>JACEFZ010004748.1:7500-237500 GCA_014155875.1 Cepaea nemoralis
TATTTTCCAGTGTGTCGAGCATGGCAGCCTTGAAACATGTCCATTCCTTATCTACGCTTGAGTGGTCATCAGGGATGTTCTTATGTAGGTTTTGGATTTCTTGATTGAATTCGTCTTTAACCGTATTTTCCTGCAGCCTCCTATAATTGATGACATGTGTTGTTACCTTTTTGTTTCTTATTTTCCTGTGTGGTGAAATCTTTTTGATTATGACTGGTTTGTGATCAGTATCAACATCTGTATTTGGGAGTGCTCTTGAATCTAATAGTAGTCTTCTGTCTGATTTCCTAATTAGAATAAAGTCAATTTGAGATGCTTGGTCTATGTCATTCCATTTATACCAGGTTTTGGTGTGGCTACGACGATGTTGAAAAAAACTATTTGCTATTATTAGTCCATGTTCCGAGCATATGTTGAGTAGATGATGACCATTGCTGTTACAATCAGTCTCTTTGTCGCTGAATGGCCCCATGCAATCCTCCCATGGTGTTCTTCGTGTGCCTATTCGTCCGTTAAAATCACCCATCACAACTAGTTCATCTGTCTCCTTGACATTATTTAACGTGTCTGCAAGTTTATCAAAATATTCGTCTTTGTCTTCGTCGCTGTAAGTGTCGTTACATGGGGCGTATGTTTGTATAAAAGTTGTTGTTCTATTTCCTTCTTTGATCTGTACTAGTATTATCCTTTCCGATATAAATTTAGTGTTGATAATGGCTTTCGCTTTGTCTGGATGTAACAAAAAACCCACTCCATGTTTAGCTGTAGCTCGCTGGTCGACGCCACTCCATATAAGAACGTAACCTTCATGTGTTCGTTTCGTGTTCTGCCCCTTTTTCCTAGTGTCTGCGAGTCCTAATAATTGAATATTTGATTTTTTCATGAACTCTACAAGAGCTGGTTCCTTATATCCAAGACCAGTAACATTCCAAGTAGCAAAAATCTCCTTTCTATTTAAAGTATTTCGAAGTTTAGCAGTTTTTGTCGTTAGTCGTTTGTTGTTCGGCGTCGGTGTGTCGTTCCGCGTCGGTGTGTCGTTTTCGGCGTGAACGCTGATAGAGTTGCGTTTTTCTCTCAATTTCCTCCATAATTCTCGAGCAATAGTTCTTGAACAAATAAATTCCCTACCGGTTTGCTGGACCTGTCGTAGGTTCATCCTTATTTGAACAGATTGATTTTAGGAAACACTCACAGAACACATTTTTAACACATAATTAATCTCTGAATCGAGCGACGCGGTTTACACCGCCATCTTGGTGATCCGCATATCTAATGCTAATATTAGTAATATCTAACTACTACGACTAATAGACTAATATTACTACGACTATAATATTACAAGTACATCTACTACCACTTGTACTACTACTAATAGTATACTACTACTACTTTCAATACAGCTACTTCTACTACTACTACTGATTGCGCTGCAGCAGCAGCTGCTGTTACTGCTACTAATACTACTGCTACTACTGCTGCTGCTACTACTTTTATTACTACTTCCACTACTACTACTAAAAGATCTACAATTACTACTACTACTACTACTACTACTACTACTACTACTACTACTACTACTACTACTACTACTACTACTACTACTACTACTACTACTACTACTACTACTACTACTACTACTACTACTACTACTACTACTACTGCTATTACTACAGCTGCGCTGTTTGTTCGTCGACACAACATTATGCAGTCAACAAACAGTCCAATAGTTTATATAAGCCACAACATTAGACAGCGAACGAACATTGCTAAAGATAATATAAGATTCACAATATAGATAGGGTACATACAGTGTTATAACTAATATAAGACACACAAAATGGACAGGGAAGAAATAGTGCTAGAGCTAATATAAGACACAGAATATAGACAGGGAACAAACAGTGCTAAAGTTAATATAGGCACACATTATAGAAGGGAACATACAGTATTAGATCTAATATAAGACACAATATAGACATGGAACAAACAGTATTAGAGCTAATATAAGACACACAATACAGACAGGGGATAAACAGTATTAGAGCTAATATGAGACATTGTAGCGAAACCCCAGTGGCCCATGTCCTCATACCTATCCGCTCAATTCCTTCGGAGTGGAATTCTCTGGGTTACTTTCATAACCCGAGCATTTGACACGAATACTTTGTAATCTATCTGTTCTTCGGGAAAACCCAATGGCACGCCTTGCACCAAATATGACCTAGGGTAATGGTTGGCGAAAAATGTCCGTTGTCAACCTTGTCGGTTGTTGTCGGCACAATGTATTGAAGTTTTAAAGAATTTTACAGATAAAGTGCCGCATCCTACTGCTGGGGAATGAAAGGATCCTTCTTTTGACGGCGAATATAGCCGGAAGTTTCGACAGAGCATCGACATAGAACATTATGTTTACTAGGAAGTCCCTGCTGCTGTTGGGCTATACCAGATAGAACCACGGCGGGCCCGAACGAATACTTTCAGAACACCTCGGCAGGCTTTTCGTTGAGCTGGGATCGAGTATGTTTGCATTTTGGGCTAAATCCCGCCTAAGTCACTGACACACCCGTGCATATATCCTATTTATTCTCCTTGAGTATTTCCCCACCAAAATTGTGCCACGTGATCCCAGGGCACTTTCCCTAACCATTGGACACACTACATTCGTGTATGCCACGGAAACTTGGAATCCTGGATCGATGGAACCTTGTTGTTCGAACAACCTACGCGGGAAATAAAGACCAGGGAACTTGCTGTGAGGTGGTTGTGAATTCATGGGACAATATGGAAAACGATGATCTAGGATATTTATATTTGTGTTGATATTGTATGGACTAGTTTTCTCTCTAGATTGTGTGTAGATGTTTATGAGTTAATCGCCAGATATTTTTTCTGTGCTGTTATGTATTGAGTTATTAAATTTACAATTACAAATATGTTGAAGAACGTCATGTTGTATGCGTGTCAGCCAGAACGACCCTGCAGGAAATAGGTCCTGAGGTCGAAAGAGAGAGTGACAGTGAGTCCGGGGGAAACGGAGGAGGGTTGGCAAGCAAAGACCTATCCCAGCCAGGGCTATAGAATAATATTGAAATATTGTTACATAGTTACTTGGGACCCTCCACGTAGCTTGTTACAATTTCTGGGGGCTCGTCCGGGATATTTGAAATCCTGGTGGAGGTCTGGCTGATATAGTGATAGGGGACAGATATTCTTGTCTACTATCAATAGGTTCTGCCTACCGTACCTGGCTATTGTCTATACTCTTCCTGACACAGACTGACCGACATACGACGTGGTGTGGTCAGGTAAAATAACCAGTTGTGTACTAGAGATTGAAATTTAATATACAATTATCTCTTCCCTTACCCTCTGAATGTAAGATGGCATCCGCTAAATTTAATGTTGCCGAAGTACAGGCTACAGGGCGTGAGATGGGTTACGATGGTGTAGAGTTACAAAAATATGTTCAGGAAGTTGAAAGAGACTTCAGACAGGCTGAGCGCGAAGCTAGGAAATTTGAGATCGAGCGTGAAGCTAAGAAAATAGAAGCTGACCGCGAAGCTAAGAAAATGGAAGCTGAGAGCGAAACTAAGAAAAGGGAAGCAGAACAGGCCGTCAGAGACCATGAGTTCCGCATGAGGGAGTTGGAGCTTAGAGCTAAAACTGCCAAGGAAAGCGAGGGTGCAGTGGGAGGCACAGTTCTACCTGACTCAACAACTCCTAGTGGCGGTCCATACCAGGCAATGAAGTTCCCTTTGCTCCCGTTCGATGAACACAAAGAGAAGATCGACCAGTATCTTCAAAAATTCCAGTCGATGGCTTTGGCTATGGGACTGGAACGTGGGAAATGGAACTTGAAATTCTCGCAGGGCCTGAGGGGGACCGCGTACAAGGTCTATTCAAGGTTGCCACCTGGTATGGAGAATGACTATGAGGCTCTGGAAAAAGCATTATTGAAAAGGTTCCAGATGACAGCCCATACATACCGTCAGCAGTTCAGAAAGTCCAAGAGAGAGCCAGGAGAGATGTTCGCAGCCTACAGCGTTAGACTTAAGTCTTACCTTTTGAAGTGGATGTCATTGGCTGGATTTGCTAACGACTATGAAAGTTTAGAAGAATTAGTGGTCGTGGACCAAATGAAGAGAATGATGCCTAAGCCATTGCAAACCTTCTTGCTTGAAAATGGGGCAGAAAGGTTAGACATAGTCAACACATTGGCGGAAAGGTATGTGCTAGCTCATGGGGATAATGGGGAACTGTCACAACCCAATCCCCGACCACCAGACACATGGTCTGTAAAGAAGAAGAACCCTAAAACAGCTCACACCAAGAAGGAGGATCCTTTCGATAAAGTTCCAATTAAGAAACCCTCTGGTAAGAGTCCACCTGGATCTCCTAAAAGAAAGTGGAGTGAAAAGTGGTGCGCCTACTGCAAATCTCCCACACACAATACGGCCGATTGCCGGCGCAAACAGAAAAACTCTCACTATGCTGCCTGTCTTGTAGAAACCGGGGAAGGGTCTAACAAGGAGGTAGAAGGGAGGGGTCTTGAGAACAAAGATTCAGAGAAACCACCAGTAGTAGAAACGATACTTGTGAACGGACAACCAGTTGAGTGTCTCTATGACACAGGTCTGCAGTTTGAGGCTGTAATTTCATCACACTTAGTGAGCCCAGAGCAGTTAACCGGGGAATCTATTGAGATTCAAACGGCGACAAAGAGTGCGGTGGCGATGTCTCTTCCAATTGCGAAGGTGGACATCAAATCAAAATATGTTACCGGCACTATACAGGCAGCCGTTCTGCTCGATCCTATCTTCCCAATGATCTTGGGTTGTCGCTACGTCTTTCTAGGGATTCCAACCGAACCCATGTACGTAGGGGCGATGCAAACCAGATCTCAATCGGAGGATGAGCAGACGCCAGCCTTGATCGTGAATCCCTTGCCTGGGGAGTTACGAGCTGCTCAAAGCCAGGATGCTACTTTGCAACCTTGCTTCAACCAGTTGCCAAAAAGTTCTGACCCACCAAGACGGGGTCAGTATTATATGAAGAATCGGTTACTGTACCGGAGAGCCGGAGTGGAGGAACGCCAGCATGGACAGCTGGTAGTTCCTAAGGCTTATCGGGAACAGCTTCTTCATATGGGACACACCATTTCTTTCAGTGGACATATGGGTGTCGGGGCAACTCTCCAGCGCATTTCCTGCCATTACTACTGGCCAGGGATGACTGGAGACGTGCGTAGGTACGTCAAGTCGTGCCCAGAGTGTCAGCGTGTGGCACCAAAACACTGGACGGCTCCGGTAGTCTTGGGTGACATGCCCATTATGAACTCTCCTTTCGAGAGAGTTGCCATCGATCTTGTTGGTCCTCTTCCTCGGACTAGGAAGAGGAATAAGTACATTCTCACGATGGTGGATTGCTGTTCCATGTGGGGTGAGGCGATACCTTTGGCCACAATCGACTCTAAGCGAGTGGCTGATGCACTGATGGAGACCTTTACTCGGTTGGGATTTCCCAACCAGATCCTAACGGACAATGGGTCTCAGTTCTGTGGTAAGCTGATGGAAGAAGTCTTTCGTATCTTCCAGACTAACCACATTCACACAAGCCCGTACCACCCTCAGTCTAATGGGCAAGTAGAGAGGTTTAATGGTACCTTGATGACCATGCTTCGGAAGCTGGCTCAAGAGAAACCAGACAGATGGGATGAGTATATCCCAGCCGCCTTGTTCGCCTATCGGGAGGTTCCCCATGGGTCGACCGGGTTGCCACCAGCCACTCTACTATTCGGGAGGCCAATCAAGGGTCCCTTAGAAGCCCTATTGAGATGTTGGACAGAGGAAGAAACTTCCGAAGAAGTTGTATCCTCATATAAATACGTCGAAGAGTTAAAGAAGAAACTCCAGACGGGTTGGGCTTTGGCAGCTCAGAATCTGAGGGCGGCCAGAAAGAGACACGCGGCCTACTACAATAGAAGGACGAAAGATAGGTCTCTTAAAGTGGGGGATCGGGTTCTGTTGTTACTTCCAGTAGGTTCCAATAAACTCGAGATTGGTTGGCAGGGGCCTTTCCCGGTGGAAAGGGTTGTGTCCCGTACCAATTATGCTATCCGGATCAGGGGGAAATCTAAAATCTTCCACATTAACCTCCTCAAAAAATATGAGGAACGATCCGATGGTACTTCTCTCCCACTCATGACTATGGCGGTCGCGATGGAAACTGAATCGGGCGAAGACGCGGATAGGGAGTATCCTTTACAACCTGGGGAAACCTATAAGGATGTACATATAAATCCTGATCTGTCGACTGAAGAAACAGAACTGGTCATCCGTTTGTTGGAGTCCCATCAACAGATTCTTACCGATCGTCCAGGGCGGACAGGGTTGGTCGAGTTTGATATGACTCTGACTACCCAAGACCCCATTCGCCAAAAAATATATCCAGTGCCCTTTGCGAAAGAGAAGGCCCTGGAAGCCGAAATCCAGAAGCTTCTGGATGATGACATCATAACTCCTTCGACTTCTCCTTATAATGCCGGGGTTGTCTTGTTGAGGAAGCCAAGCGGGGAGCACCGCTTATGTATTGATTACAGGCATTTAAACAGTTGTACGACATTCCAAGTGGAGCCGTTACCAAACACAAATCAACTGTTTGCCAGATTAAATAGGGCAAATTACTTTTCAAAAATCGATTTAAGCCGGGGATATTATCAGATCCCTGTGAAGCCTGAGGTTCGGCCCTTGCTCGCTTTCAGTACTCCGAGCGGCCATTACGAATTTAAGGTGATGCCTTTTGGGCTGAGCAATGCGCCCAGTGTGTTCACACGCATGATGAGAAAGTTATTAGACCCTTTAAGGGATCCCTCTGTCGTCTCGTTTATGGATGATATTCTCATCGCGTCTGACAATCTGAAAGATCACCTGAAATCCTTGGAACAGATCTTCATAAGATTGAAAGAGGAGGGGTTAACTGCCCGTCCAGCCAAATGCATGATTGGCTATCACTCCTTAGAATTTCTGGGACATACTATTACCCCGGGGGGTTTGGTACCGGAAGAAAAGAATGTAGAGAAGGTCAGACTCGCACCCCGTCCTAAATCCAAAAAGGATGTTAGGTCTTTCTTGTCTCTGTGTGGGTTTTACCAGAAATTTATTCCGAAGTTCAACGAAATTGGGGCACCGTTAACCGAAACCCTGAAGAAAGGATCGCCAGATCCTATAGTCTGGACCCCGAGCTGTGAAGAGGCTTATGGGAAGCTGAAACAGGCTTTGGTGGATAGGCCAGTCCTGCAACTCCCAAATTTGGAGAAAACGTTTGTTCTAAGAACCGACGCGAGTAACATAGGGATTGGAGCAACTCTGTTGCAGGAAGGGCGAGAGGATCCTACTGTGCTATGTCCGGTGGCATATGCCAGTAGAAAACTGTTACCCGCGGAACGGAATTACTCCACCGTCGAACGGGAATGTTTGGCTCTAGTGTGGGCGGTACAGAAATTTCAACCTTATCTGTATGGAGTACCGTTCAAAGTGCAGTCCGACCATCAACCTCTGACGTTCTTGGCAACTTCCAAGAAACTGAACGCAAGGTTAATGAGATGGTCATTGCTCTTACAACCGTATCAGTTCACGGTCGAATACATCCCCGGAAGGGAGAATGTGGGAGCGGATTTTATGTCACGGCATCCTATGGTCGAAGGTGAGGGGGAGGTAATTCGAACAGAACCTCTGGCAGTTGAAAGTTCGTAGGGTTCGACTTTCTTAAGAGGGGGCCTATGTAGCGAAACCCCAGTGGCCCATGTCCTCATACCTATCCGCTCAATTCCTTCGGAGTGGAATTCTCTGGGTTACTTTCATAACCCGAGCATTTGACACGAATACTTTGTAATCTATCTGTTCTTCGGGAAAACCCAATGGCACGCCTTGCACCAAATATGACCTAGGGTAATGGTTGGCGTGAAATGTCCGTTGTCAACCTTGTCGGTTGTTGTCGGCACAATGTATTGAAGTTTTAAAGAATTTTACAGATAAAGTGCCGCATCCTACTGCTGGGGAATGAAAGGATCCTTCTTTTGACGGCGAATATAGCCGGAAGTTTCGACAGAGCATCGACATAGAACATTATGTTTACTAGGAAGTCCCTGCTGCTGTTGGGCTATACCAGATAGAACCACGGCGGGCCCGAACGAATACTTTCAGAACACCTCGGCAGGCTTTTCGTTGAGCTGGGATCGAGTATGTTTGCATTTTGGGCTAAATCCCGCCTAAGTCACTGACACACCCGTGCATATATCCTATTTATTCTCCTTGAGTATTTCCCCACCAAAATTGTGCCACGTGATCCCAGGGCACTTTCCCTAACCATTGGACACACTACATTCGTGTATGCCACGGAAACTTGGAATCCTGGATCGATGGAACCTTGTTGTTCGAACAACCTACGCGGGAAATAAAGACCAGGGAACTTGCTGTGAGGTGGTGGTGAATTCATGGGACAATATGGAAAACGATGATCTAGGATATTTATATTTGTGTTGATATTGTATGGACTAGTTTTCTCTCTAGATTGTGTGTAGATGTTTATGAGTTAATCGCCAGATATTTTTTCTGTGCTGTTATGTATTGAGTTATTAAATTTACAATTGCAAATATGTTGAAGAACGTCATGTTGTATGCGTGTCAGCCAGAACGACCCGGCAGGAAATAGATCCTGAGGTCGAAAGAGAGAGTGACAGTGAGTCCGGGGGAAACGGAGGAGGGTTGGCAAGCAAAGACCTATCCCAGCCAGGGCTATAGAATAATATTGAAATATTGTTACATAGTTACTTGGGACCCTCCACGTAGCTTGTTACAGACATACTTCGGACAAGGAACAAACAGTATTAGAGCTATAGTATGTCCCACAAAGAATGCCTTCATCCACGATCAATTATTTTGAAAACTGTCTGTTGCATAGTTATGAAATTTTTCCAGCCGTCTTATATTTACCCCCACCCAAGGAATATATCTTTGATAGGTCCAAAAGCAGCTTAAATCATTGAAAGCGGCAACATTTCTTTGATGTTTTGGGGGAAATGTAGTGAATTCACGCTAACAAACTAGTCTTACAGTAAACCACGTTATTTCTGGTAAGGACACAAGTACAAGGCGTAGCCAGATTCGTATGGGAGTGGGTGCAATAAAAAAGTAGCTTAAAGTAGCATTGCACCGGGTTGTTATCTCATATAGCTAAGTCTCTTTCCGCAGGGCGGAAATCGTGGCACACAGCACGATCTCCGTATCTCCAGCGACGACCCTCTGGAGTCTCCGAAAAAATGCACTCGTGAAATGAAGGAATCGAACATACAACCCTCGAAGCCCGAGTCAGACGGCTTGACCACTTCACTACGGAGCCTCCCGAGAGGGGTGCAATGTGTAATATTAGTAAAGACAGAGAATGTACAGAGGTATGGGGTAAATAATGTGTAAATTGACAGGAAAGTAGAAGGAATATATTTCTTACCTTATTTTCATTTCCTTCTTGTTTCTTCAGCTGCTGGTTAATAAGTGTACACAAGTATTCATGTTACTAGGATGCATTTAGCTTTCTATATTGAGTTCGTGAAAGCTTCCAAATTGCTGTGCGTTAATGTGCGTATGGAGTGACCAGAAATGATACCGCAATTTAGTCATCATGTTTCCATTTTTAAGGATCTGTTCAGCTGTCTGTGTAGTTTGTTCACACGTACACATGGGTGACAGACCCGATTTGAGTCTTCGTGAAAGACTGTCTACTCTACTGTTTACCGTTTCAGAGACGGAACATGATTACCTGTTTTGCACTATGACAATAGTTGTCAGTGTCTCTGTAGTGGGCTTTCTTCTTAACGACCAAGATGTTGGTCCTCTTTTCATTGAAGTTTATAGATTGATTCGTATGCACGTGTGTTGTCCACTAATTTGACAACGTGTTTGCTCTCACGTTTCTTGTTATGCCACAATATGTCAGTTTCCACCGCAATATTACTCTTCTGTTGGTATTCAATGCGTTTAGTGTGTGTGTGTGTGTGTGTGTGTGTGTGTGTGTGTGTGTGTTTCAATACAGCTGTTTGTCACCGCTGAGGGCTTGCGGAATTGAAAATTCATCACTGTGGAATACAAACTGTTGCCATTGACATTATGCTGATGCTGTACTGTTTAGGGCCTGCAATTCGTCTGAATAATTGGAGCAAAATATATCAAGGGATGGAAGTACTGTATTCTCGAGCCAATCTCTAAATACATTACCATTGATCTCATTATGATAATCCCTATTGTCTGTATGCTTTGATACGAACACGAGCCCAGCATTCTGTAGTAAGCCATTATGAGTACTACCAGCATAGGCTATGACCAAACGCTGTCCTTTACTACTGGGCACATAACGCTTTATCTTTCCATCCATTGATTGCCATTCCTTTTCACTTGTGTGGTGCGCATTGATCCACGTCTCATCCAAATACACTATGTCATAATTTTCTTTGCGCATTTCCCTTATTTCACGTAGGTATCTGCTTCTCAAGGCTCCTAAATGCGGTTGCTCGCAAAGAATATTTCTACCGCCCTTGTACTTTCAAAAAGTGAAGATAATGTCCTTATAATTTTCCACAAAGTTGTTTTGGATAGCTCTATGTTATTGTTCTTTCTGAACCAAACCCTAAGTTTTCTTACAGTCACTGTTTCTTTGGCATCCAGCATTTTTATAATGCTGGATAATCCTGGATATAAAATCCAAAATTTTTATAATTTTAGGAGTCTCCGTGGCGAAGTGGTCAAGCCTTTTGACTCGGGCTCCAAAGATCGTGGGTTCGATTCCGGGCCGCATCCTTCGGTTCACGAGTTAAATTTTTCGGAGACTTCTGTGGGTCGTCGCTAGAGCTGCGGAGTTCGTGCTTTAGTGCGATGCTTTCCGCGCTGCGGAAAGAGACCGAGCCATATGGGATAGAACCCGGTGCAATGAAGTCGACCTTGTCGACTTTTAAAAGCATTTTTATAATAGCTCGCCTTATGACATCTTTGTCAAAGCTGTCTACAATAATCTTTCTACCTACCGTTTTGTTAATGTGTGGTGGTTTAATTTCAGATTCTTGCACCCATCGACTCAAACCCAATGCATGCACTGTTCTTTTTTCGGAATTTGTAATAGTATAAAACAGTTTCCTGCGATCAGCTTCTTGACAAAAATATGTGTACAACTTCATAGCGATTCTTTGAAGTGTACAATTTCGCATTAAATCCCATTGAAAAATATTCACACATTTCAATGTTAGCGATAAGTGGTAAGATTTAAAAAAAAAAAAACATATTAATCAGGTTTCATGAAATAACCCACATTTTGAGACACCTCTGAACAGTCCTTGTTTGAACAACGCGGGTAGTTGGCATAAGGCCAATCCCTTCAAAACACGTACAATATGTTGACATTGAGCGCTGATTGTCTGGCTACGCTGTAATACATTTAAAATTATGAATTTCATCTCAGACCCGTAAATTATATACCGCATATAAACAAACTTTGAAATCTGCTGTAAAATCTCCAGAACAACAATTTTTTTGTTGGGTGGACATAATGGATAAGGTTATATACTAAATCTCATAATTTTCCTTTAGTTGGTTACTGAGATATGGATGTTTATATTTCGGCTAACAAATGTGGACATACTATAATATAAAACATAACACAGACAAGGCATAAATAATGCTAGAACTAATATAAGACACAATACAGGCAGGGAACAAATAGTATTAGAGCTAATATGAGACACAATACAGACAGGGAACAAACAGTGCTAGAACTAATATAAACACAATACAGACAGGGGACAAACAGTATTAGAGCTAATATAAAACACAATACAGACAGGGAACAAACAGTGCTAGAACTGATATAAACACAATACAGACAGGGGCAAACAGTATTAGAGCTAATATAAGACATAATACAGATAATGAACAAACATAACTAAAGATAATATAAGACACAATACAAACAAGGGACAAACCGTAGTAAAGTGAAGGTCCCATTGATACGCTATGGGCGCACTGGGCGTACGAGTGCAAAATCCATAATGATGTGATCAGTCGGCACTCCAGGTGTGATTTGGTCAATATCACTCCGCCACCTTCACACCCCCCCCTCTTCCCCCAAGACATTTCCAGTTTCCCTATTGTCGCTGGGGCGACCAGGGAGCTCAGGTCAATTCTGAGAATCTGCCTAGACGAGGATCCAAACCCCATAACCACGGGGCCGGCAGCCGAGCATCTAAACAAACATTACAAGAGTTAACTAACATAAGGCAACACGATATGACAGCCACGATTAGTGCCACGGGAACACTGAGACTTTTGGGATGTGATTGTAGTCTCAAATTTGAGGAGTCAGGTAACAAAACTAGAAGACTGAGGCAGAAATCTTACGAAAACTTGACAAGACAAGAAAACATTGCAAAACGGTGTCGGGGTAAGAGAATTAAAGTGCATCAGAGATTTAAAAAACACGACTGCTATCTAAAAGATGTGGCAAGGGTACGGATTTTATTTTTCGTTCGCTGGCTTTGAATTCGAGAGTAGTCATCAAATATGCTACTACTAGTAGTATAGTGCGTTTACAAATGTTTGTCCCCATTCACGTCAATTTTTTAAAAAAGTATCTGTTGCATCGTTAAGAATATTTCTCATGCCGTCTTATATTTACTCCCACCCAATGAATATGTCATTGATAGGTCTAAAGGCAACTGAAATCAAGGAAAGCGGCGAAATGTCTTTGATGTTTTGGCGAAAATGTATTGAATTCACGCAAACAAACTTGTTTTACAGTAATGCACGTCAATTCGAGTAACGACGCAAGGCATATCTGTTCCACTATGTGACGTGCTTCTCATGAGGAAATTCCCGTGCACAACGAGAATATTCATTATTGAACACGTATGTTCCATGTGAAGATGTAATACATTTCATAATATGCAAGTCATCTCTGACCCGTAAATTATATACCACACATAAAACATAAACAAACATTGAGATCTGTTGTACAATCTCCAGAAAAAAAAAAAAATTCTTGGGTTGTACATAATGATACGGTTATATACTAAATCTCATCATTCTCCCTAAGTTAGTTACTGAATTATGGATTTTTATACGGGAGCAAATATTTGTGAACGCATTATACTCCTTAATAGTGTACTTGATTAATTTTTGCGTTAGGGTCAGCTTTCCCTATTTCCAGTGTCCCTCGCCATCAAACTAACCCTCTCCGACTTCTTGTACTTTGTTATTTAGTCCAGAAGTCAAGGAGGAGAAGTCAACATTTAAGTTTAACCTTACCGGTGTGTGGATTTAACTCACTATCTCGCCATTCAGCGCACCCGACGTTTAAGCGCTAGGGAAAGACAACGTATACGTTTGAGTGGACGTCATTAAGATGTAGATTACCAGAAGCCTGTGTAAATGTCCTAAAGTCTGTGTATAATTACGAGTCTGTGTAAATCACATGAAGCCTGTATAAATTACCTGAAACCTGTGTAAATTACCCGAATCTTGTGTAAAGACATCGGTCAGAGAGCACTGAAGACTCCAACCATTATTGTTGATATGATTCCGGATGGCTATGATGATAAGTAATTATGATGATGTTGACGATGATAATGATGATGGGAAAGAAAGAAAACTGACTATCCAGTAGCTAAAAATTTAACTCATATTTTAAAAATAAATTGCAAATGAGTTTATAGTTTGATGCTCCAACGACTTTCCTCCTCTTCACTTAACTGATTCAGTGCCAAACAAAAAAGTAGCCACACCACTCTTCCATCAACGATAGCAACTACGTTACAATAAACAGTAAGTGCACACTGCTCTAGAGAATAAGCTAATAGAAGATTGTGAATGAGAGGTGAGGCCAGTTTGCCAAAAGTCCCTCAGAACCATGGGCAGAACACAGTGCAGAGACATCATCACTCATCACCTGTACCTGTGTGAGACAGGGTAGCAGAGTAGTAGAATCTACAGGCGATAGTCACTGGAGACACGGAAGATGAAGCTAAGGGCAGATCATTCTACGCCGAAATCTACTAGGAGTTGTGGCCGAACTTTGACCGATGATTAAAATATAACTACTCTGAGGATAACAATTGTTCAAAGGGAACCCAGAGCTTCTAGATTCTAGAAACATATTTTTTTCTTCAATTTTAATAAATAAACTTATATTTTTCTTTGCATAAAATGACACAAAGTTTGGCCTTTACTTCTCCATAAACGAATAGATATAATCGTAAAATAAATATAGATAGAGTTATTGTGAGCAAGTTGTTGTCATATTTTGTGTCTTTGTTGTCTTATTGGATGACAGAGCGCTGGGGGTTTATACTTACCGCAGGAATGCGTCGCCTGGAACATTAGGCCTGCTGTCTTGAAACGTTTTACAGCTTCCCGCCATATCCTTCAGTTCTGTGTCACTGCTAGGAGAGTTGATTTTCTTATGGGACCTTCTTTCTTACATCCCTAGCATTCAACGAGCCATTTGATCAGTCTGACTCAATTCTTTATTCAACGGAGAGCTTTCTCTCTACTATCGAAGAATGCGCTACACCATCCAACTAAACAATCGATAACCAGCCAATCACTTATCCATCCAAAGAACGAACGAACGAATCAACCAACCAATCCACCAACCAACCAACCAACCAACCAACCAGCAAATCAGTCAAAGAACCGACCAACCAGCCAACCAGTCAAAGACACAACCAATCTACTAACCAACTAGCTAAACAACCAACCAGCCAACCAGCCAACCAATCAACCAACCAACCAGCCAGCCAACCAACCAACCAAACAAACAACCAACCAACCAAATAGCTAGTATCCCAACCAATCAGCCAACCAACCAACCAACCAGCCAACCAACCAACCAGCCAGCCAAACAACCAACCATCCAGCTAACCAACGAACGACCCAACCATAAAATCAACCAACCAATCATTCAACCAACCAATCAACCAGCCCGCCAGCAACGAACGAACCATCCAACCAATCAACCAACCAACCAACCCTACATCCCCCTGACAACTAAACAAACACTTTCAGAATACCTGGCCACTTTCCACACTGAGTCGGCCAAAGTCGGTGCCACATTGTCTTACCGCATTCCTCTCTCCCACACTCATGCCAGTGTTACATTTGGCTCAGGAATAAACAAAGCTTCTTTCACCGGCATTGACCATTGTATTCTCTAGCATGGTTTTACAGCTCCATTGTTCTATTCAACAATATATTGTACCTTATTGTGAACAATGTGCACGAAAGCCATTATCAGATGAGTTTTAAATTAGTGGGCTTTTTGCATGAGAACTATTTTAACCTTTACAGTACGCAAGGATTTGATGAAGAATTCTTGTCTCTCAGTTTAAGCTTACTTTTAAGAATAGAGGTTAATTATTTGAATGATGTTAAAAACTATATATATGCAGTAAAAAGTTAACAGTTAATTGCATGTTCTTTACAGGACGCCTCTGCATAGTTTGGCTGCTTGTGTTTTTGCTAGGTAATTTTACATTCAGTTGTTAGAGGGGGTGGGGGGGGGGTGGGGCTGAGTGGTCTCGAGGTATGGTGTACGCCTCGAGTGCTGGAGGTCCCGGGTTCAAGCCCCGGTGAGGACCGGGATTAGTTTCACGTGGACTTCTAGTAGATAAAATTTCCCCTGGTCTCTGGGTAGTGAGATCGGACGCCCGTGTACATTGTTGCTCACGTAAACAATCCCTTGGCAGTTGGAAATCTACAACGAGTAGCCTAACGGCGCGTGCCCTGGTTAAATTTGAGTTAAAAATCTACCCAAAGTATTTCAGGATCCTCGCAGGTGCTACGGAGTTCGTGCACTGAGCTGAGATATTCCGGACTCAGGCTTGAGTTAAGAGTAGAACGGAGCACTTATGGTTACACCTGTGTGCTGTGATGTTGATCTGTCGGTTAAACTAAACTAAACTGTTTACCATTAAACAAAAAAACAAAAATAACGACAGACGCTCACGCTCTTGTGAAAAGCAACGCAAATAGATCTGCGCTTAAATCTCCGCGACTAACTTCGAAACCAGTGTATCGGTATTATGAAACTGTGTTCCCTATCCTCAAGGTACAGACACCGACACGTGGTAATAAATGGATATATAAAATGTATAATCAGAGCGGTATAAAACAACAAGTTCAGTGGAGGGGCCGAAACATTCGGTCAAGGGAGACCGCTTCTGACGATCGGTAGCCTCCCCGGAGGAGTTTTTGTTACTATTATAACGTGATGCATTGGAAATACCGGCATAGTAGGCTTCAGGTCCCCAGCATGGCGGTTAGGCATTGAACCGCTACGGCCTCTGGAGTATTTATCTTTGTGGCTGCGGTTGGCATTCGCATTTTCCTCATGTTGGACTGGTAGTATATGGTTCCATCGCCCTGCTACTGAGTGAGTGCGTGGCGCGACTCTGTGAGCTGTGAAATTCACGTGGAGTGCTTTTACATCTGTCCGTGCTTGTTTGTACAGTGAACTGCATGTTCGGAACAATAGCTACCGGCTGTTGCTGAATTGACTGATTTGCCTTTTCGGCTCACGAGTGCATTTTTCAGTAGGACATCCTGGAGTTCGACGCTGGAAGCTACGGCGTTGTGCTTTGTTCCGGCCGCTTTCGGCGGGTCGCCCTGCGGAAAGAGACGAGCTTTGTGGAGAAAAACCCGGGTCAGGAGTCTTCTGGTGAATGTCGATGGCCATCGACGATGAACTGTGGATGAATTTTGTGTGGCGTTTCTGGCGGCGGGATTATGCACAGTGTACCTGTGCGGCACTGTTGGATTGCCGAGACTCCTGTCTGTCCCACTTTCACATGGACAGTGAGGGAGAAAGTTTGAGTGATATTCACTGGCACAGGGAATGGAGCATAATGGGGCCACCGTTGCCGTGAAGTGGAACCTCTACTAACCAACCAACCAACCAACAACCAACGAACCAATGAACGAACGAACGAACGAACGAACCACACCAACCAACCACAACAACCAACCAACCTTACATACCAACCAACGAACCAACGAACCAACGAACCAACGAACGAAACGAACCAACCAACCAACCAACCAACCAACCAACCAACTAACTAACTAACTAACTAACTAACTAACTAACTAACTAACTGACTAACTAACTAACTAACTAACTAACTAACTAACTAACTAACTAACTGGCATCGAATAGTAGTTTCCGGACCTTTATACGAGGGGTGTTCAGAAAGTAATGCACCACATTATTTTTCTCATCGAATAATGAATATAGAAGCATGACATTTTGTACGCTTCAGATATGTCATGTGCCGATTGTGTTCACCCAATTGCAACCCAACCGGCCAAATAATATGGCTGCTATAAACCATTAAAGTAAAACGTTTCAGTAACTTGTGACAGAATTTCTCGTTGCAGAAAATGAAACGTGTAAACATTCACAGGCGTCTATGCGTTGTGTATAGGATTGTTGCAATCGACAGGACTCCAGTAAGTAGCCGGGTTCAGTGATTAAAAGAATCAGGAGGTGAAGATAAAACATAAAGTCGTACACATTTATGGGGATTATGTTGAGTAATACCAATGTTTACATGATATATTCATGTATTTTGTGCATAAATTTCATGCTTTTTGAATAAACAGTTCCAGAGAAAACGATGTAGTGTATTACTTTATGAACAACCTTCGTATATAATTATATAAATTGCATTTTTCATGACTATGCGATATTTGAAAATATTGCTGGTCCAAGTTTTGTATTCACCCTCTGTAAAGTTCATGCAACATAATAGGTAAATTCAAAAACTTGGACCGGCAATATTTTCAAAAACTGCACAGTCATTAAAAATATATCCGTTATGTGGGTCGGCGTGGTAGCGTCGTAACTTGCACGCTTGCCTGTTTGTCCGTTGGCCAAGTTAACTGATTCATTGCCGAAAGATTTTACCTCCCATTTGGACAGAAGGACAATATATCGCCATACTAAGGTCACCGCGTTGTTTTGTTTTGTGGCGTCTTCCGTAATCTCAAGGCTCTGCGCACGGAAATTAATCATAATACTTGTTCATTTAATTGTGTACCATGTTTGATCCAATCCTACGTTCTTTTTTACACTGAAGCAATTAAAAACACTGGACTTGACCAAATTATTTTAAGATCAGATAAAGTATTAGTAGCGTTCATTTGAAATCCGTTCGTGCCGTACCGCACGTAATTGCGTACGTTAAACATGATCATGTCATAGTCATGTGATAAGTACTGACCAATTAATACAAGAGCACGTGCTTATCGTCCCATAATGCATATGTTCTGTTTCTGGCCGTTGAGATAATGGCCGGGTTGATCCAAAATTCGTCCAAAGAAGCTCAAATAGCGGTGATTCAGTTTTTTGTTTTTATTTGAAGGATGTCGACCAGTGGACATTCATCGAACAATGCAGGCAACGTCGGTAACAAATGTGTGTCGAAGACAACAGTGACAGACTGGTCACGAATGTTTCGACATGGACGTCAGTTCACGACAGATCTTCGACGGCCGGGTCAAGCGTCTATTGTTGCAACAGAAAAAAAAGCCATCGCCAAAATTGATGCAGCAGTACAGATGGACCGTTGTCGAAGCATACGTTCGCTAGAGAAAGAATTTGATGTGTCAATTATGACAATTCACGAGGTCGTTCTTAAGAAACTGCAATATCGGAAGGTAAGTTATGGTGTTTGAACCACTTGCTGCTTTACAGAGTGGAGGGTGATGCATTTCTCTTCCTCATAGTGGCAGGCGATGAATCATGGTGTCACCACTTTGAGCCGAGCAGCAAGAGAGAGAGAGAAAGAGAGAGAGAGAGAGAGAGAGAGAGAGAGAGAGAGAGAGAGAGAGAGAGAGAGAGAGAGAGAGAGAGAGAGAGAGAGAGAATATGCAATAGAAGCATGCTGGATCACCAAATGCCAAAAAAATCAAGTTACAGGTTTCCGCTGGTAAGGTTATTCTGAGCGGAATTTTTAACAATGAAGGGCCGACTTTAAAGAACCTGGTGTCAACATCAACTCTACCCACTACTTGAAAACACTAGACAACTGCAAAACGCCGTCAAGAATAAACGACCCGGTATGCTTTCTCGCGTCGTGATTTTATTGCACGATAATGCTCGTCCTCATGTTGCAAATATTGTGCAGGAAGAATTAGCTTGGAAGAAGTGGGAAATTCTGCAACATCCGGCCTATAGTCCTGATTTGTCATCATGTGATTTTCATTTGTCTTAAAAAAGCTCTCAAGTGGCAACGATTTCACACAGACGCAGACATAATGGATGCAGTAAACACTTGGTTCAGAGAGCAACCGCAATCCTTTTTTGCGGACGGCAATTGTCGCCTACCTAAGCAATGGGATGCTTGCCTGAATGCCTACGGCGACTTTTTCTGACCAACCCATGGTGCATAATTCATTCAAAATGAATGCTTTGTTTAATTCTACCACACCTGTTAATATTTCTTTCATGCTTTTGTAATAAAGCCATTGGAACGGGTTTCAAATGAACGACCCTTATAATTAAAGAAAGATACAGAGTGATTGTGAGAAACTACATTGCAATAGCTAAATATACAGCAGCGGGCTCGTTAGCGGCGTTGGTAAAGAACTGCGCTGTTAGTGTCATGAGCACGATCGGACGGGGATTCGTCACCTGCTAAAGTGAGGGAAAGATTGCTCATCTTGCATCTACAGCAGTGTTTCCCAACCTTTTTTATGCTATGCCCCACCTAAGCCTTTCTAACATTTTTATGCCCCCCCCCCCCACCCCCCAACATTTGCATCATTTTTAATATTCAAAAATTGAAATGTTCACTAAAGAAAGTTGATTTTTTTATACAAAGGCTCACGGTTCCCAGAGGGGCCAGCCCCCCCCCCCCCCCCCCCCCCCCAGGTGTGAGCCGGATGTGTTGGGTGAATTTTTTTTTTTGGGGGGGGGGGGGGGGGGAGGGGGGGGGGGTTGGTGGTTACCCCAGACAAGCTGGTGCCCCCGCATTACCCCTTTTATTTGTGTGGACCCTTAGTCTCACTGTGAGTTATTGCCCACAGTAGTCCACCAGGCCCACATCTAAGGTGAAGATATGTGATGGGTTTTTATTTGATCATCCCGGCCCCCGACCTGACAACACGCACTAATGGGGGGGGGGGGGGAGCAGCAAATGCACCCGATCCTAGCCAAAGGAGAAATTATTGAGCAAACACAGTAAGTAAATTTTCAAAACATATAATGGAGAACTGAAATTCAAGTACAAAATAATTTTAATGAGAGATTTTTCTATATTATTTTAATTATTAGTAATTATTTAAATTTAGTGGGACCCTTGCGATTGATGCTTGCTGCAAAGAGATTTTATGTCAGGTTCCAATTTAATTAACTTCAGTCTCAAGTTTCCCCATTTTGTTATATCCAGCCGATTTCTTCCATTTTCGAATTGCCCCCCTTAACAATCGAATTGCCCCCCTGTGGGACGTGGGCCCCACGTTGGAAAACACTGATCTACAATGTGATGGGTCTACCACTCACAGAACATTAGCAGGAAGTTGCTTTAGGACAAATAAAAAACACACTACAAATCATAACAATGGAAAACGCCGAGAAATGTATATATCAAACCAGCAAGGATATACAGGGTGTATTGTTAATAACTTCGGTTTTTGAAAATGTTGCCGTTCCAAGCTTTGTATTCACCCTCTGTGGAGTTCATGCAACATAAGAGGTTAATACAAAACTTGGAACGGCAATATTTTCAAAAAACCCCACAGTCATTAAAAATACACCCTGTGTATATCAAACCAGTAAGGATACACTCCCCCCACCCCCTTCCCCATATCATTTACAGGACACTGCAGTCAACACCATCATGTTTCAGCTGCTGTTGAAGTCTACCGAAGATTCCGCTACCTAATCTCGCGCAGCTGTGTTTCGTACGAGAGTATACAAGATTACGAATAACATCCTTAAATTCCTCCACCAGGGAGACCGGCAAGGATATACGTGCTACTTTGTTTTGTTTTCTTCGGATATCCTTTACAGGACATCGCTGTCAACATCAGCATCTTTCAGCTGATTGTTGATTTCTTGGAAAGATTACGCCCAGTAGTTTGCCATTGCTTTCTGAGCGGCCGGCTCACATACTCTGTAAGTCACCTATGCGACGAGAACCGCTACCAATTGTCGGGCAAGTTACGTTCCGTACGTGGACATACGGGATTACGGAGAAAGTCGCTAATCCTAGGCCAGGGAGACCGACAAGGATATACTACCGGATTAAAAAAAAAGGCTTAACCCGCAAGAGGGTTGACTTCATTGCTCCGGGTTCTATCCCATATAACTCGGTCTCTTTCCGCGGATCGTCCTGCCGAAAAGGTCGTAAAAAGCACGAACTCCGTAGCCACAGATGTAAACGTAATAAATACAGAAATAAAGGAGACATTGAGAGAAGATTCATAATGGCCTTTTGTCACGCCATTGGAAAATATAATCATAAATATTTCCACATTCTGTTTGAGATGGAGAAAAACACGATCGCTCATGCCAGTTAGCACGGCTCTAGATAATGACACACATTCTGCAAGACCTTCCCGCGAGACTTCCGTGAGAGTACAGCGAGCGTGGGCGAAGCCGTTTTCATCTGTTGCGCTCGGCCGTTGCTCAAGATCGGGTTTAAGCACAGCATGTCTGCCAAACGAAGTCATGTGATTCGTCTGATTCTTCAATTTCCTAGTTGTCTTGTATTAATTCGGATGTTTTGTATCATGTTTTTGTCAGCACATTTTGACGAATGGACTTGTATTGTTTGTGTGTGTGGCAATACAAACTGCAATTATCTGCCTGCTTACTTACCTGCCTGCCAAACTGATCACATACCTATATACCCATTTACCCACATACCTACCTACCTACCTAATACCTACCTACTTCCCAACCTACCTACCTACTTACTACCTACCTACCTACCTCCCTATCTCCCTACATACCTACCTACCTAACTACCTACATACCTGCCTGCACGCCTGCATACCCCCCTCCTTCCCCCCTCCCTACCTACCTACCTACCTACTTGCCTACCTACCAACATACCTACCTATCTATATACCCACCTACATACTTAACTACCCGACCACCTACCTATCTACCTACCTAATACCTACCTACCTCCCAACCTACCTACCTACTTACTTACCTCCCTACATACCTACCTATCTAACTACCTACCTACCTGCCTACATACCTGCCTGCACGCCTTCCTCTCTCCTTACCTACCTACCTACTTACTTACTTATCTACATACCCACCTACATACTCGACTGCCCGCCTAGCTACCTACCTACCTACCTACCTACCAACCTACCTACCTTCCTACCTACTTACCTAATACCTATCTACCTACCTCCCTACCTCCCTACATACCTACCTACATAACTACCTACCTAAATGCCTACATACCTGCCTGCACGCCTGCCTGCCTCCTTACCTACCTACCTACCTACTTATCTACATACCTATCTACCCACCCACGTCCTTCCCCCCCTCTCTCTCCCTACCTACCCACTTACCTACCTACCTACCTCCCAACCTACATACCTACCTACTTACCTACCTCCCTACCTACCTAATACCTACCTACTTCCTATAGATAGATAGATAGATAGATAGATAGATAGATAGATATATAAATAGATAGATAGATAGATAGATAGATAGATAGATAGACAGAGACACACAGAGAGAGAGAGAGAGAGAGAGAGAGAGAGAGAGAGAGAGAGAGAGAGAGAGAGAGAGAGAGAGAGAACTTATCGAGACTTTCGTCTAACCATCGTACAAAAATTGCTCTTTTGCCTGCTCAAACCACGACTCTGGCTTCGCGCTGCGGTCACATTCTCGAAACGCCTGCCTCGCTAACTTGCATCGGCTAGGAAGTTTCTGATTGGGTGCAATTCACGCAGCCATCCGAGAAAACGAAAGCCAGAGGCAGGACTGATCTTGCGAACAAGACCATCCCCCACAACCCTATGTAAACAAACAAAGACACATCATCAATATCATCATAACAGTTACATCAAACAATTGTGTTGTCTATTTCGGCTATAAGGATGAATTGTGTTGCTTTATTATTTGTTAATTTATATATGTTGTTTGTTTAAGATACTGTTTATTGTCTAGCGCCAGGGGATTGCTGTATCTTATTCTTGCTGTTAAGTGTATGGGTGTCAGGAGGCTAAGCTTGTGTTCCAAGGCCAGATATGTTGCATTTGTTGTGACCTATAGGTGTTTGTTTAGTGTAGAGTTGAAATTTTCTATCCATCATTTTCTTGATCTTTCAGTCTGCTAATACACTGCATGTACATCTAGAACAATTTCGCAAGATGACGAATATTCTTTATACAACCTTTGTCAGTCATGGCGAGAAAAAGAGTTATTAACAGCTATATTGAGCCAATCCTGATGTACAGAAGCAAATCATGGACAATTAGCAGACAACTGAGCAATTATGTTTAGGCAGCTGAGATGTGGTTTGTAAAGAAATATAACGAAAATACAGGGGACGGATAGAAAGAGCAATGAAGTTATCTTCAAAACTTCTCACAAAGATAACGGGTTACTCCTATCAGAAGATTCAGTCCAGATTCTTTGGGTATGTCACAAGAAGGGGAAAGCTGAAGTAAGTAGTCACATTGGGAACGTTGGAGGAAAGGAAAGGCGGGGTGGGGGTGGGAGGAACCAAGAGAGAAGATGCTAGCTGCTAGACATTCTGACATCATGGCATTGAGCAACATAAGTATCATAAATGATTGGCAGCATACGCGTTATAGGGCTGTGGGCAGACATTATCAACAGCGTCACACGACATGGCTTTAGATATTAAAAATGTATAACACTCATTTTGACGTCACCCTATTACTGATAGGTTCCCCCCTTGCCACCCGCACCTCCCGTTGCCTCTGGTTACGCCTCTGAAACATGTAATTTTTTATCCAATTATTACAATAACTAACACTGCGATCCGTCATTGACTAGCTGACATACAAGCGCGAAACACGGAAATTAGAATGTCAAGATAGAGGGGGGGAAATGCGAAACAAATTTTTACCGTAGATGAATGCTTACAACACCGAGTGATAGGAAGTGACGTCAATATGGAATAGTAACATGAAAATTCTCTCACGGGCAGCTTGTCGACGTGACTTCATTACTGCAGGAAAAAATTGGGCAAATAATATCAGGCGTTGGTGTTGTAACGCCCCCAACAGCAGGAAATGATGACGTGGTGCGGTGATTTAATTAAGGCAAGGGGTTTTGGTTAATGTAGTGAAGATGGTGAGAAAGACCCGGTAAAGTTTGGGTTTAAAATTAAATAAACAGTGTGTGTGTGTGTGTGTGTGTGTGTGCTCGCGCGCGCGTGTGTGTACCGATGATTCAGAAGGGTCTGGGTAAGAGAGTGAAAAGGTGATGAGCAAAAAGAAGAAAGAGACCGATCGACCGACAGCCAGCCAGCCTGCCTGCTAGACAGACAGACAGACAGACAGACAGACAGACAGACAGACAGACAGACGGACGGACGGACGGACGGACGGATGGAGGATGGACGGACGGATGGATGGATGGATGGAAGGTTAGACAGACAGACAGACAGACAGACAGACAGACAGATAGATAGATAGATAGATAGATAGATAGATAGATGGTTAGACAGACAGACAGACAGACAGACAGACAGACAGATAGATAGATAGATAGATAGATAAATAGATAGATAGATAGATAGATAGATAGATAGATAGATAGACAGACAGACAGACAGACAGATAGATAGATAGATAGATAGATAGATAGATAGATAGATAGATAGATAGATAGATAGATAGATAAGATAGATATATAGACAGACAAACAGACAGACAGACAGATAGATAGATAGATAGATAGATAAATAGATAGATAGATAGATAGATAGATAGATAGATAGACAGACAGACAGACAGACAGACAGATAGATAGATAGATAGATAGATAGATAGATAAATAGATAGATAGATAGATAGATAGATAGATAGATAGACAGACAGACAGACAGACAGACAGATAGATAGATAGATAGATAGATAGATAGATAGATAGATAGATAGATAGATAGATAGATAGATAGATAGATAAATAGATAGATAGATAGATAGATAGATAGATAGATAGACAGACAGACAGACAGACAGACAGATAGATAGATAGATAGATAGATAGATAGATAGATAGATAGATAGATAGATAGATAGATAGATAAGATAGATATATAGACAGACAAACAGACAGACAGACAGATAGATAGATAGATAGATAGATAAATAGATAGATAGATAGATAGATAGATAGATAGATAGACAGACAGACAGACAGACAGACAGATAGATAGATAGATAGATAGATAGATAAATAGATAGATAGATAGATAGATAGATAGATAGACAGACAGACAGACAGACAGACAGATAGATAGATAGATAGATAGATAGATAGATAGATAGATAGATAGATAGATAGATAGATAAGATAGATATATAGACAGACAAACAGACAGACAGACAGACAGTTAGACAGACAGATGAGCGGGTGGGCGTACGGATGGATGGATGGGTAGAGAGAAAGATATTGAGAGAAAGAGAGAGAGAGTGTGTGAGTGAGAGAGAGAGAGAGAGAGAGAGAGAGAGAGAGAGAGAGATAGAGAGAGAGAGAGAGAGAGAGCTATTGAGCACATAACTTTCAGAAAGTTAACTTCACAAAGCAACATAGAAAAATAATAATACGATTAGGAGAAGCCCAGAAGGCAGGACTGCCTGTTAAGAAAGAGAGTAAGCACCTCGTTAGGGTATTTATCTAACGAAACCAGGAAGGCGAAGACGTAGGTAACCTCAGGGCAGATAGAACGGTAGACATTGAAATGTTCGTGACGTCATACACAATTGTGAGCCGTTAATTATACCTGGATCGGGAGACGCTGCCAATCAATAGAGAAAGATCCGACCATCACCACCCCCGCCTTTTTCAAATCCCTTTCCAATATACCCAGGTCAAGGACAATGAGCTTTTACCTCATGCCTCCAGGTCTTGAGGGGGAGTCCGGGACCATAGTTTTTTTTACTTTAACTCACAACCATAGTTATTTGACTTTAACTCACGACTTTATTTGTTGGTCTTTAACTAACGACTATGTTATTTGAATCTAACCCACGACTTTCGTTATTTGACTTTAACTCACGGCTACGTTATCTGAATTTAACTCACGGCCATGGTTATTTAACTTTAACTCATGACCATAGTTATTTGAATTTAACTCACAACCATTGTTATTTGACTTTAACCCACTACCACACTTATTCGAATTTAACTAACAATAATAGTTTTTTCTACTTTAACCCACGACCATTGTTATTTGAATTTATCTCACAACCATAATTATTTGACGTTAACCCGCGACCATAGTAATGTTACTTAAACTCACAGCCATGGTTATTTAATATTTACCCACAACCATAGTTATTTCATTTAACCCAAGACCATTGTCATTTGACTTTATCCTAAAATCACAGAATGTGTTTATTTTACTTTAACCTAAGATCATAGCTTTATGACTTTAACCAAAAACTAGTTATTATTTACTTTAACCCAAGAACACATATATTTGACTTTAACCTAAGACCACAGTTATTTGAATTTAACCCACGACCATAGATATTTTCCTTAAAGTCGCTTAAAATTCGATAGGGTCGACTTCATTACACCGGGTTTTAATCCCCTATGGCTCTGTCTCTTACCGCAGTGCGAAAAGCGTCGCACAAAGCACGAACTCCGTAGCTCTAGCGATGACCGACGGGAGTCTCCGAAAAATTTCATCGTGAACCGAAGGACGCGACCCGGAATCGAACCCACAACCTTTGGAGCCCGAGTTAAACGGCTTGACCACTTCCGCCACCATTGTAAACACAATGAAATTCGTGTCGAATTGTAAACATGGGATCATGTGTATATTTCAGCTTGAAAGATGTATCTAGTTATTTTACGTTGTGTGGTTTCTGCAGTATGTACCTGACTAGATGCAGCAAAATATGCCAGGCAATAAATAGTACAATATATGGTTTGTGTCTTCGTTATTGAAATTCACTACGGGAAAATATTGTTTTGATATTTTTGAAAAACCAGCAGTGCAAGGCATCGTTATTGGCAGAACATCATGTCAGTGTCCAACACAATTGCTAGTTAGTTGCATATCCTTTACAGTACGTCGCAGTCAACCTCAACATTTTTTGACTGTTTGTGATTTATTAGCAAGGTTACACACTTTGCCATTGCTTTCTGAACGACGGGCAATCATACCATTGTATGGAAGTCAAAGCAAGACGGTCTGCTGCCAAATCGCCAGCAGCTGTGTTTCTAACGAAGCATGTGGGACTACAAATTGCGTCTGTAATCAATTCGCCATAGTGACGCCTGTAGACTGGAGATTAAAGAGAAACTGAGCATGAAAATGCATGAGACAGGGGGACTTGCCAAGGATCGATCACTGTCTTCGGCGGCTTATGATGACAGAGGGAGCCACGGTGGCATACTGGCTGGACGCTGGCCAGCCGGTAGTCATGAGTTCAAATCCACATAGGAGCGAACTTTTACAATTGGACCTGGTCTCCCAGGTCGAGCAGCCTAAAATGTGTACCAGGGCATGGCTTGGGAAGTAAAGGCGTGCGGTATGATACTGAACACATCCCAAACCCAGAGCCTAATAGTGTAAAAAGAATGTGCGTCTCGCACCATATGCCTATTGAACCTAAAATGGGTTTGTTTTTCTACTTTACTTATCTGTTGAAGTAAGCGCCGTCTCCACAATAAAGGCTGGTTGCAATGATGAAAACTACATTCTGAAAAAGACGTCTGACACGATGAGAATGCAAGGTAGCTCATAACTCACTGACCGGCTTCCCTTATCTCTTTTCACGTAAGAATTACAGTTGTTGCCGATCTCCGTGGCGAAGGGCTTACGAACGCGGTTCGTGATCCCGTATACCCGCGTTCGAAATACAGCTGCGCGCGATTTAGCAGCATTGCGCTGTTTTTTTTTTACGTAAATGGTGTGGGTGCTGGTCGTTCAGAAAAGTATGGAAAACTACTGAACGTAAACTTGCCAAGACATCAACAACAACAACAACAAAAAAATGCTGGTGTTGACTGCAAACATCCTGTAAAGGATCTGCAACTAACTTTTATTACAATTGTTACAAGACGCTCCAGTCTATCTGTTCTGATAATGCTATCAGTAATGCATGCCTCCTACCGATGTTTGTTTGTTGGTTTTTTTTTCTTTTTCCGTGGATGATGTTATATGACTCTCCTGTGATTGGACAGCCCAGACTACTATGTGACCACGCATCACTCCTCACCATCTGTCTATGTATCAATAATGCATGCCTTTTACCGATGTTTTCTTTTTCTTTTTTTTTCCATTTTTTCTTTTTCGAATGATGTTGTATGACTCTCCTGTGATTGGACAGTCCCATATCTAATCTATGTGACCACGCATCACTCCCCGCCATCTGCCAATGTATTTTGCTTCCGTTTGAGTGTTACCTATTTATCTGGAGCCGTTCATCACCTATTCAAGACCAATACGTTTCACTTCATTCTGCTACTCCAGAAGTCGGAGTGGGTTCGCCTGATATGGAGTACACTGGTACTGTGGATATCTGGCCCACATTCAATAATCAGTATACGCACGAGGGTAGACGTGTTTTGAAAAGAGGAGATAGGGAGGAGAAAAGGCGTGTTTTGATTTAAATTGGCCTCATTGCCAGATTTTCTTCATCTTCTATACTTTATCCTCTGTTGTGGCATATGTCCTCAACCAAACCATGCCATGCCGTTCTATCTTTTGCTGTCTTATGTAGTTCCCTCCATCCGCTCCCAATATTCCTCATCTCTGTAATTCTCTTCTCCGTGTGGTTTTAGGTCTCCCGCTGTGTCGTTTGTCTTGTGGGTTCCAGACTTCCAATCCAATCCATTTGTCATATGGCAAATGACAGTGATGCAACATTCAATTGATGAGTTAGCGCATCAAAGAAGAAGATACAGAGTGTCACTGTCAAAAATCCCAATAAGAGTTTAGAGAGTTAAGAATATAAGTAATAGAGCTAAGACAGAGTATAGTAGAGGACACCAGACAGGAGAGACACCAGCGCTATAAATAGCTTCACAACGGGACACACTTGTGTCAACCAAGGAAGCATTGAGTGCAAGTGAGCGAGGGTTTCCCCAAGACATTGGGAAACTCGCCTCTACGAGTAACCGTGGAGTACCAGGTTACTCGAGTTAACTGGCCAGCGTGCTGGGACACTATGCACGCAAGACTCGCCAGCGCACGGAGGATCCAACGTCCGTGTTTGAACACGCAATTAGAAGCGTGGAACAGACGAAGACTGAGACGGCTAGAGAGTAGACGTGTTCCTTACGAATACTATAAGTTTATAGACAATAGTGATTGTTAGGCTTTAGATTTCATTCAGTGATTAATAGTATCATTATCACCTCTTCACTGCATCTATGAAACGTACCATGTTGTTTATTGTCAATGAAGTATTCCGCTCGCAGAGCTTGTGTATCACCAGCTCTAAATAAATTGCATTCCTTTTGCAAATGACACGAGTTATTATTTCGTGTGGTGCAAAAGTAGGGGAGTCCTGAAAGACCTGTCGCAAGCAAGTTGCTGACAGGCAGGACCCCAATTGGTGTCAGATGTCCCTGAACCAACGTCAACAGGCACCATTCGACATTATTTATGTGTTAAAATATCTAAAATTAACGTAAATTATTTTGCATAATATGGCAGAAATAATTTTGTTTTGTGAATAACGTGAGTGATTAACACCATTACTACGTGATAATTAATATATTACCATTTGTGGAGCTTGAACCACAATGAAGGAAGTTTAAGTTACAAATTGTGTTAGTCTACGAAAATTTGGGAAAGTGTGTTATTCTACTGAAAGTAATGAAAATGTATACAAATATGAATTTAAATTATCAAGCAAACCACCGTGTACATTTCATTTTGTGTGATACAGCCATTAATGTCACCATTCATCATATTCAGTTAGATATTTGTGCAAAATAAGTTCTTTTTGTACAAAGTAAATATATTAGCTACTGAAAGGAAGCCTTAGGACGTAGTTATACCAAACAAGATAGAAAGTGAAGACAAGACGACATTGACTGTCATATGACGAATCATCTTACGAATCATGACGATCATTAAGACTATCATAACATTCATTCATTAACATCATTTATCATTATCTAGATCACATTTTTCATTCATCAGGCGCATGAAATATAAACATGTATTTACAGCATATGCATGTTTCTAAAGTATTGATGCTCTACTAAACAGAAGCATCCGTTCTGTTCTCAAGTCGATCATTTTTGTGTGTCCGGAAGACAGCGGTGGAACATCCCAAGAGCCGTATTTTCCAAAGAATTAGATGAATATATTTTCGAAATATTTTGATATTCACTATGTTAATCATGCATCTTTTTTTCAGTGAGAATGTAAATAACTAACACATAACTACAAACCATTGTGTAAAACTACTGTGATATCATTGTTAAATAACATAAAGCCACAAAATGGCATCATTAAATGATTGTATCCAGGCGGGCAAAGAAATGGGCCACACTGGAGATAAATTAGAGAAATGGGTAGACCAGAGATACAAAGAAGAATTAGCTCGACAGAAGGAAGAAACAGAGAGAAAAGCTGCTCTAGAGAGATACGAAAGAGCACTAGAAAGACAACACCAAAAAGAGATGAAACAAGTAGAGGAAGCTACCAAACAGAAACAGCTAGATTTAGATCATGCCATCAAACAAAAACAGCTAGATTTAGAGGAAGCCACCAAACAGAAACAGATACAGGTAGACGCAGAAACTAAATTAAAGATGAAGGAAATGGAGGTGGATTCAAACATACAGATAGCCTCTAGTAAACAAAAGAGCCAGGAAGAACAGAATAAGTTTAGTAAATATAAAGGCCTGATCAAACCGTATAGCGTAGGGGATTCAATCTCAGCATGGACTGAGAATATAGAGTTTCAACTTAAGACTCAGAAAATACCATTGGAGGACGGGGCAATGATCTACATGAGACATCTCAGTGGGGGGCCATTAAAGGTAATAGAATCAATACCTACAGAACTAAGGAACAATTATCAGTACATTCACGATAGGATCATGCAACACTTTCTTCTAGATGCCACAGGGTACCAAATTCAGTTTTCCCAAATAAAGCCAAAGGCAACTGAAACCTTCCTAGATTACATCTCTAACGTGCAAAGCACATTTAATAAATGGATTAGGGCGGCGAAAGTGGGCAAAAACTTTGATAAATTACAAGATCTTATGGTAATGGACAAGGTGATATCCACCGTCCCTACCCCTTTTGCGAAGTTTCTCCAACAATCAGATATCGAATCCATTGAGCAATTAGAAAAACGGGGGTCGGCATATTTTTCGTCTAATCGTGACATATTTAAGTCCACTACACATGATACAGAGATCACTGCTTTTGTTAAGAACGTACCGAGTAGATCTTATAATCAGAAAGAATATCATAAGAAAGACAAACCGTACCAGAAGCCACCTCAATGTGGATATTGTAGTTTGTTTCATCCTAGCTACTCTATGTGCGACAAGAACCCGGCATATCCCTCACACTTAGAAACAGTGTTAAAGAAGCAAGAAAGTAGAAGAACTTCATTTAAACGTGCTGTTAATGTTACTTTTGTTCCAGCTATGGCCACTATAGTAATAAATGTCTTGGTGGGCAACGAATGAAGGCAAATAATGCTGCGCTCATCGATACGTCATCATACGATGATAGTGAAATTGACTCGGAACTTGTAAATGTATTACCAGCGAGTGAATGTGAAAGTGTGGCAGTAGTTACTGACATACTAGACTTTAAGAAATGTGACACATGTCACCAGTTTCATGCGGATGGTAAATTGAAATGTGGGCACGTGATACCATTCTCCAATGAAGATGCTAACGCAGCTAGTGCCTCCAGAGGTAAACTGAAGTTCTACGATGCACTGGTCAATGATCAACCATGCCATTGTTTACTCGATAGCAGCAGCACTTTACTTGGTTTAAGAAAAGAATTGGTCAGACCAGAATATTACACGGGTGAATTTGTCAAACGCCGTACTTTCTCTGGAACCATTGAGAAATACCCACTGGCAAAAGCACATATTAATACCCCGTTCCTTACCAGCACATTTACTTGCGCAATCCTGCAAGATCCCTGCACGGATCTGATTTTAGGCTGTTTAGCTTCATTGAAGCAATGTACTGACGACGACATAATAGCCTGGAAACATACAAATATGGCTAATGCTGTAACAAGGTCAGATACGCAAACACACTATACTGACTTACAAAATGAGATGTTACAGCTGTTAACACCCAGCGGTGCCGATACCAACACTACTCGACAAAAATTTATCGAGGCACAAAGCACCGATCAAACTATAGCACCTTATTTTAAATTGTTAGGTGAGCGAGCGAAAGTGACTAAAAATGCATCTTGGTATTTTAGAAAACACAACGGAATTCTCATGCGTTATTACACAAATAATAACCATGAAATTCAGCAAACGGTGTTACCTGTAACATACCGACAAAATGTGCTAAAGATCGCACATGAGTCACCATTTTGCTGGACATTTGGCCTATGACAAAACCAGAGCCAGAATTTTGTCACACTTCTACTGGCCTAAATTCTGTACTGATATAAAAAATTTCTGTCGTTCATGTACTATTTGTCAACATCTTGTAAGAAAGGGAAAGCATGTGACGGCCGAAGTTCAACGGTCATTATTAGCATCTAGACCATTTGAGTGTGTAGCGGTCGATATTGTTGGACCCCTAAATCAGGTGTCAAGCAAAGGAAACCGATTCATACTTACTCTCGTGGATCTATGCACCAGGTGGATCGAAGCTATTCCACTAAAATACATCACCTCCAAAGATGTGGCAAATGTATTTTTGCACCTATTTTGTCGTTTTGGTTTCCCACGATCTATTCTATCGGATCGGGGAACGCAGTTTATTTCGGCTGCTACGCAAGCCTTAACAAAAATGTTAGGAATAGAGCAGCATTTCTGTACCCCGTACCACCCAATGAGCAACGGGATCATAGAAAAAATTAACGAAGATCTCAAACACATGCTGGCTAAAGTAACAGCAGAAAACCCATCTGATTGGGACACGCTATTGCCAACAGTGCTATTTGCCCATAGAGAAATTCCGCACTCGAGTACGGGTTTCTCACCTTTTGAATTAGTGTATGGGGCGAACCCTCAAGGACCCCTAACAATTTACCATCAGCTAATTACTAGCTTACCAGAAAACCCAACATCAGTAACACCGTATGAGATGGTAACAGAGACACGCGATAGAATAATGAAAGCGTGTGTAATAGCCAAGGCATCTTTGGAGACGAAAGGACAGATGTACCACGACTATGCAAATAAAGGTGCTAAAACTATACACCTTGAACCGAATCAGAAGGTTCTGCTTTTACTACCAGATAAACGTAATTTGTCACTAACATCGTGGCAAGGGCCATTCAACGTTGAACGTAAAATATCAGATGTCGATTATGAAATATCGATAAAGGGAAAATTAAAGATATTTCATATCAACATGGTGAAACCATACTTCTCACGACAAGAATTACCGACAGACAAACAAGATGCACCCACACCAATTAATCGGACGACAGACGTACACAACACAACTACACCAGGTAGGGCGACGCAGGACAACGACATCGCAAACACACTTAGCCAGGTAACAGCACACGCAGCTAGTAAAACAACAGTACTGAACGAGACAGATGACGACGGAATAGAATTACCAGTCCCTACTGTAGACACGACTGGGACCATCGACAGCATAAAAATAAAAACCAAACTTACAGACGAGAAACGACGACAGATGACAGAATTAGTGACGGAGTACAGAGACATTTTTCCCGACATCCCAGGAAAGACAGACAGAATAGAACACTCCATTATTCTGACTGATAACACCCCAATCAAGTGTCGACCTTATTCCATCCCTCTAAATTATAGGGCTAATCTCGACAAAGAACTACTATCTCTTGAGTCGAGTGGAATAATTCAGAAATCTCAGTCAGAATATTCTTTCCCTATCGTCCTTGTCGCCAAAAAGGACTCAACTATTCGACTCTGCGTCGATTATCGACGTTTGAACAAAGTAACCAAAATTGATGCTGAACCAATCCCAGCATGCGAGGATTTGATCCTTGATATGTCTACATCTCGCATCTTTAGCAACCTCGACCTCACGAAAGGTTATTGGCAGGTCCCGATGCAAGAAAATTCAATTCCTTTAACAGCTTTCTCCACACCTTTAGGTCTCTATGAGTGGCGATTTCTCCCTTTTGGCCTTCGTAATGCTCCAGCGACTTTCGTCCGTCTAACTAGGGATCTTCTCCACGGGGTGACCAATACATCTACATACATTGATGACATATGTATTCATACTGTAGACTGGACATCACACCTACAGAAACTACGACATGTCTTCGGCAGGTTGCGAGTATTCGGGCTTACAGTCAAGCCCACTAAAGTAGAGTTGGGCATGGAAGAGATTGACTTCCTAGGCCATACCATCTGCAGGGGCCAACTCAGAACAGATGAAAGAATCATGACCAAGATTCTAAATTTGACTATGCCAACGACCAAGAAACAGGTCCGAAGTCTACTTGGTCTTGTGAATTATTATAGTAAATTTATTCCCAATCTGGCGGAAATCACCAGTGTTTTTTCCAACATTTTGAAAGCTTCAGCTAAATTAAATGTGCAAGATGCAGGATTAATTAGTGCTCTATCAAAATTGAAACATTTATTCAGCGTTCCACCTATCCTGCGTTTGCCTAACCAAAATCTTACCTATTTCTTACGTACAGACGCAAGTGCTCTCTCCATATCAGGGGTACTAGGCCAGTTCTACGAAGGGAAGTTCCACCCAGTAATGTACGTAAGTCGTAAGATCAGCCCAGCTGAATCGAGATACTCAGCATCAGAATTGGAGGGCCTCAGCTTAATCTATTGTGTTAGAAAACTTCATAGGTTTTTGGCAGGAGCACAGTTTGTGATCGAAACCGACAATTCTCCGTTGTCTGTTATGCAGTCTGGCATTCCCCACAACAATAGGGTCTACAGATGGGCTTTGATATTGCAGAACTATGCATTTACCATCCAGCATTTAAAGGGGAGATTGAACTCTTTGGCAGACACTTTGAGTCGACCGTCAACCTTTGAAATACCTGATGTACAGGAAGAGATCGACCAGAGATCACCAGAAACAGTGACACTGTAATTGCTAATTAGATCAGTGCCGTATGTGGTGAATATGTTACACTGTAAGTGCGTTATCACCGCCAAGCTGATAAAACTGTGTAAGAGTAACAGTGCCATTATGAGTGAAACGAACAGACGCATAAGTAGTATGTCTACAGCGCTAACACATATATAAGCCATATTTACATTGAAGTGTTAGCTGTAAACCTACATAAATTGGTAGGGAACTATATATATACACTATCCAGGAAGGAGAGCATATAAGACTTTGGCCAAATTAATTATGTTATGAGAATAGTCTACAAAGAACAGCGCTCCATCTTCACACCTGAAAGGACGACAGTAGTTAGCGTAATTATATATATAAAAGTAAATGTGATATGTATATAATATTGTTTTATGAACAGTACATATTTTTCGATTAATAATTGAATTGCAAAATGTTCAAATGCATATATAACTTTATTTATCTTATTTGATAGTTAGAAGTCACCATCATTTAGTTAAGAACCCTTTTAAGTGAACACCTATAATAGAAATGCAATTGTTAGATATTATTTTACCTTATCATCGCATAATCATAATCATTTAGAAATTCATTTATTTAAAATACCATTTCGAAACTAACCCAACCATTTAGGAATTAACATAATTTCATTTACCAATAACACGTTAAGGTAACTAACCCATTTTGCTTAAATGTAATTAATTAGTTAAATTATTTCCCTTAGGATAATTTAGAACAGCACACCAAATTAAATTAGTTAGTATTACAGGATCGGTAACAAATCATCCTCACAAACTTGTATATTTTGTATAGGCATGACACGTGCAAACAAATCGCACAGTCATTTGGCTTGAATACTTGTATAATTCAGCCAATCATTTAGTATAAATATGTAATGTTATTTAAGTGCTATTATGAACCATATTTAAATGACGATTGAATGTTTTAGCAAAAGAATGGTATGAAATTGGATGAAAGATGTGTAAATGAGAGGAGAGAATGTATACAATACTAAACATTGAAAGAAAGAAAGAGAGAGAGAGAGAGAGAGAGAGAGAGAGAGAGAGAGAGAGAGAGAGAGAGAGAGAGAGAGAGAGAGAGAGAGAGTTAGCGGCAAATGTTTTGTTCACCGCTTAAAACGTCTTGTTATGACTTCCAATGTGTTGTCAAGTTTTATGTGTGTTACTGCTATACTTTAGTAGATTAAATAGGGAAAATACTTTGAGCATCCTGAAACGGAATTGTGGTCATAAATAAGAATAACAAACATTTGTAACCACAATAAACCGATTTACGGCGCTCGAAAGGAAACACACATAAATAATAATAACGCATACACATGTTAGCAAATTAAGTACACTGTAGTTTATTAGAAAACACGCAAACAAACAGGAAAACGAACACACAAGAGTTGCATACACCATTTGTTTCAAAGAACAGTAACTCAAATCAGGGGACACAATAACTTCTTAAAAACCTTAATGTAACATTGAAAATGTGTCTTCACAAGCGGAAGCGAGAAGGTGAAGAGTAGAACTTAATGTATACGAGTTGGAGTTGATATGATTGGGAACATGAACATTTAATGCTCATGTGTTGTACTCATAACAGAGTCAACTTGTATTGGGTTGTCATTTTGGGCAATATGAGGACAGGTCAAAAGACATAAGTCAACGGACAGAAGTCAGAAGACAGAGGGTCATAAGACGGAAGTCAGGACATAAGTCATAAGACAACGGTTCCGGATCAAAACAATTCCCAAGAAGATCTATAGCCAACTGTACTGATACAATGGGATACTCAATTAGCCGAGTGAAGAAATAGAACAGTGTGAGTAAGGAAAGTAGAGAGTTTGTTCTATCCCCAGAAAAGTGATTTACAACTTATTGGATCTTTGACAAAATTGGACAGCCAATTTTTTGTGTGTGACCATACAACGTGTTACAAGCATGAGTTAAAGGGTTGTAACACTACACAGAGAGGAGAGGAGCCTGTCAAAAATCCCAATAAGAGTTTAGAGAGTTAAGAATATAAGTAATTGAGCTAAGACAGAGTCTAGTAGAGGACACCAGACAGGAGAGACACCAGCGCTATAAATAGCTTCACAACGGGATACACTTGTGTCAACCAAGGAAGCATTGAGTGCAAGTGAGCGAGGGTTTCCCCAAGATATTGGGAAACTCGCCTCTATGAGTAACCGTGGAGTACCAGGTTACTCGAGTTAACTGGCCAGCGTGCTGGGACACTATGCACGCAAGACTCGCCAGCGCACGGAGGATCTAACGCCCGTGCTTGAACACGGAATTAGAAGCGTGAAACAGACGAGGACTGAGACGGCTAGAGATTAGACGTGTTCCTTACGAATACTATAAGTTTATAGACAATAGTGATTGTTAGGCTTTAGATTTCATTCAGTGATTAATAGTATCATTATCACCTCTTCATTGCATCTATGAAACGTACCATGTTGTTTATTGTCAATGAAGTATTCCGCTCGCAGAGCTTGTGTATCACCAGCTCTAAATAAATTGCATTCCTTTTGCAAATGACACGAGTTATTATTTCGTGTGGTGCAAAAGTAGGGGAGTCCTGAAAGACCTGTCGTAAGCAAGTTGCTGACAGGCAGAAATATTGAACATAGTGACACCAGTATTGAACGCAATTCAGACGTGAGGAAAAGACGTCACCTAACGCCGTAACGGCTCAAGGGGCAGTGGTGAGCCAGCTAACAAACAGATAGGATGTCCTTCACCAACGCTTGCAGATTACAAGCCGTTACTGATTCATATGTCACCAGTCTCTGCATGGAATCGTTACGGTCTACAACCAGCGGTTGACAGTTGCTACAATCAGCTTCACTGACACAACGAGCACCTGAATGTAAATATGTTATTCTCACGATGGTGAGCACAGTTTCAGTTACGGGCAGCCTGGCGACATTGGCTGTTGGAGCTAGATCAGGGTGAGCTCCGGTTGAAGGTAGGCAAGTGTAGTTGATTAGCATTACCATGATCCTAGGCGGCAAGCTCTGTTCCCAACACTCTTAATGGTTTAGGGAGATGATACCTGAATGAAGAGCGGGAGTGAATGTTGCGCGAGAATGACTCAAGTCTGAATCAGCACAAATACTCATAGCCGTCATCCAAGATCAGCTATGGTAAAATACATCGCAGTTAACTCCACTGGCATGTGCGTTGAGTCGTTTTTGGAGTTCAGATAGTTATGCTGTCCTGTACCATCAATGTTTCAGAGCCACACAGATCTCGAGGTGAACGTTGCTGCATTATAGTGCATGAACTCATATCTTAGAGAGAAAACAACGTCACCTCTTGACATGGGGACATCGTCCGAGGAAATATGAATCAGAGGAGTGGTCAGTGAGTCAAGGACAATAATTGATTGTACAGATACCGTACAGTGACACAATCAGTGGATTTTACCTTGTTCGACTGGATAAAACTGTTTGACATGGCGGTTGCAAATCTGTGAATGACATTGGGGCGGTCATCTTAGCCTAATAAAGAAACACATTCACGAACACGAAATTTATCTGTATATGTGAGGATCATGTCGATCAATTGCTGGTGATCAAGTGGCGCATCCTCGTTTGTTCAATTGTCTTGTCATCGTGTCAATGAGTAACCGTACTGTTGGTGTTGGTTGGAGACCGTCTTCTTGATGCTTGAGAGGACATCTGTGCTGTACTCGATTGTCTGAGACCGCATATTGACATTATCGCTCTGATCTGGCCCAGATAGAGAACATTTGCTTATACGCATTCTAGGAGCGAGATTGAAAGTCTAATGATACTATATTGGAGAAACTATCAATCACCAGTTTAGATCAAAATAGATGTCACTATACATAGGAGACACATTTGCTACAGAAAATTAGTGGTGACTGATTTATATCGAGATTTGCAAATTCAGTGATTGTCGGATCTTCAATATGTCACCTTCTCTGGATGATTTTGTCGTGGAAATCAACTACATTTCGTTACAGTGACATATGGTCCACTGAAATTGAATTTTTTTTTTTTTCAATGCTGTTCAGGTTTGCGAGATAGTCAACGCCTCGCTGAAATTGTATCAACGCACAGCGGTTATCCTGGTGCATATCGACAGAGCATTATAAGATATTGCTCAACCTGATAGCTACATTCAGTAGCAAATAACACTCACATCAGTCAGGCTCCTTCTAAGGCTGATCACAGGCAACATGCCTAGAGTGTTATTCTCGTAATTTCAAATATCTAGGAAAGGTTTGTTTAACCTCCGACAGTTCAACATTTGAAAACACAACGGAAACTTGATAGATTAACGCCTCAGTACAACGAAATCGACGCAATGTTATCAGGAGTGTACTTGTAAAGAAACCGTTCTACACATTAACTCATCAGATTGGTGTTCGAACATAATCATTTATCAAATCGATTGGATTGGTCTACTATCAAACTATTGGAAAATGTTGGCTGATTCTTGAGCTGAGTATTATAAGTGTTTGTGATTTTTCAATTAGTTAGTTATAGTCAAAATACTGTAATTGTGCACGCATTTATTTTTTCTTTATTATCGCAACTTTGATGACGTCATATGCGTGATACACAATTTTGTGCTATTTTGTGCTGTGAATTCCTATTCGCGGTGCATTATTGATTTGTTTACATAATAATAGGATTTCTTTGCTAAATTCTTGAATCTAAAGAACTTTAACTCTGTCTATACTTTAACTGCTGAGTTATAGGTCTTGTCTACTATAAAATTATTGGTTATTTTTCATTAGTAATTTATCTAATTAGAATTTATCAAGTATTTCTTTTTACTTTATTATACTTTATATGTCGATGGTGATACTTATAAGCTCTATCTCTTTTGTGGTAGACTAGTTTCTTCATTGGTCTCTTGTGATTATTGTTGAATATTGTGAAAACATAACAACATGACATCTTTACATGATTTTGTTGCAATTGGGAAAGATGCAGGTTTGACAGGAGAAGATCTTATATCATGGTCGGAGAAACAATTTGCGAATTGTCAGGCCCACGAAAGAGATGAAAGAGCGGCTGTAAGACAATTGGAAAAGGATCGACTAGATGAACAGGAGAAACAAAGATTATTTGAGAGGGAAAAGATGGCTACGGAAAATGATAGAATTGCAGCTCAAATTGCGGCAGATAAAGAAAGGTTGGCTGCAGAGAATCACAAAATTGCATTACAAATTGCTGCAGATAAGGAATAGCTAGATAGAGAGGCACAATTAAGGGAAAAAGAAATGGCTTTTAATTTTGAAAAGTTAAATACAGAGAAACTTCTGAAGGAAAAGGAGTTGGAAAATAACTTTAAAATGAAACAGTACGAGCAGGACAAGGATGAACAGATCGCTAAAAACAAAGTGGAGGCACATTCTACAGATGCCATTAAGAAGTATAATGGAGTGGTGAGGGCCTATTCGAACTCTGATTCCGTTTCTGCATGGCTAACTAATTTTGAACTCATCATGAGACACTATGGAGTTGCAGAGACCGAATGGGCAGTTTTGCTACATAGGCACTTAAGTGGGGAACCTTTACAGGTTGTAGAACTAATTCCAGAGGAGTTACGTAGTGATTACTCATACATTCGAAAGAGACTGCTATCTAATTTCTGTTTGGACGAATTTGGCCTTCGTGCATCATTCAAAAATCTTATTCCTAAAGCAGGACAGACGTTCCTTGACTTCTCTTCTCTAACTCAATTGACATTTGATAAATGGGCTCGATCAGCTAATGTTAATGATGACTACAAGAAGCTACGTGACTTGATTGTTAGAGACAAACTGATCTCGGCGGTTCCTCCGTCTATGTCTACCTTTCTTATTGAACAGAAATGTTCGAGTATACAGCAGATGGATGAGAAAGGAGAGTCTTTCTTCAACGCCCACAAAGACATATTTAATAATAGTTTCTCCCCATTGGTAGAAACAAATGCATGTGATAGATTCCCTTATAAATCAAGAATGCAAGGTTATAAAGCACAACAGTCTGGTGGACAATATCAAAGGAGGGAAAAACAACAACAACCAAAGTATCAACCTTATGTTAAACACGATACAAAGGGTGTGTGGACAACTTGCAAATACTGTGGTTTCACCCACGGCTCAAATCAGATGTGTGACAAACACCCGCAGTTTGACAGTTACATAAAGAAATTAGCACTTAGAAATAGAGACAGACTTAACACCTATCAAAGACAAACACAATGCTTTAAATGTAAAAGTTTTGGGCATATGTTTTCAGTTTGTCCGTTAATACAACTGTATAAAGAAGCAAACATAGGAATGCTAACATCTAGTAGTGATAGTGACTCAGACGAGACTAATCATGCAAATACGGTGGAGGTAGAATATTCTCCCATTGACTCGACTTTGGATACCTGCCAGATCTTTCATAAGAGGGCAACTTGACGTGTGGTCACAAGGTCATCGTGCAGGAGACAAATGCAGTCCATATTAACAATGGATCATTAGTTGCACATCAGGCCATTGTGAATGGACGGAACTGCAATTTGGTCCGTGATTCCGGTTCCAGTATAGTCGGGATACATAAACGATTAATTAAAGAAACAGACTACACTGGAGAGCATGTGACCTGTAGAACTTTTGGAGGTAGAAGAGAAAAGTTTCCAGTCGCTTGGGCTGATATAAACTGCCCATATTTTTCTAGGAAAATAAAGGTGGCTGTGCTGCCCGACCCATTTGTGGATGTCTTTATTGGAAACATCCCTGAATTATGTGATGTTTCGCTTGAGGACATAGCAGAATGGGAAAGGAAGCATATTGTATCAAATACGGTTGATAGTACACAAATACATGAAGAAAATCAGTTACCTCATGATGCTTTGGTTTTGAACACACACATATCAGATCCATGGGTAGGAGAATCTACAGATATGAATACAGTTCAGGCCGCAGCTATAACGCTGCAACACGGCATCACACAGGTGGATAGACAACCACAGGCATATATTATATCAGTGACAGTTCCTTCTTGTGAACCGAAGAATATGTTTATGAAAACAGATACTTCATTTGGTTTGGTCGATACTTTCTTCTGGTTAGTTTTCGTAGTAGGTAGTATGCTATCTATCATATCAAACGAAGTAGTAAAATGTATAGTTAAAGCTACAGCGAGTTTGAATAAGATGTGGCAATATGATTTCAGCCATATTGAATGTATCTATGATCATACTATACAGCATATTCGAACAGTCTGCCTGACGGCACGGCATGGCGATTCTGAAATCCCCTTGCGGAAATCACATTCGATGGTCAGTTCTCAGATCATTCATTGTGTGGGGGTGGATGATACCTGTTTACTGTCTTTTGTATACATTCTTCCACAAGGGTATGGGAAATTGTATTCGGGCAGAAAGATATATGAATCACACAGGTGGTATAAAATTACTCTATCATTAGTGAATTCAGAAAGGTGCTAAATATCTTATAGGAGAAACAAAACATTTCCGATTATTTATTTATTTTGTCTTTAATGAATTGCATATTTTATTTTCTATAAACATTTTGTTTTGCAGGGTCTGCATTATTTATTTCTCAGTAGACAAATCATTGCTTCATACTTTCGTTTCTCTTATCTTTTTACTTTAATATGTGTAGGTCATGATACAGTCTTGCTACAGTTCAGTTGCATTTCTTAAGTACAGGTATTATTAAATACAGATTGGACATGGTGTCAACATGTCTTCTTTTCAGCACTTCATCAAGTTAGGTATAGATGCAGATTGGACAACATCAGAAGAATAGTCTCGAGAAAAAAATAATTTTGATACATAAACATGTGTAGTGTGAAGAAGGTTTTGCACTAGAATTGGTCTGGATTTGTCCAGTAGAAAATTAACAGCTGGTGTAAACATCTGGCGATAGTGAAAGTCGCAAAATGATATATGGATTATAACGTGTGGCGACGAAGTCGCTGAACATAATATGTTCTTATCGTGTTTGGCAGCCCTCTGGCATGTGACATGGGTAATTGTTGTATGGTGGAGGTCTGTTTGTGCGAATTGTTGAACATATGATAGAAAAGACAACTAATTGCTGTTGTGGGTATGGGTATTGACACATAACAGGATTTTGTTGTAGGTAGGTGTGGTTATTAATAGTAGTTTAGAACTGATAACAGCATGGATATCATGCAGCTGTGGAGCTCTATTGTTGGCGTGTGTATGGGTTAATGACACACGACTGCGGTATTGATACAGTGAAGCATGGATTTCAATGAATTTTGTTTATATTTTCTGCTGAATTGATTTTGCTAACCTTGCGTAAAATATGTAACAATGTTTTGGTCGTATTGTCATCATGAATATTTTTATAAAATGTTATGTCGTCCACTGTGTTCATTGTCTTGTTCATATTAACAATCATATATTTTTTTTGATGTGTATGAGCGATTATCTTTATCTAAAACCTATGCTCAAATAGACTTAGTAATAGCGAGCATGGCGAAATTTATATAGTTTTATAAATCATATCTGACAAGAACAAATAACTAATATCAGATACCAGATAACGATGGCGGAGGATTCTGTACACATGACCGCGCCTGTAGCGCCTTTATATTTATATCAATTCTTATACCTTCTTTTTTGGTCTTCAGAACTCTCCTTCATTATTCTACACTTACTATTTAGGGACATCACGAACATAGCATCCTACATTGACAACATTGATATCCATAAAACTGAAACAGTAGATCATGTGTACTTTCCTAGACATATTTTTTTTTGTCGCATTCGGATGTTTGGTCTTACGATAAAGCCGAGCAAAACTGAAATTGCATTTCAGGAAAGTCAATTTCTGGATTAGAAAATAACTTAGCTGACGTACTCAGTAGACTATAAAAATAAAGAGAATATAAAAGTTTATATATATATATATATATATATATATATATATATATATATATATATATATATATATAATATATATATATATATATATATATATATATATATATATATATATATATATATATTGGTAATAGAGTGTAACATTTCAGTAAATTGACTGTAGCTATAAATATATATTTTTTGTTTTTTGAAAGAAAGTATAGACGTAAGATAGTCACTTGTTGTTATTATTATTGCAGAAAGACAGGTGAAAAAGTGTCACGGGATTAAAGAGATATAATGCGAACGCGGCATGAACAATTAAGATTGCTGCATTCTTGGACAGGCCAGAGTGGTAGTATAGTTAGTATTGTGATTGATTCTTCGAAACAATATTTATATACACGTGTAATGACTGTGTATGGATTATAGATTTCCAGTGATAGATAGATATGTGATAATTAATTAGGCAGTTATATTTTAAATTTAGATATGAAAATGGTTATTGTTTTTAATGTTATATTGTATTTATATATAATTATTATGTTGGTTGGTATTTATTATTTTAATTATCCAGACATTGAGTTATTTGATGTGTATAGTTCGTAATATCATTAATATGTTTGGTGTTAAATATTGATCATCATATATGTATCATTCTCATGATGGACGAATGAAGGGAAAGGTATGAAAGTAAATTAATTAATACAAAAACGTACATACATAGGAATAACACATACAGTTATGAAACAATACAAATACATATATTTATAGACATAGAAGAAACTACACATTACAGATATAGAATATTATATAGAGAATAGTTTTCCCTATCGACATGGTGTAGCGAAAAGAAGTGATGGAGTACCAGGTCGACTTGGAATTGTGTGGATATATGGATTCACGTCAAGGACGATCAGTTGCCGACTACGGATTATGTGATCATTGGGTATGCAACATGGGACGGTGTTTTTATTTAACTGACGGCACTCGGGGTTATAGAGACCGTTAGTAGTTTTAAGGTGTCAACATATATACGCGATAACAGGTCTTAGTATATGAGCTGGCGGTGTTTGAGCCTGATTTAGTTTCAAGTAGCCGGGCATGTAACGCGATAACATCTCAAAGATTATTTATAGAATGTAGAAGTGGCGGTGTTCGGGACTTGTATTTTAGTCCGGTGTTCAATATCCCACGATCTAGATTGGTTCACGTTGACAAACTGAGTTCCAAGGACGGTGAATTCGTTGTCTATCACAATATGTAGTTTACGTCGCAGACATCATTTGCTTGCATGTCAAGATAATATGGAAAATGGTCTAACGAACATTTTCATTGTAGAGGGGGCAAAGCTGTCATATGGCAAATGACAGTGATGCAACATTCAATTGATGAGTTAGCGCATCAAAGAAGAAGATACAGAGTGTCACAAATATTGAACATAATGACACCAGTATTGAACGCAATTCAGACGTCAGGAAAATACGTCACCTAACACCGTAACGGCTCAAGGGGCAGTTGTGAGCCAGCTAACAAATAGATAGGATGTCCTTCACCAACACTCACAGATTACAAGCCGTTACTGATTCATAAGTCACCAGTCTCTGCATGGAATCGTTACGGTCTACAACCAGAGGTTGACAGTTGCTACAATCAGCTTCACTGACACAACGATCACCTGATTGTAAATATGTTATTCTCACGATGGTGAGCACAGTTTCAGTTGCGGGCAGCCTGGCGACATTGGCTGTTGGAGCTCGATCAGGGTGAGCTCCGGTTGAAGGTAGGCAAGTGTCGTTGATTAGCATTACCATGATTCTAGGCGGCAAGCTCTGTTCCCAACACTCTCACTGGTTTAGGGAGATGATACCTGACTGAAGAGCGGGAGTGAATGTTGCGCGAGAATGACTCAAGTCTGAATCAGCACAAATACTCATAGCCGTCATCCAAGATCAGTTGTGGTAAAATACATCGCAGTTCACTCCACTGGCATGTGCGTTGAGTCGTTTGTGGAGTTCAGATAGTTATGCTGTCCTGTACCATCATGTTTCAGAGCCACACAGATCTCGAGGTGAACGTTGCTGCATTATAGTGCATGAATTCATATCTTAGAGAGAAAACAACGTCACCTCTTGACACCATTATTTGAGAAAAGATGCTTCGGCCCCGTTCAGTCGTCGTGTTTTCGGTCGGTTATAATTTGGGCCCTTATGTTATACCTACTTCTTCTTGCGTATTTAGGGCTGCGATTTCGCTTCCCGGAATCAGTGTTTTCTGTCTGTTAGTGAGCTTAAACTTTGTTGGCTTTGTACATGTCTGGTCAGAGTCGCACACTTGTAAGAACTGGTGTAGTTGTGTTCCCGCCCTGTCTCATGGTGTGTTTTTTTTCTTTAGGAAGTATTTTACCTGTTGTTGTCCCTACTTAGGTTCCATATATTTCCCCGCCTTTAGTCTGTCTTTGACTCTTCTTGGTCTCGCTGGTATCTTTATCGTGGACGGCTTCATAGCTTGATCATGGTGGAGAGTAATATCTTCTCCTGACCACCGTCCATTCTTGGTCGCTGTCGTTTTGATTTTCTTCCTCGTCTTTTACTTTCTCTTCTGTTGCTTCCTCTTCTGTCTGGGACTTGATGACTTCTATTTCCGATATCTCGTTCTTTGTCTTGAGAGTCGTTCCAGACAAAAAAAATGTCTAGTTTGTCAGTGTGTGTCATTTCTAGCGCCAGCATCTTTTCCCTCAATTCTTGGTTCGCTAGGGTTTGTTTAGTTCTCTCCATGAGGTTGTAATATAATTTTTCACTAGTGAAGCATCACGGTAAATATTTCCCGTCGAAAATTAAAGTTTGACACCGCCTCAGGGATAATGTGTGCCTCGCTGCGATAAATCCTACTTTTTCATCGACCCATTGTGACGTCACCACCGGAACACAAACTAAAATAAAAAGGCATGACAGCAGTGTAAGCGGTCAGTTTGATAGTCAGCCCAACAAGAGAAGGGACCACTGGGTCCGACGGCATGGCAAAATTGTAGCAACCTCAACATTAAAACTAAATCAACCCGGGAGAAGACATAAACTACATGATATACGCCGCATTTTCGAGGCTTGGATCCTGAACTCTGTGTTAGAAGCGTCCTGTTCGGATGATGGTAAATAGAATATTTATTTTAAATTTTAGTTTAGTCTGTGAGTCTTTTCCCCAGAAGAAGAGTGGTAAGTCAGTATTATAAAACCATGTGGTAAGTTATTAAATTAATTTATTAAGAACTAAATAAAATATTCAGTTCTCATAGCCTATGGGTAAACTGCCCATTAAGAATAACCATAGTGAGTTTTATTTTTCTCCCAAGTAAACAACTGATTTAATGTATAAGCATTAGTCCAAGTTGTACATTTATTTCTTAAGATGGTAAATCATTAGTGATTTAGAGTGGTGAGTTCTTAAGAAATTAATTTATTAGAAACTAAATAATATAATATTCAGTTATCATATTCATAGATAACTGTACATTAGGAGAAAACTACAGTGAGTTTTATTTTCTCCTAGCTAAACAACTTAGTTAATGTAAGCATTAGACTGAAGTTGTACATATTTCTTAAGTAGTCAACTCATTCAGTAATGATTTAGGATTGGTGAGTAACTTAAGATTTAAAAATAGTTTACCTGTGTCAGCACTGATAGATAAATTAGTGTAATGTGTATAGTCAAGTAGATTTGAGCACATGCAAAAACAAATAGTTTTATTGTATTTCATGAACACATGGGAACCAAAAAGAGTTCTATAGGTATCATGATTTGTGTGATGTTAAAGCACACATGTGGTGAGGCAAATATATTTTCATGGTTGTCAAACATGGGGAATAATAATATGTGTGCCACATAATACTGCGTAATCAACCACCATATAAGAATCATAATGATTCATAATGAATGATTGCGGATGAGTGGATCACATAAATTGTATGTATTTGATGAAAGCATGTGGTGACTCATGGATTTAGTTTTTCTAAATCCTTGGTGAATTTCATAAGTATGCCTAAAGATCACATAAGTCTATGTCATTGATGAGCATGCTTGTGTCATGTGTGATTCATTATTGTTAAACAGATGTGAATGTATCATTTGATAAACCCATCAGTAAGAATGACTAATTATCCTCCAGAAAATATTATAATTTCTCATGAAGGATGAGATCTCATTGTAATGTCATAGTGGTTAAATCTGTGAATTTATCATGTGTAAAGCACAGACATATACTAATTGTCATTCCTACAGATATGATGTTTCTGATGAATGATTGTGAAATGAGAGATTTCATTGTGATATCAATGATGTTAAAATTTTAAGTTATCATTGGGAAATCACATAAGTATAATTACTCACCTTACATGCAAGTATGAATGATGTTAGATGAGAGAATTGATCATCCCTGCACATAAGAATGTGTCTGAAGACTGAGTGAAATGATCATCCATAATATGAATATGATGACTGAGAATGAATGAATGCTGCAAAGGAGTATAAGCTAACAATGAATCTCATGATTGAAGGCAACTGTGATGTGTAATGCCATGACTATCACCAGAGAACTTGTTCGGCATAACCCATAAACTGAATAATAATTTAGTACACTCCGACGCATGAAAACACATTGTATTAAATATCACTTATCGTACAATAATCTCGGTGTGTGTGCTAAGCACGACACAACCAATATCATACATTACGCATACTACAAGCATCTGGTTTTGTACCTTAAGCAATATCCCACTTTGTATTTCATGTCACTCCTGTTAACACGTATGGTCTAGTGTCCTGACAAATGTAATACAATGATGATGATGATGATGATGATGATGATGATGATGATGATGATGATGATGACTGTAATGTAATGATAATAATGTAATAATGATAATGATTATAATGACAATGATATATGGAAACTTTGATGATGTTATTAATGATGATTCTTCTTCTTCTTCTTCAGCATTCCGAGCCATTGAGGTTCTTTGCTGCAAATACAATCTGTCTCCATTCGTCTCTCTGGTGGACCTTCTCTTGCCAGTCGTTGATTCCAAGTGCTTGTAGGTCTGTGTGTATATTATCTCTCCACCGCCTTCTTGGTCTACCTCGGGGTCTACGGTCATTTATTTCCTGAGTGTAAGCGAGTTTTGTTTCCCTATTATCTTCCATTCTTTCTATATGCCCCAGCCATTGTAGTCTATTAGCCTTCATGATACCAGTGATTAGCGGGGACTTAAACAAATCATAAATGTCTTTGTTACTTCTTCTTTTCCACTCTCCACTTTGTGTATCCCTAATGGGTCCAAAGATGCGTCTTAAAATTTTGTTCTCAAAGGTTTGTAACAAGGCTTCGTCTCCTTTCGTTGTACTCCAGGTTTCAGAGCCATACAGCACAACTGGTCTGATCAGTGTTTTGTATATTGTGATTTTGGTGTTACGAGATAGCGCCTTTGATTTTAGTAGATGTTGTAGTGCATAGTATATCTTATTTCCAGAGTTAATGATGATGATAATAAATATTACATCCATGGGAATGGAAGATAACTTCCTACTTGAAGCATTTAATTAAGAAGAATGCACCTGAATGCTATACAAGAATTGATTCCATGATGTACTTATATTGTTTATAAAAAAACTACTCATTACAGTTGGAAATTATTTGTAAGACCCATAATGTATGAGACCCTTTTCCTTGAATAGAAAAAGATGTAGGGAAATAACTAGGTAAGGATAGGATGGGAAACATAGTTGTCAAATCCCAAATCAATCAAAATATTACTCAACCTGGAAACCATGAGGACAGGGGTGAAGAGGAAACTGCACATATGCTTGTCTAAACCTTGAACACCATGTAATAGAAGATTGAATAGAGGACAACCATTATAGGTCGATAGCTATTAGAGAGCACCAAGACTCCTTTCCCTCCACTGTTTATTTTTCTTAGGAACAAAATTCCTTTTATTGATTTCACTGGTGTTCTTAGGCCGTTACAACATTTCATTTCTAATGTCATATTGATGATATCATTAGATGTATGTGATTGATGGAATTTCAGGTAGTGGTCATACTCATGTAGATCCAGACCTGACTTGGTGAAGATTGAATGCAGCACCTGTTGAGTGAGCACATTGTTGAGTGATGCCCTTGATAGAGTAGTGCAGAAACATATCTACCTGAAAACGTTTCATTTGTCTGATAGGAGAGGTAATCTTTATTTAAACATTTACCTGCCAGAAATGGAAAGAAAACCAAGAGCCAACTAATAATGTTCTACTCAGACCTGGAATACTAAGACTACAGAACATACAGCAATTAATTGATAGCCAGAGGGATTCTCAAAGCTGGAAGTGGAGAACCCTGAGTGTAGGCAGTTCTTTTTTTTCTCCAGATCATCCAGGCCAGTAAAAGGTTAGCAGTACATGCCACTGGAAACAAATATAGCTGTTATTATACACATTATAATTGGCACATCAATTCTGTATAATTATCATTATATGTGTATGTCCTTATTTTATGACAGGAAATTGTAATTTTAAATGCAATTTACAAAATCCATGTTTGTGTTTATTTTAAAAAAAAATGACGTCATGTCATGTATTGATTGTATTTTTACTTGTCATAGTCAAATTGTTTTAAACTACCCTAGATATAATTAATTAGTTGGTAGAGGAGAGGCAAGGAACCACTTAAAGGATATTTTGGGTATAAAAGGGAATACAACTTTTTTAGTTATTTCCTGAAGGTATTCCTTGGTTCTCTAAAATTCTATTTCTGGTCTCAAACAATTGAGTCAGTACAGCTAAATTAACTAAACGGGCAGGATCACATTGGGAAAAAGGACTTTGCATCCTTTCTCTCTTTGGGGTTGAGCCATCAATCTCGACGTATCCGACAGAGCTCTACATCGATGATTCTGGCATACCATTTTACTTCCACTGTTATGTGCAGGTACCAGTTAGTGAATATTTGCAGTTTATTTGTAAATCTTTTAGTCGTTCTGCAACGTTTGTGACCCATACAGTAGTGCAGACTTACCATGTAAGTTATACGTTTGGTGCTAAGTTTAACTTCCTTTGGCACTAATAACACGAATATAACAGCACGTAAGTGCCAGATACTAGGAAACCCCTTTAAGCCAAAGGAATAAGGTGAGGAATAAATTCCCAGATATTGAGCATTTCTCCGGAAGTATATTTATTTCTGCCGCGAGGCAGTATCGTTATTTGCAGATGACGAATTCGAGTTTCGATGTGTCTATAGAAGTACATAAAATGCTATGTATGTTCAAAACGAAACATTCCCTTAGTGAATTTGCACGATTTATTGCCAAGAATATTTCGCTGTATCTCGTCAGGTGTATACCGCAGAGTAATTTATGAAATGGAGTGAAAAAATGCATTATATTTTGGCTGAAATACTTAAAAGACACAGTAACAGATATTGTTGGGATGTGGAGCATTTGGTATGCCTTCTGTAATCGACAATTTACAAGTAAACCTTTCTGTATGCACACAATTGATTACTGCATTAAATTAATTTATTAATTTTAATACAGTAATGTACGGCTACTGGTTGTCTAGTGACAGCCGCTTCCATCGACGATGAAATGTATTTTCCAAGGAGGACTTTTGTGTTGGCATTCTGGCGGCGGCATTATGCACGGTGTACCTGCGCGGACTATTGGCTTGTCGAGACTCCTGTCTATTCCACTTTTCACATAGGGCAGTGAGTAGCATTTCGTGTGATATTCACTGGCACAGGAACAGCTCATAAAGGGGACAACCCGCTGCCGTTAAGTTGGAATCGTGACTAACTAACTAACTAACTAACTAACTAACTAACTAACTAACTAACTAACTAACTGACTGACTGACTGACTGACTGACTGACTGACTGACTGACTGACTGACTGACTGACTGGTTAACTAACTAATGTAATAGAGAACCATCTCTGTTAGGGAGTTAATGAGTTAATAGATGGTGTGCAAAAACAAGGGGAAATAGGTTTGTACAAGCGTGAGCACCGGTAGTTAGGGATCTAGGGCTGCTCACGCGTTGACGTAAACAGTTTCCATCGGCCGCCTAGTTGGACAAGTTGTGTATGATTTCATCTGTACAGTATTTTACAAGTTAATGCCAATAAACTCGGATGAATTGTTAAAATTGACTTTGTCGTTTATAGACACGCACCATCAACTACATATAGCGGCCTTGTTGTCCTCCAGCACTGTTATACTAAGTAACTAACTAACCAACCGACCGACCGACCGACCGACCGACCGCCCGCCCGCCCGCCCGCCCGCCCGCCCGACCGATCGACCGACCGACCGACCGACCGACCGACCGACCGACCGACCGACCGACCGACCGGTCTAACTAACTAACTAACTAACTAACTAACTAACTAACTAACTAACTAACTAACTAACTAACTAACTAACTAACACAATTGATCGGAACTGCAAGGCCGAGGTGATATCGACCACATCACGCATTTGAGTGTTCATTTATCTATAAAGTGTAAGGCTCGCACCATATTCCCAACACACACTAAGGCATGTAAACGGGCGCTGTATTGTTTAACTTAAAGAGGACCGCGGTAACGGAAAGGCCAGTAGGCTTAGCTGTCGGCCGGGTGGTCAATTGTTCGAATCAAGCCTGATATGGGAACTATGAAATAAACTGGGAAGTAAAGGCAGTTGGGGTGATGTTGAATACATCATCACCGCAACGACAGGTCTATACAACGTTTTGACGAGCACCATATATCCAAATATCCCCCTCCCCAACCAGGCGTTCAAAAGTCAGTTTTTTTTTCTAGGTATGGGTAATCTGTCTGCGCGGCCGCACCTCTCCACTATCTCCCAGAGATCCCCCACAAAATCATCTTTATTATAAAGTAGCTCACCGCCCAGATGGTAGCAGAGAGATGAGAATGACATAATCTCAGACGGACCTGCTTGCAAAATTCTTAATCATTTGATAATAAAGTTCGATGGGGCAGCTGCTGCAGCAGCTAATCTACCAGTGTGTTCATTGTCCCTCACACCTCCATGTTCTGGAAAGAAAATCATATGCTCTCAGTCTGCGTCATATCCAGCTGTGTTAGCCATTCTAACCGGAAAGGGCCAGCTTTAACTTTAAGGAACATGATTTGTGAGTCAGTTTCAAACACAACATGTCTGACTGCGCTTTTCTCCAAACTTCGGAAGGCTGCTGATACAAATAATAACTTCCATGCTCATGCTACATGTTGCAGTTAGTCAAATAATAATAACAACAACAATAATAATAATAACAACAACAACAATGCAAATTATCATCATCGTTATCAAATAGACAATGGAGCTGTCAGAAGACACAGATCCAGATAGATCAAATCCATGAAGTTAACTCCTCACGATCCCAACCTCTGCGCAGTCTAGGCGACACTTTTGGCTCTAGAACAAAACTTCAATTCCTCGCCGCTCTTAAGAACCACATGTTGACCACAAGCCATGGTCCAAACCATCGTCATCAACATGTCTTGTCAATGACATTTCATCTCATCATGTGCCGCGCCGATAAGTGTTGACGGTCATGTTTGGCCATCTTACACGATCTTCAGAGTCGTGGATCAGCTCTGTGTGTTTGTCTCATTCTTACCACGTGGTCAAGCCATCCAGGTACTTACTTCTCTGCCTTCCCTTTGTTAATTTCACATCAATCATGCCAGTAGTTACCACGTTCTCAAATATATTTCTTCTCATTACGTGTCCAAACTATTTTGACTGTCTACGTCTAATTTCTCAAATCAGTTTTACTTTGTTTCTTGTAGGCCTTGGTCATTGGTTTTTCTGTCTGTCCATGGTATTCTTCGCATTTTCCTTAGAAACCACATTTCCACAGACATTAGATGTTTTTCAGCCTGTCTGCTCATTACTCACGCTTCACATCCATTAGTCATTAATTATTAGTCGCGGTTCCAACTTCACGGCAACGGGTCGTTCCCGTTATGCTTCGTCTCTGTGCTAGTGGATATCACACAAAATGATCTTCACTGCCCCATGTGAAAAGTGGAACAAACAGGAGAGACTCCGCAAACCAACTAGGTACAAGTATACCAACCAGCACAGGTATACTGTGCATAACGCCGACGTCAGAACGCCAACACAAAAGTCCTCCACGAAAAATTAACTTGGCGGCAAACGATTTGCTGAAGACGAAAAGGTTGAGTCTGAGGTGCGAAAGTGGCCATGACAGCGCCAACAAGATTTGTATACTGCCGGTATTAGGGCTGATAAATACATCAATGTTTGAGGAGATTGTGTTGCAAAATAAGGAGTGATGCAGATGAAGCAATACTTGATTTTATAGTTCGCATATGAAATAGTTTTGTACACATTTTTGTGACTTACTTATTGGTTTCCCTCGTGTGACCAAAGAACACTTTTTATTTCGTCTTGTAGTTGTCAATAATGTTCATTTTTTTTTTTTCAATAGCCTCTTCCAGCACTCCACTCGTTGTTAATCACTCTGGGTGTCCAATGCAATCACAACGATCATCTAAGAAGAAACAACATCGTCGTTAGCTTCACGCACTTCCTAATATGTTCCCTAAAATTCCAAGACCCTGTGGCGTACTGGAGAACAGGTTTTTATCCACATGGGGACACACATTAAATACAGTATTGTACTGGCACCAGGCCGTCTTGATAGACGATAGTTTGTTACATTGAGTTACATTACATTGAAAAAGGCATAATAAACTATCCATAGCTCAAAGCCTAAGCTGAATTGTAGCTATAAGCAGCTGCCTGCTTAGTTTACACAAGGAGAAAGGTAACAACTAATACGTCAGGAACAAGACAAGCCGCAGAAGATCCCGGATTAGTAAAGCAATGAGTTAGCTGTCCACCAGTCGGAACTTCTATTCTAGATCAGTTGCCAACCAAGACTTAGGACCTGGTTTGCCCTGCCATGAAATTTAGTCGTTAGATTACATTTTCATGCACCAGAATTGTACCCTCCCTATTGCGCTCCTCTGCCAAAAGCCGTTGGCACAATGTGGTGTGTTGGGTTTGGTAAGCTCCGCCCAACATTGGGCGCTAACAGAAAGCAGGTAGTACTGTCTACTGTCACGCGGTAGCTCAGTCATATTGACTAACACCTGACTTTAAAATATTAAATAACAACAATAATAATATACTATTTTACTGATTTAAAGAAAAAATCAAACAGAACCGGGGACGGGGGGGGGGGGGGGGGGGGGGAAGGAGAAGATCCCCACCAGATAGAAAGTCTCTCTCAGAACCAAAGAATTCTTCAGCCAACGGAGCTCGTTAAGTTAACTGAAAATTCTACTCCAGGCGTATTTCGTGGGAGTTAAGATTTGACCTCGGGGCATCACAGCTATAATAGTATCGCCACGAATTAATTTGTTTCATCAAAACCACTAGCTGTGGAGTATTTGATCTTGTTTTCCCCCGCATCTGTAAACGTGGAGAAATATTTGGTTCATTTCAATGGTTAATTGAAAGACAAAACTGGCCGAGATTCTCTTTAAACAATCTGTGATCAGAAATGCCAGAGGAAATATAATTCAGATGTGAATATTGTGTCTATTTGCAGCTGCCAAGATGATTCCCCACTCACTCATAAACAACACAAGAGCCAGCGGCGAATCTTTTCATGAAAATCAAGCTAATGTATAGTCCCATAGCAGATATTGTAGATGTAGTAATAAATGAATAACCAAAACGACTTTGCGGCCAACGCCTTTGTCAGCACAGAACAAACACAAACAGACACAACTACATGAAAAACACCACATGGAAATACAAAGATGACATAACTGTGTCCTCGTTGTGGCGTGTAGATGATTCCGACAATTGTCAGATATTCCTTTTAATAAGGCTGGGTCGACCTAGATAGGTTCTAGTTAGGAAAAACAACTCTTGACTTGTGGATTGAAGCCGAAGTCTCCATGTCTTCGTAGGCGAGAAAACTGATAATGTTGTCACCACGGTACTTAAAATGAAGATACCAAAACACCAATACAACCAACCAACCAGCCAACCAACCAGCTAACCAACCAGCCTACCTACCTACCTGCTTGCCTACCTGTCTGCCTACCTACATAACAACATATCTACCCACCTACCTACCTACCCGCCTGCCTGCCTGCCTGCCTGTCTGCCCACCTACCTACCCATCTACTTACCTATCTATTTACCTACCTGTCTGTCAAATTGTCTACCTACTTACCCACCTACAGCATACTTTTATACCTGCTTGCCTGCCAGTCTGTTTATAACCCTTATTAGTTACCTAGAAAACAAACTACATACCGCCTGCCTGCTTTATCGTTCGCCTATCCGTAATTCCCCCAAGTTGTCTGTCTGTCTGTCTGTCTATCTGCCTGCCTATTCGTTTGTATGCACGTGTTCTTTTTTGTCTATCTTTACACTCATTCTATATTTCTGAATGCCCTTGTATCCTTTCGCCTGTCAGTGTGTCCATTGACCAGCTTCTCTGCCTGGCAAAATGTCTGTCTAGATCAGTGGTTCTCAACCTGTTTTGGCCCATGATTTTTCACCATATGTTGAGAATGTCATTCAACCCCTTTCGTATTTCCTCCCAATCTCTCTCTCTCTCTCTCTCTCTCTCTCTCTCTCTCTCTCTCTCTCTCTCTCTCTCTCTCTCTTTCTCTCTCTCTCTCCCTCTCTCTCCCTCTCTTTCTCTCTCTCTCTCTCTCTCTCTCTCCCCAGGGGGGAAATTCCCCATCGGTTGAGAACCACTGGTCTAGATGTCCATATGCCTGCCTCTAGATGTCTAGATGTCCATATGTCTGCCTCTAGATGTCTGTCTGTCTAGATGTCCATATGTCTGCCTCTAGATGTCCATGTGCCTGCCTCTAGATATCCATATACCTGCCTCTAGATGTTTGTCTGTCTAGATGTCCATGTGCCTTGCCTGTGTGTATATTGTGGTATGATTTTTTCGCAAGACGTCAACATCGCTGTGAATATTCCCAGCACTACCCCTCCAGTTTACAACAAGCGTCAAAAATCACCAAGATACTGAAAATTTAAAAGTATAAGGAAGAAAGGATACGTGTGCATCACCAAAGTGGGAATCACACGGATTCCGAAATCGAACGGAATATCCCGAAGATCGTTTACAACAAGCAACGTGATTGGACGTGACGTCATAAAACCAAACCAAAACACGAGGCGTGAAAGCCAACAAACAATCAGTGTATACAGAAACCTAGAACTTTCACAAACAAGCGTTAAAACCAGAAGACGACCCACTGGCGGCAGGGTATCCTCCACTAAACCATCCACCTTAAGATTAGCAAATCGAATACAGGAAGAGAGAAGTACCGTCTTATAAATAGCCAGCGAACTTAATACACAATATAAAGTCTGGAGTCCGAAATCTGCTGACGTGAAGTGTGAAGAAGACACTCAATTTTGTTGAAGGTAAAAACACTATATTTTACATTACGTTAGTAAGTGACCTTTTCCCAAGAAGAAGTTGGTAAGTGGATGTGGCAACCATGTGGTTAGTCCTTAAGAAATTAATTAGGAGAGACGGAGTATTTTAGTCATATGTCGTAGTTCATGAATAAATGGCACACGAGGTTAAACCACGAGGAAGGTTTCTTCTAGTTAAACAACTTATTTAATGTGTAAGCATTAGACCTAGGTTGTACAATTTATTTCTTAAGGAGTTAAAACTAAACCAGCAGTGATTTAGAAGTGATTAACTTAAGATTTAGGAAGCTAAGAATACTTAGTTCAGTAAAAAGAAACTATTTTACATGTGCCAACACTGGTAAGAGAAATTAGTGTAATGTGTAACAGAAAAGTACATGAGCACATGAGATGTAAATAGATATTTATATGGATCATAATTTTTGGTGTTGGGTGAAAGCACCCATGTGGTGTCAAAGGTATTTACATTGTCGTTAAACATGTGGTTTTAATATTTGTGAGCAACATAATAATGCTTAATCAACCGCCATGCAAGAATGATTATGATTCATGATGAATGTATGTGGATTCCATCCATCCATCATGTGCCATGCCGGTAAGCGTGGGCGGTCATGTTCTGCCAGCTCACTCGATCACCAGAGTCGTGGATCAGCTCCGTGTTCCTGACTCGACAATGCCATGTGGCCAAGCCATCCAGTTGTTTACTTCTCGGTCTTCCCCTTGGTCTCTTCCTTTCGATCTTGCCAATTGTCACCAAGTTCTCCAATTCATTTCTTCTCATAACATGCCCAAAAATGTTGACCGTCTACGTCTAATGTCTCTAATCAGTTTACGATCTTCATTTGTTTCTTGAAGGAATTGTTCGTTGGTTTTTCTGTCTGTCCATGGTATTCTTTGCATTTTCCTCAGAAACCTCATTTCCACAGCCATCAGCTGTTTTTCAGCTTGACTGCTTATTGTCCACGCTTCACATCCAGTACAAAAGTATAGGTTCTATGTATGTGGATTGGGTGTATCACATAATTCTATGTATTTGAGAAGAGCATGCATGTGGTGATCCATGTGTAATTTCATTATTGTTAAACATGAGGAATCATCATTTGTGAATCTCATAATTATGCCTAATGATCACATAAATCTATGTAATTGATGACAGCATGCCTGTGGTGATTCATGTGTGATTTGATTATTGTTAAAAAGATGTGAATGTATCATTTCTGAACCACACCAGTATGACTTATTATCATCCAGGAAAATAGAATGATTTCTGGTGAATGAGTAGGAATGAGATGAAAAAACATGCTGAGAAGGAGTATAAGCTAGCAATCAATCTCATGACAGAAGGCAACTTTGATGCGTAATGTCCTGTCTATCAGAAGAGAACACGTTCGGCATAACCCATACACTAATTAAGAATTTAGTTCACTCCAACGCATGACACCACTCCATATTATGTATCACTCATGTTACTATCGTCTGGTTGTGTGTCTTAAGCATGACACCACTCTGTATTACATATCACTAATGTTACAATCATAGGGTTCTGTGTCCTGAATGACACCAGTCTGTATTACATATAACTCAGGTTACAAACATATAGTTTTGTGTGTCCTGAATGATGATGATTGTAATGATGATGATGATTGTAATAATGGTGATGATGATGATGATGATGATGATGATGATGATGATGATGATGATGATGATGATGATGATGATGATGATGATGATGATGATGATATAATGATAATGATGAGAATGATGTACTTACATTGTTTATAAGCAAATACTCATTGCAATGGGGGATGACTTTTAAAACCCTTAATGTATGAGGCCCTTTTTTCTTTAATGGAAGAAAATGTAGAGAAAATAACTAGGCACAGAAGAGGATCGTAAAAATGGTTGTCAAAACCCAAATCAATCAAGGTATTACTCAACTTGGAGACCATGATGACAGGCATATGTGAAGATGAAACTTCGCATCTGCTAGTCTAAACCTTGAACACCTTATAATGGAAGATTGGATGGAGAGCAACCAATTCTATTGTTCTCATTGAGAACATCAAGATCATCTGTCTCATATGTTTATTTTTCTCTAGGAACAAGATTCCTTTTATTGATTTCACTTGTGTTCTTAGGAGTCTACAGCATTTCATTTCTAATGTCATATTGATGATATCATTAGATTCATGATTGATGCTGAAATTTCAGGTAGTGGCTAGTTACAGCTGGATCCAGACCTGACTTTGAGTGTAACAACTTGGATGAATGTGGCAGCTTGACTGAGTGAGGCAGCTAATATAGTGAGGCAGCTGATATAGCGAGGCCAAATACTACCTGCAAGAAGTTCCACTAAATAGTTAGGACAGGTTACATAGAGAACTTAGTCTTGTGCCTGATGATGGAGAACCAAGAGCCACTATCCTATTAGTACCGGGAAAATCAACCATCTAAAAAAAACAGGAAGATACATAATTTCAGGAAACTATTGACCACAGGGATCCAAGCACTCTGTAATAGAACACCCTGATTGCATACCCAGTTTCAGACTTAATCTACCCCAAGAGAAGATGGATAGTCACTAGCCTTGAAGAACTGGACTATCATTGATGTCAATGAACGGAAAGGTCGAGGCATCAAGGTCATATATAGTCATAATGACATATATGAATATGAACTTTGCTGTGAATTGGATTGATATTTTATGTCCTGTATGATCAAATATCATCATTTATGTATAATAAAATATAAAAATAAGAGTCATTTTCTCTTTTGAGAGTTTTCTTGTCGTAGTAAAATTGTTTTATTTAAACAACCCTAGATTAATGATTATTTAGTTGGTAGAGGAGAGGCAAGGAACCACCAACATTTTTGGGTATTCAGAGAAAATCTTTTCAGTTATTTCCTGGAGGTATTCCTTGGTTATCCGAAACCCTATTTATGATCTCACGACTGAGCCAGTAACAGCTAAATTAATTATAACGGGCAGGATCACACTGAGAAAGAGGAACCTAGTATCCTTTCTCTCTTTGGGGTTGTCCTAACAACTATACATCCGACATATATCTATGCGGAGAATGAGTTTGATAATACTTGAACCAAGAGACATTAGATGTATATACCTTATGAATTATGATACATTCGGTGTCTGTGCGTAGGAGTTAATTAACCCAGTCCAGTTAAATTATACTTTGGCTCCCAGGTCGACTGAGCATACAATTGTTACAAGGAATTGTCTAGGAAAATGAACTTTATATGAGGTGGCTTCATATCAAAATTTAAAAAAAAAAGGATTTTTGGGTGAATATATTCTGAAAAAGTAAACTATAAATGTATCAATTTTCAATGTAGTTACCACTGCGTTCAATGCAAGTCCTCTAGCGCCGATAAAATGCTTGGATTTATGCAGAAAAATCGACCTTGGGGTTACTATTCGGTGTGCCTGACCCGGTCGTGAACAGTCTGTCACAGAAGTCACGCCGTTTTGAAAAGTTATACCCCACTTATACACTTGCTGAACTGACAAGCCTGCATCACCATACTGAACCTTCATTCAGCGATGAATATCTATAGGTTTCACCCATCCACTGATAAAAATTAACTGATTAAAGAATGCTGCTCATCTTTTGTGCTTGTCAAAAGTGGGGCGGCCATCTTAAAACTGTCCTTATGACATCACCGTGTTCGTCTGCACCTTGATGTCACGTGCTGAGCACTCTTGACATCCTTAACAACAACAATGACTGGTTACAAGACAATGGCATGATTATTGTAATTTCTGTCACACTTTTAAGGTTTCCATTTGAAGCTTTTTCTTAGTTATTCAATTCTCAGGTTTTCTCAATGCGTGTACTATCCAGTACCAGAATCTTTTCTCTAGCTTTGGTTTCACTGGTATTCGTCTAGCTCTCTGTGCTAAGAAGTACAAGAGGTGCCCGGCGGTTCGCGGCGAAGGTTGGTGCACGGTGATTGGTGCAGGAGGGCATGGCATTTGATACCACAACTTCTAGTCTGAGAATTGAGGCGAAGGAGGAAGTCACTGCTGCTTTCCGCTGGTGGGAGAACAACCAGCACACACATGTCATTATTGTAACGGACTAACAAAGTATGGTTAGAAGGGTGAAGATAGACATGCTTAGGACAGAGTGGCAGGCTTCCATTCAACAATTGAGAGCATTTGTTGGATTCAACCTCCCCCCCCCCCCCCATCCCCCCACAAGACATGCTGAAGTGGGGGAAAACGAGCAGGCGGACAGATTGGGCTGGGTCAGCAATCCTTGGTGGGGCAGATGTGGTCGAGAACCTTTGGAATTGTATGTATAGTGCAGTACACCCTCACTGCTAGGTGAGAACGGTGCTGCAGGGAATAACCAGAGGATCTGGCCGACACTCTAAACTCTGAGGAAAGACCAGACGGACACATAATCAGACTGCTAATGGAAACCATTACTATTGGGACTCTTCGGTGACTGTTGCAGAAGAGGATGGAGCACGTATGTGAATATCCCCGTGTTGTGATGTCGGCTCCGTGACTCAGCTCAACTTACCTCTCCAATTTATTCCTTCCCTTTTCCTCAGACACTGATTAGTGAATGTGTGCTGTTTATATAAATAGGCATGCGCCAATCTATTAATACAAACATACATGGAACACCTGGGCATTTGGGACTAGCCTGTCGACAATAAAATACATAACTATATGTTGTGTTGTTTGTCCATCAAGAATGATGATGACCATTCATTTCATCCAGTGGGGTTGAAGGTATGGAGCCGTGGGTTCTAAGATGGCTGATAAGGCCTATTTTGGCTCGAAATGTTCTTTGACAATGTGGGCAAGGAATGCTTGACGTTTCTGGAGGAGAATTTCCCGCAGTAGTTTTTCTGTCCTGCCTTTTCTTCACAGCTCTTGCAGTCCTGGTTGCCTCACATATGACTGCACCCTTGCGTAATGATGCACGCCACGAATTTCGGTCTCTGGCTGCAGCCTCCCAGGTGTCATGATGAATTCCAAAAGCCTTCAGTGAAATTTTCAGTGTCTTTAAAGCGTTTCCTCTGGCCACCTTGGGAGCGTTTACCACAACGCAGTTCGCTGTAAAAAATTCGTTTAGGGAGCCTGTGATCTGGCATGCGAGTCAAGTGACCAGCCCAGCGAATCTGATTCTTCATCAGTAGAGTGTGGATACTGGGCATGGATGCTCTTTCTAGGACTTCAGTGTCTGGAATCTTGTCTTGCCATTTAATCTTCAGTAGCTTCCTTAGGCAAACTGTGTGGAAGTGGTTTAATTTCCTAGCGTGTCGCTGATAAACAGTCCAGGTTTCACAAGCATATAGCAGTGTGGATAATACAACTGCTTTGTAGACTTTTAGCTTTGTTTGCAGGCTTATTCCAGTTCTGTCCCATACATTCTTGTACAGTCTGCCAAAGGCCGCACTGGCCTTGGAGATTCTTGCATTCACTTCGTCATCAATTGTGGCAGCTTGTGACACAGTGCTGCCAAGATAGGTGAATTTGTCCACAACACTTAGTCTATGATCATTCACTTTGATATTCGGCACAGTGTGATTATTCCCTGGAAGCTGGCTGGTACATAACTACAGTCTTCTCCAAGTTGATATTGAGCCCAAAGTTGGCACAGGCATGTGAGAAAGCTGAAACATTATGTTGCATGTCCGCCTCTGAGTTGGCGTACAGAGCGCAATCATCAGCAAACAGGAGCTCTCTGACGGTGTCGCTGTTAATTTTGGTTTTAGCTTTCAGCCTTCTGAGATTGAATAACTTTCCATCCATACGGTAGTTGATGTCTATTCCAATGTCGTCGTTCTCGAAGGCATTCATCAGCATGGCTGAAAACATGAGGCTGAACAGTGTTGGTGCCAGGACACATCCTTGCTTCACTCCACTGGTGACAGGAAAGGGTTCAGACAGTACGCCATTTTCCTGTACTCTTGCCTGCATACCATCATGAAATAGCCGCACTATTTGGACAAACTTTCGTGGACAGCCATATTTTGCCATAATCTTCCACAGTCCTTCTCTGCTGACTGTATCAAAAGCCTTGGTAAGGTCAATGAAAGTGGAGAACATTTCGCAGTTCTGTTCCTGACATTTCTCTTGCAGCTGCCTTGCAGCGAAAATCATGTCAACAGTTCCACATTCTTTTCTGAAGCCACACTGACTCTTAGGAAGAAGACCTTGATCGAGATGGGCTGTGAGGCGATTGAGAAGAATTCTGGCGAGTATCTTCCCTGCAATTGAAAGCAAGGAGATGCCTCGGTGGTTGTCACAGGATTGGCGGTTTCCTTTACGTTTGTAAAGTTGACTATTGACGCGTCCTGAAATCTTGTGGCATGGTCTCGTTCACCCATATGTTTGTAAAGACTTGGTGAAGCTGCTCTGCTAGGACCGGCCCACCTGCCTTGTATATCTCTGCTGGGATGGAGTCCGGACCAGGTGCCTTGTCGCTGGAGAGTTGCTGGATGGCTTTGTTTACTTCCACTATGGTTGGCAGGTCATCAAGTGTCTCATTGGTAGGAACTTGAGGAAGGCAGTTGATGGTTTCATCATCGAAGAAGGAAGTTGCATTGAAGATGTTGCTGAAATGCTCTGCCCAGCGTTGAAGGATTTCTTTCTTATCGGTGATCAATGTTCCCCCATCTGCACTGAGGAGGGTAACTACGCCTGGTGATGTAGGACCATAGACCGCTTTCAGTGAGTCGTAGAAGTTTTTCATATCATGTCTGTCAGCAAAGCCCTGAATTTCATCAGCTTTGCTGCTCAGCCAGGAGTCCCGCATGTGCCGAAGTTTCTGCTGCACTACTCTCTGAATGTTCTTGAAGGCATCTTTTTTTTTAATGTTGACTTTGGGTCATTCAAATGTGCCTTGAGGAGAAGATGTTTCTTGGTCAGCAATTGGTTGATGTCTTCGGAATTTTCATCAAACCAGTCTATATGCTTTCGGGGGATGGACCCAGGATTTCCATAGCAGTGTTGTAAATTATGTCCTTTAGGGCTCTCCATTCTGTTTCTGTATCCTGTTTGGCTGCAGCATTTGGCTTGAGGCGGTCTTCCAGCATATTTTCAAACGACTGCTGCATTTTCTTGCTCTTTAGGCGGGTGACATTTAGCTTTTTATGCATTTTTACCCCTTGAGGACGCCGTGGTGGCCTGATGTGAATGTTTATTTTTGAGACAATGAGACGATGGTCTGTCCAACATTCGGCACCACACATGGATTTTGTCACTCGGACGTCTTGTCTGTCACTCCTCCTGACAATGACATAGTCAATGAGGTGCCAGTGTTTCGAGCGAGGATGCATCCACGATGTCCTATTTCTCATGGAGAGACGGAAAATTGTGTTCGTAATCAAGAGATCATTATCGGCACATGTCTGAAGGAGGCGGAGTCCATTGCTGTTACAATTTCAGACTCCATGCTTTCCAATAATGCCACTCCAAGAGGTGGTGTCCGTGCCTACTCTGGCATTGAAATCCCCAAGGAGTATAAGTTTGTCTCCTTTGGGAACAGATGTTAATACATTGTGAAGGTCCTCATAGAACTTGTTCTTTACATCATCTTCGTTGGTCATAGTTGGTGCGTAGACACAATGGTTGCATGCTTCCTTCCATTCAGCAGGGGCAACTTCATGGTCATGAGCCTGTGACGTTGGATGAAGAATGACTTGCGCAATGACTTGGATTAAAGTGAGGAAGAGTTGCGCAATTCGTCGACCTCACTCTCTCGCCTGAGTCCATCTGAGTCCAGTGGCACGACAAGTCGAGACGACTGGAGACGAATACAGTTGCAGTGGATGACCAGGGCGCTCTACGTGCCTTGCCGTGCTCATTACGTTCCACAACGCTTTGCAGTTAAACGCCGTCTTGCCCGTTGCATCAGGAATGATTTCTTCCGCGCAGTCTGCCGAATCCTGTCTTCACATGCTGAGTAGGCATACCCTAGTTTACCTCTTGGTTTGACACCAAATCGGATACCCATGCCTGGCTTAGCCAGCCTCTCACAGCTGTTGCCCGGGGGGTGGCCGCTGTCGCATGCTGACAGCTACTAGGAGCCACAGGCACGAGCTGGGTGTCAGGCTTGGACCAGTGGGTGATGGGTCCTGAAAAGGACATGAGAGTCATCCTTACCAAAGGTAATACATAATTACAATAGAAGAAACACTATCAATCTATTCTTTATTCCAGACAGTCCGTGTGTTAAACTATTTGCGTGTCATGTACAGGAAATCGCAATCAACCCTAACAATTTTCGCCCTTTGTGATTTACAGGGTAAGTTTTACTTTTAGTAGCTTGCTATTGCTGTCTGAACTACCGAACCTCCGTCCGTCCATTCACCCAACCGTCGTCAGCCCGTTCACCCCACTGTCTGTCTGTCTGTCTGTCTGTCTGTCTGTCTGTCTGTCTGTCTGTCTGTCCGTCTGTCCGCCCGTCCGTCCGTCCGTCCGTCTGTCTGTCTGTCTGTCTGTCTGTCTGTCTGTGTTTTTATGTGGTTGTATCAGTGTATGTTTGTTGTTTGTGCGGTGACGAATTCTCGAGCTGCAACGTTCACTTTGTCACACGTAATTGTGTTCTAGTAAACCTTGCTGATTCCATTTCTCGCTTTCGTTGATTCACTCATTTATTGAAAGTAAACTTCGCCACCAGCCCACGAGTTGAAATGTGTTCCACTGACGACGCTCATGGGGTTCTATACGGCGTCTCTCACGTGGTCAAATTACAATGTATATAAATGTTACAGACCAGTTCTAAGAATATCTTGGGTAAGGAAGAAAAAAAACAAATGCATCCATACATCGGGTAGCGGGGCAGGGGTATCCCCTATCAAAGGAGATGTAAGACGCCTCCTTCCCTCCGCTAGCCTACGGGGCACCCTTGGTCAAGGTGGAGTACCCGTTTAGCCCCCCGATCAGGGTTACGTGAAGCCAGGTGTGCAGGTTGTGGATGAAGATGTAGAGCAGCCGACAGATAGTTGTCGGTTATGGTCTCCACCTTCACGACGGTAGGCAGAGGATCTCTTTTTTTAGGAGACAATGGCTACGGTCATTGACCAGTATGGTCACTGCTGGGAAGGAAAGCAATAGCAAACTACCTTCTTTATAGAAAATCATGTTGTGTGGACGTATCGATAATCAGAGAAACGGCGTAAATGGGTGCTCCATAGGAGCAGCCTCGCCCGGTAGGGATAGTCATGCGCACCAGGTGACCCCAGATCGTCAACATGCTACTAGGTGCAAACGATTAAAGATATTATTTACATTTTTTTATATAAAAAGATATTATATTAAAGATATCATTGAAAGTAGGGACTTGGAATGTTAGAACAATGAATGCAGATGGAAAATTAGAAAACATCAAACAAGACATGGAGAGAAAGAGAGAGAGAGAGAGAGAGAGAGAGAGAGAGAGAGAGAGAGAGAGAGAGAGAGAGAGAGAGAGAGAGAGAGAGAGAGAGAGAGAGAGAGAGAGAGAGAAGATTAACATACTAGAAATATCGGAAACGAAATGGAAAGGGGCAGGGATAAGGACAGGAGAGGATTCTAAGATTATTTACTCTGGGGGAGAAGAACAGCAAAGAGGTGTAGCCATTATATTAGATAAGCAAACATCAAATTCTGTCAACGGATATCAAGCTGTGTCAGACAGAGTTCTGTTAGTAAAATTAAACGGAAGACCTTTTAAAATAAATATCATTCAAGTATATGACCCAACAAGTGAATGCAGTGAAGAAAATATAGAGGAATTTTATAATGACATGGAGTCTGCTTTGAAGAAGTGCAAAACATCAGAAATATATATCATAATGAGTGATTTCAACGCAAAAATTAGAAAGCAAGGCGATGGATGCAGTGTAGGCAACCGTGTAGAGAGAAATGAAAGAGGATACAGACTTGTAGAATGGGTAAAAGAACAAGAAATGTATGTAGGTAACACATGGTTTAAACAGCATCTTAGAAGATTATGGACATGGAGGAGTCCAGACAGCAGGATTAAAAACCAGATAGATTACATCCTGATTAACAGAAGGTTTCGAAATGCGCTAACAGTCGTAAAAACAGTTCCAAATGCAGACTGTTACAGTGATCACAGATTAATTACAGGCACATTGAGGGTAAAGTTAAAGAAAGTCAAGTATACAGCAGGAAACCCTAAATATGACTAATGCAAATTGAAAACTGGCAAAGAGATACAAGATAATTTTAACATAGAAGTAAAGAACACATTTTATTTATTGTCTGATCTAGAGATCCTATTTCAAGATGTAAATGATCAATGGGAAATGCTGAAGAATTCAATCAGTTATGCAGCAGAAAAAACTATTCCAAAATTTAAGAAAGTGGGCCGTAAGACATGGATGACTGAAGAAATTTTACAACTAATGGAAACAAGAAGACAGAACAAAAATAATCCTGCCAAATATGAAGAAATTCACAGAAAAGTCAGAACCTTATGTAGGGAGGCAGAAGAAACATGGTTTGAGAAAAATTGCGGAGAAATTGAAAAATAACACAACAGTAAAAATGCGAAACTAATGCACAAAAGTAAATGCTGTGTATATGCTGCGAACAGTTATTGAACGTGCTATAGAAGTAAACAAGGATATACATCTTTGCTTTATTGACTACTAGCAGACCCGGCCCGGCTTCGCCCAGTCCCTGGTGGGGAGCATCTCATTTAATTAATATAAGTAGTCATATAAGCTCCCGTTCCCGTTCCTGTCTGTCTGTCTGTCTGTCTGTCTGTCTGTCTGTCTGTCTGTCTGTCTGTCTGTCTGTCTGTCTGTCTGTCTGTCTGTCTGTCTGTCTGTCTGTCTGTCTGTCTGTCTCTCTGTCTGTCTGTCTGTCTAATCATTTATTGGTTGCGGTTAGAACAACCTTAGATAAACGGACAAAAAGCATTAGAAAGAGCACTTGAAAGATCTTTACATATTCCCCCAACAATTAACTTGGGTAAATGGAGCGGCGGCAGCAGCAGCAGAAGAAGAAGAAGAAAAAGGAGTAGTAGAAGGAAGGAGGAGGAAGAGGGTGGAGGAGGGAGGAGGAGGGAGGAGGAGGAGGGAGGAAGAGATAGGCAGAGAGAGTAGGAGGAGGGAGGAGGAGGAGTAGGGAGGAATAGGAGGGAGGAGGAGGGATTAGGAGGAAGAGGGGGAAAGAGGAGAAGGAGGAGGAGGGAGGAGGAGGAAGGAGGAGGAGGGAGGAGGAGGAGTAGCGAGGAGGAGGGAGGAGGAGGGAGAAGGAGAAGGAGGAGGAAGGAGGAGGAAGAAGGAGGAGGAGGAGGAGGAAGGAGGAAGAGGGAGGAGGAAGAAGGAGAAGGAGGGAGAAGGAGGAGGAGGAGAACGCAGGAGGAGGAGGAGGAGAAGGGATTAGGAGGGAGGAGGAGGAGAGAGGAGGAGGAGAGAGGAGGAGGAGGGAGGAGGTGGAGGGAGAAGGAGGAGGAAGGAAGAGGTAGAAGGAGGAGGGAGAAGGAGGAGGGAGGAGGTAGGAGGGGGAGAAGGAGGAGGAGGAGGAAGAATGATGAGGAGGGAAGAGGAGGAAGAGGGAGGAGGAGGGAGGAGGAGGGATGTGGAGGAAGGAGGAGGTAGAGGGAGGAGGAGGAGGGAGGAAAAGGGAGGAGAGAGGAGGAGGAGGTAGGAGGAAGAGAGGTGGAGAGAGGAGGAGGAGAGAGGAGGAGGGAGGAGGAGGCGTAGGGAGGAATAGGAGTGAGGAGGAGGGAGGAGGAGGGATTAGGAGGAAGAGGGGGGAAAGAGGAGAAGGAGGAGGAGGGAGGAGGAGGGAGGAGGAGGGAGGAGGAGGAAGAGGGAGGAGGAGGGAGGAGGAGGAGAGAGGAGGAGGAGGAGAGAGGAGGAGGTATTAGGAGGAGGGAGAAGGAGGATGGAGGAGGGAGAGGGAGGAGGGGAGGAGGAGGGAGGAGGAAGAGGGAGGAGGAGGAGGCAGGAGGAGGGAGGAGGAGAACGCAGGAGGAGGAGGAGGGAGGAGGGAGAGGGAGAGGGAGGGAGGAGGAGGGTGGAGGAGGAGAGAAGAGGAGGAGGGAGGAGGAGGGAGGAAGAGGTAGAAAGAGGAGGGAGAAGGAGGAGGGAGGAGAAGGAGGGGGATGAGGAGGAGGAGGAATGATGAGGAGGGAGGAGGAGGAAGAGGGAGGTGGAGGGAGGAGGAGGGAGGAGATAGAGGGAGGGGGAGGAAAAGGGAGGAGAGAGGAGGAGGGAGGAGGTAGGAGGAGGAGGAAAAGGAAGGAGGAGGGAGGAGGAGGAAGAGGGAGGAGGAAGAGGGAGGAGGAGGATGGAGGAGGATAGAGGAGGAAGAGGAGGGAGAGGGGGGCGGGCAAGAGGAAGAGGGTAGGAGGAGGAGGGGAGAGGAGGAGGGATGTGGAGGAAGGAGGAGGAGGGAGGAGGAGGGATTAGGTAGAGGGAGGAGAAGGAGGGAGGAAAAAGGATGAGGGAGGAGGAGGAGGGAGGAGGAGGAAGGAGGAGGAAGGGGGAGGAGGAGGAGGAAGAGGGAGGAAGAGGATGGAGGAGGAAGAGGAGGGAGAGGGAGGAGGGGGAGGGGAAGAGGAAGACGGTAGGAATTGGAGGAGGGGAGAGGAGGAGGAGGAGGGAGAAGGAAGGGGTAGGAGAAGGGAGGGGGAGGGAGGAGGGGAAAGAGGGAGAAGGAGGGAGGAGGCGGAGGGAGAAGGACGAAGGAGGAGGAGGGAGAGGGAGGAGGAGGAGGTAGAGGGAGGAGGAGGAAGGAAAGGGAGGAGGAAGAGGAGAAGGGAGGAGGAGGGTGCAGGGAGGAGGAGGAGTAGGGAGGAATAGGAGGGAGGAGGAGGGATTAGGAGGAAGAGGGGGAAAGAGGAGAAGGAGGAGGAGGGAGGAGGAGGAAGGAGGAGGAGGAGGGGGAGGAGAAGGAGAAGGAGGAGGAAGGAGGAGGAAGAGGGAGGAGGAGGAGGAGGAAGGAGGAAGAGGGAGGAGGAAGAAGGAGAAGGAGGGAGAAGGAGGAGGAGGAGAACGCAGGAGGAGGAGGAGGAGAAGGGATTAGGAGGGAGGAGGAGGAGAGAGGAGGAGGAGAGAGGAGGAGGAGGGAGGAGGTGGAGGGAGAAGGAGGAGGAAGGAAGAGGTAGAAGGAGGAGGGAGAAGGAGGAGGGAGGAGGTAGGAGGGGGAGAAGGAGGAGGAGGAGGAAGAATGATGAGGAGGGAGGAGGAGGAAGAGGGAGGAGGAGGGAGGAGGAGGGATGTGGAGGAAGGAGGAGGTAGAGGGAGGAGGAGGAGGGAGGAAAAGGGAGGAGAGAGGAGGAGGAGGTAGGAGGAAGAGAGGTGGAGAGAGGAGGAGGAGAGAGGAGGAGGGAGGAGGAGGCGTAGGGAGGAATAGGAGTGAGGAGGAGGGAGGAGGAGGATTAGGAGGAAGAGGGGGGAAAGAGGAGAAGGAGGAGGAGGGAGGAGGAGGAGGAGGAGGGAGGAGGAGGAAGAGGGAGGAGGAGGGAGGAGGAGGAGAGAGGAGGAGGAGGAGAGAGGAGGAGGTATTAGGAGGAGGGAGAAGGAGGATGGAGGAGGGAGAGGGAGGAGGGGGAGGAGGAGGGAGGAGGAAGAGGGAGGAGGAGGAGGCAGGAGGAGGGAGGAGGAGAACGCAGGAGGAGGAGGAGGGAGGAGGGAGAGGGAGAGGGAGGGAGGAGGAGGGAGGAGGAGGAGAGAGGAGGAGGAGGGAGGAGGAGGGAGGAAGAGGTAGAAAGAGGAGGGAGAAGGAGGAGGGAGGAGAAGGAGGGGGATGAGGAGGAGGAGGAATGATGAGGAGGGAGGAGGAGGAAGAGGGAGGTGGAGGGAGGAGGAGGGAGGAGATAGAGGGAGGGGGAGGAAAAGGGAGGAGAGAGGAGGAGGGAGGAGGTAGGAGGAGGAGGAAAAGGAAGGAGGAGGGAGGAGGAGGAAGAGGGAGGAGGAGGAGGAAGAGGGAGGAGGAGGATGGAGGAGGATAGAGGAGGAAGAGTAGGGAGAGGGGGAGGGCAAGAGGAAGAGGGTAGGAGGAGGAGGGGAGAGGAGGAGGGATGTGGAGGAAGGAGGAGGAGGGAGGAGGAGGGATTAGGTAGAGGGAGGAGAAGGAGGGAGGAAAAAGGATGAGGGAGGAGGAGGAGGGAGGAGGAGGGAGGAGGAGGAAGGAGGAGGAAGGGGGAGGAGGAGGAGGAAGAGGGAGGAAGAGGATGGAGGAGGAAGAGGAGGGAGAGGGAGGAGGGGAGGGGAAGAGGAAGACGGTAGGAATTGGAGGAGGGGAGAGGAGGAGGAGGAGGGAGAAGGAAGGGGTAGGAGAAGGGAGGGGAGGGAGGAGGGGAAAGAGGGAGAAGGAGGGAGGAGGCGGAGGGAGAAGGACGAAGGAGGAGGAGGGAGAGGGAGGAGGAGGAGGTAGAGGGAGGAGGAGGAGGAAGGAAAGGGAGGAGGAAGAGGAGAAGGGAGGAGGAGGAGGGTGGAGGGAGGAGGAAGAGGTAGTGGGAGGAGGAGGGAGTAGGATGGAGGAGGAAGAGGGAGAAGGAGGGAGGAGGAGGAGGATGAGGGAGAAGGAGGCAGGAGGAGGAGGGAGAGGGAGGAGGAGGGAGGAGGCGGAGGGAGAAGGAGGAAGGAGTAGGAGGGAGGAGGATGGAGGAGGAGGAAGGGAGAGGAAGAGGGAGAAGGAGGAGGGAGAGGGAGGAGGAGGAGGGGGAGGAGGTAGAGGGAGGAGGAGGGAGGAGGAGAAGAGAGGAGGAGAGAGTTCGCCATTCCGAATTCATACTCGTCTAGGTTCTGTGATTTCGGTCCTTCCATTGATTATTCTTCCCTTCTACACGACTGTAGATAACTTCCTTACACATAAAAAGATGAATTGTTATTGATATTGCCGTGGCATGGAGGCATATATATCAGCAGCAGAGTTGATCCAGAAAACGAAAGACTTAGATCTATGGAGAACCATGAACGCCTACGCCAGCCGACACGGCACTTGATGATGATGATGATTGCCGTGTGACGATTCTGTGTAGTCACGTCATTTTCTTCGCTTATCCTAGCGTTTTGGTTCGGGGATTCTTTCATCATCATCATCATCATCATCATCATCATCATCATATATTTACGTACGTATTTAGGGAGGGGGAGGAGGGAGGAGGAGGAAGCAGAAACAAAAATATGACAGTTGGCAGCGCTGGAATGAGAGGAAGGCGTGTAGAAAATTTCATCTCAATCGGATGGGCCGTTCGCGAACGCATAAAGGACAGACATACAGACATACACATCCACACACATTGCCTTTTATATATAAAATATGCTTGCAGATCTACAAATTGATGGGAAAGACATTAGACTTATAAAAAACATATATTGGAAACAACAAGCTGCAATAAGGATTGGTAATGAAGTGGGACAGTATCAGCCAATTAAGAGAGGTGTTAGGCAGGGATGTGTGATGTCTCCAGATCTTTTTTCCCTGTAAAGTGAAAATATTTTCAGAAATGTAGAGGATATAAATGGAATCAGCATTGGATGACGAAACATCAATAACATTAGATATGCAGATGATACAGTAGTAATTGCAGACAATGCGCAGGACCTGCAACAATTAGTTGGATGACGTTGGATGAAGAATGACTTGCGCGATGACTTGGATTAAAGTGAGGAAGAGTTGCGCAATTCGTCGACCTCACTCTCTCGCCTGAGTCCATCTGAGTCCAGTGGCAAGACAAGTCGAGACGACTGGAGACGAATACAGGTGCAAAAATTAGTAGATGCGGTTGTTGTACACAGTGAGCAACTGGGGTTAGAATTAAATTGTAAAAAGACTCAGGTTATGGTCGTCACTAGGAAGAAAGAAGTGCCACAATGTAATATACAAGTAAATGGAAATATTCTTCAACAAGTGAATCGGTACAATTATCTTGGAACAGTCATAACATCTGATGGGAGATGCCTTGAAGAGATTAGAACAAACATCGCCATGGCGAAAGTAGCCTTTAGCAAGATGAAAAACATACTGACCAATAAAAAGATGTCAATTGAAACGAGAAAAAGAGTGTTGAGGGGATACATAGAGCCTGTTCTTTTGTATGGATGTGACACTTGGACAATGAGCAGTCAAGCTGAAAAGCATCTGATGGCTGCAGAAATGTGGTTTCTGAGGAAAATGCAAAGAATACCATGGACAGACAGAAAAACCAATGACCAAGTACTACAGGAGACAAATGAACATCGTAAACTGATTAGAGTAGACAGTCAAAATTTTTTGGACATGTTATGAGAAGAAATGGATTGGAGAACTTGGTGACAACTGGCAAGATCGAAGGGAACAGACCAAGAGGAAGACCGAGAGGAAAATACCTGGATGGCTTGGCCACATGGCATGGACGAGACAGGAACACTGAGCTGATCCGCGACACTGGTGATCGAGTGAAATGGCGAGTCATGACCGCCCACGCCTTCCGGCATGGCACATGATTGATTGATTGATTGAATGCACAAATGAATCCAGGAGCTTACTAATCAAAGAACACGTACATCAGCAGGCTGCCTGAGGTGTTTCCAAGGCACCAGGGCCGGGTTATATACTGGCCAAGACCTATTGACGCGTCCTCGTCGAGCGTCCTGGGCAACAGGTCCCTTCGGGGTCCTGGCTAAAGTCAATAGGATCGCCGATTCCTCCGAAGTCGGAGAGTGTCTGCCTGTACGGCGAGGAACCACCAGTCTGCACACCAATAAGCCAGACATGGGACAACGGATACTCACGCAAACCTCAGGTCCTGTATGACATCACACTGATGTTGGATAACAGGATGCCTTCATCCGACATACAGGACCTCGCGTGGAGCTCAAGCCAACGAACACAAGCAAGCAAGCAAGCAAGCAGGCTGCCTAAAGACAAAAGATGGAAGAGTCATATTAGAAAAAGATCAGATCTTACATGTATGGTCAGATTACGTGAAAAACCTTCATGACGACAACAGAGACGAACACTACAATGTTCAAAAAATAATGAAGGACCAGCAGTTTTGAAGATGGAGGTTCAGTATGCTCTTAACCATATGAAATCTCGCAAGACCACCGGTTTAAACAGCGTCACAACAGAAATGATTAATGCTTTAGAAGAATATGGAATAGATAAAGTTACCAGTCTGCTTAATACAATATATGATACTGGAAATATACCTCATGAATTATGTAACTCTGTATTTATTGAAATCCCAAAGAAATCAGGAGCCTTGGAATGTGATCAACATAGAACAATTAGTATAATGAGTCACATCACGAAGATTTTGTTAAGAATTATCTTGCAAAGAATTAGGAGGAAAATACAACCTGAAATAGGAGAAGAACAATGTGGGTTTGTAGAAGGAAAGGGTACAGTAAATGCTGTGTATTTACTGAGAACCGTAATCGAACGATCTATAGAAGTAAACAAAGATCTACACCTTTGCTTTATTGACTACACAAAAGCTTTCGATAAAGTGAGACATGTCGACATGACAAGGATGCTTGAAGTTCTACAAATTGATGGAAAAGACCTTAGACTTGTAAAAAACATATATTGGAAACTGGGTAAAGCTGGGGCGACCATCCCCGACCCAGCGCGTCCACAGGTGGCGGATCGTGGAACGGCCTCTAGATATAGAGGTTAACTGCGAATACCCAATAAGCAGCCGCGGACCAACTGGCGGTGGGCACAGAGGGTGAGGTGGGATCTGAGTTCCTTAGAAAATACCTCATATGCTCAGAGACGTGCCTGCCAAGCGAGTCGGGGTGCTCTAACCCCTTTCCCGGGTAGGTGGAACCCATTAGTTTTGGACAGCAGTCCATCTAGGAGACGGAAAACTCCAGATATAAACCCCCAAGTTCAAGGTGGACCAGCGTGCTGAGGAACTGGATGACCATGGGTTAACTGGTCGTGAACGTTGGACGTCTGGCAGGCGTGCGGGGCGGCACCAGGCGTATGGACTTCTGCGGGACATCCCCTGCCTCTTCCCTAGCAAGCGTGCAATGCTAGGGTGACCGTTTATTTCTTGCAATATCCAAACTTTGCCTATGGATTTATTTAAACATGGGAATCGTCGCCGGAGCTACGGAGCACGTGCTCTGCGCTTGACACATCCCTCAGAGGCTAGCGAAGAGAGAGGAGGAGAAGACGAGGAAATGGTGTGAGAAGACGGCATAGAAATAGGAGGGCAGGCGCCAGGGGAACAAGACGAAAAGTGGAGAGACTAGGTTTCAACTATGTAAGAGTGGGATACTGGAATTGTCGCAGTGCCAGACAGAGAGGTCCTGTATTGGAGAGACTAATATATGATTTTGTCGTCCTCATGCTCCAGGAGCTAAATACAGACAAATACCATTGCCCTGGGTACGCCAGTTATATAAACCCTACTGGGCAGAAGAGACATGGACAAGGTCTGCTGGTGAAGGAAGGAGTGAAGCATGTGGTACTTGACTTGAGCCAGTGGAATCACAGTGCAAGAGAGGTCCAGGGTATACAAATGGAGATTGGTGGCTTAAGTTGGAACATCATAAATGTATATGCCACAGTGGACTGTTTTGTCAGAAAGGAACACTGGGACTGGCTTAAGGAACTGGAGGAATTACCCGGTGATAGGCTACTCATATGTGGAGACTTCAATGCAAGGAACAGAGATTGGGACAATAGTGGAGAAAACCGACAGGGAATTGCCCTTGCGGATGCCATGGTGGACTCCGATGTGGTCTGCATAAATGATGGTAGGCCGACAAGAATGGCAATGAGGCCTGGCGATGCAGACACAGCTATTGACTTGGCACTTGTCTCCCAGTCATCAGTCCTTGATGTAAAGTGGACTGTTTTGAATGACCATGGGAGTGATCACATGCCATGCTCAGTCCTCATCTCTAAACCCAGGAAAGTTAAAGCTGGGAGAGCGCGCAAGACCTTCCGGTATGAGTGGACCGATTGCCTTCTTGGACGCCTCAGACAAGGGGCATGCAACAGGACTGTTAAAACTCCCTTTTTGCAGCCCCATGGTGGACCCCAGAAGTAGACCATGCTTGGAAGGCAAAGAGAGCTGCAGTGAATCAGCTAAAGAAAGTGCGACAGACACTTCGAAGCTCACGAGAGGAAGTGGACACAGCCGAAAATGTCAAGAAAGACAAGGTGGAGGTGTTCAAGCGCTGTGGTGCAGAGGCCAAAAAGACAAAATGGGAAAGTTTCATGAAGGAGATTGGAGGTGATAAAAAATTCTGGAAACTGCACAGGCAAATGCAGAGAAAAGATCGACCTATGACAGTGGGAACAATTTATAGAGATGATGGTGTGCGCGAGACAACAGACAATGAGAAAGGGGAGGCGTTTCTCCAGAGATTTTTAGAGCAGACCAATCATAATTATGTGGACACCAGGGATGCAGTTAGAGAGGAGTTATCTGGCACCACGAAGAATATGCAGTATGAAGACATCATACGGGTGAAAGATGTTAAACACATTTTGAAAAAGGCAAAAGACACGGCACCAGGCCCCAATGGGGTCAGGTATGGCCACATGAAGGGTTTGAGCGATGCAGACCTGGAGGAGATGACCGACTGCTTTAACCAGAGCATTAGGACAGCATCAGTACCGCAGGATTTGGTGCACAGCTATCTCATGCCTCTCCTAAAACCATTCAAGGATCAATCAAAGCTTAGCGGCTTTAGGATCATTAGCCTTCAAAATACATTTGGGAAGGTTTTAGAGAAGATAGTCGCTGTTAAGCTGCAGGATTTTTTGGAAAGGGAGAATCTTCTTCCAAGAGGCCTGGGGAGCTACAGGCCAGGAAAAGATACCTGGTCAAATGCAGCCACTTTTGCCTTTGATGTTTATGAGGGGTTCCAGAGTAGACAGGAAACGATGGCGGTGGCGCTTGATCTAGAGGATGCGTACAATAGAGTTCGATATGATATTTTGATGACCGCACTGATGGAGAAGGGGGTCAATCCCTGGTTGGTGAACTGGATAGCAGCCGTCCTGCACTCTCGTCGGGTTGCTCTCCGTCTGGGCGCATGGACCTCAGAGCCACATATGTTAACCCCGGGACTGCCACAGGGATCTGCAGTCTCACCGGTGCTCTTTAATATGTATACGAGCAAGATTGCAAACCGAAAAGCACCAGGGGTTGGAAGAATACTAACATTTGCAATGATATTCTTGCATATAGGCAGGGGAGAGATAGGGAGCAAACAGCCCAGGAGTTACAGGCGATAGTAGATAAAGTGATTGACTGGTGCACATGAAATGAGTGCTGTCATCCACCCGGAAAAGGCGGCTATTTTGTGGTGCTCTCTGGATAACAGGATTGTAAGAGATGATGTCCCAAGCCTCGCGATAGATGGTAGAAATGTCAGCAGAGAGAACAAACTGAAGTATCTGGGGATCACATTTGACAGGAGCCTATCCTTCAAGGACCATGTGGAGACGGTTCGTGACAAGATCTCAAAAGGGACTCAGTGCACTTAAAACTATGGCTGCAATGGACATAGAGCAGAGAATGCTTTTCACACTATACCAGCACTTGATCCTCTCAGTAATTGATTATGGATTAGGTCTGCTCACTGTCTCAGAGAGTCAGCTGGTGAAGTTAGAGCGCATACAGAACGAAGCTATGCGGGTCATTCTGGGATGCACTAGAGACACCCCAGTAGTGTGTATGCGTTACATCCTTGGTCTGCCGACTGTTGCTGGTAGGCTCAAGGTGATGCAGGCGAAGGCATACCTCAGAGTAGCTGCAGACACAGACCACCCACTGCATGAGGCGCTGGACGCAGTTAAGGGTCAGCGACTGATAAGAGGGAAATCATGGATGGCTCAGGCGGAGGATACAATCAGACAGATGTGCCTTGGAGAACATTAGGCGTGGAGAGGAGTGGGTCAGAGTGCCAGCGGAGCAGTCAGACTTGTGCAGAGTTATAATCACATTAAGCCGGGAGTGCAGGGAGTGGCCAGCAGGGGCCACGGAAGTGGAAATCCAGCAACTAATTCAGGACAATGCTCACTCGGTGATGTGATTATCTACACAGATGGTTCGGTATCAAGAGGTGAGAGAAGTGGCTGGGGGTTCATAGCCAAAGCTAATGGTCGATGTTTGTGGCAGGAGATACCACACCATCCAGCTTAAGAATGGAGGTGGAGGCAGTCACTGCGGCTCTCCGCTGGATGGAGAATACGACACACACACACACATCGTGATTGTAACTGACTCAGAAAGCATGCTGACGAGGGTGAGGACGGGCAGACTTCGTGCGGAGTGGCTTGCTTCGCTTCGGAGGTCACGGGTGATTAGCATAACCTGGATCTTTTCTCCGGAGCATGCCGGTGTGCTGGGAAATGAACAGGCGGACAGATTGGCTGGCTCTGCAGAACTTGGTGGAGTATTGATACATGACAAGGCAGACGTGGTTGCGGCCTTGTGGGAGCACGTGCACACATTGGAGGAGCAAATGGATTACCATGGTCTGGCAAGAATGAGACAGCGAGGAGTGGCGAGGGGATCTGGCCGACGCTCAACGCTCAGAGGAAAGGTGAGACGGACTTATAATCAGATTGCTACGGGTACTATTAGTGTTGGAACTCTTCGCTGGCTGCTGAGGATGGGGACGGAGCACTTATGGGAATGCCCCGAATGCTGTGATGTCGATTCCTAAATCAATCAATCAATCAATCATATATTGGAAACAACAAGCTGCCATAAGAGTTGATAATGAAGTAGGCCAATATCAGCCTATTAAGACAGGTGCGAGACAGGGATGTGTAATGTCTCCAGATCTGTTTTACCTGTATAGTGAAAGTATTTTCAGAAGTATTGAAGATATGGAAGGAATCAACATTGGGGGACGATGCATCAATAACATTAGATATGCAGATGACACAGTCTTGATTGCAGACAATGAACAGGATCTGCAACATTTAGTAGATGCGGTTGTTACACATAGTGAACAACTAGGGTTAGAATTAAATTGTAAAAAGACACAGATTATGGTCGTCACTAGGAAGAACGAAATACCACACTGTAATATGCAAGTGAATGGGAATATTCTTCATCAAGTGAATCGGTACAATTATCTCGGAACAGTAATAACATCTGATGGGAGATGCCTTGAAGAGATTAGAACAAAAATCGCCATGGCGAAAGTAGCCTTTAGCAAGATGAAAAACATACTAACCAATAAAAAATATGTCAATTGAAACGAGAAAAAGAGTATTGAGGTGCTACATAGAACCTACACTTTTATATGGATGTGAAGCTTGGACAATGAGCAGTCAAGCTGAAAAACATCTGATGGCTGTATAAATGTGGTTTCCGAGGAAAATGCAAAGAATACCATGGACAGCCAGAAAGACCAATGAACAAGTCCTTCAAGAAACAAATGAAGATCGTAAACTGATTAGAGATATTAGACGCAGACAGTGACAATTTTTTGGGCATGTTATGAGAATAAATGAATTGGAGAACTTGGTGACAACTGGTAAGATCGAAGGGAACAGACCAAGAGGAAGACCTAGAAGCCCAAACCTGGATGGCTTGGCCTCGTGGCATGGTCGAGACAGAAACACTGAGCTGATCCACGACTCTGGTGATCGAGTGAGATGGCAGAACATGACCACCCACGCTTACCGGCATGGCACATGATGGATGGATGGATCCATAATTCAAGAGCTGAATATTGAAGAAGGTTGGCTATTAAAGACGATAAAACAAAGAAAATTGAAATATTTTGGTCACTTGAAACGTCACGAAAGTTTGGAGAGAACCGTAATGGAGGGTTATATGCCTGGGAAGAGAGGAAGAGGAAGGCCAAAGAGAAGATGGGTGCAGTATGTGTCGGATGATCTCCAGATGGGTGTATCGGACGCGAGGCATCCTGCTTGTGATCGATAGGTTTTCCGGAGGGTTGTTATGGTAGCGAGGTTCTGCAAGGAACATGCTACTGAATGAATGAATATGATATAGTCCGGGATGGCGTTAGGGCATAGTTCAACTAAATTCCGGTCTTAACATGGAGGAGAGGCATTTGAGCTGTTAAGGCCTATTGAGTCTTTATGCTTGTGGCTACGGTTTGCATACGCATTTTCCCTATGTTGAACTGCATGGTTCCATCGCCCTGCTACTGAGCTGAGTGTGTGGGGTGACACTATGAGCTGTAAATTTCGCGTGGAATGCATTTACATCTGTCAGCGATGGACCACCAAAAGAAAAGAATGATCAAATCGGTCAGAAGACCACCAAAACCTGCTCAAGACGACTACAACTTTATGGACAGACCAGAACAAGTCATTATTCTGCGCCTTAGAACAGAGCACAACAGATTACCCAACCACATGCATACAAAATTCAAGATTGGTGATTCAGCCATGTGCACATGTGGTTTGGAGCCGCAGACAACAGAGCACATACTCCAAGACTGCCCAAACTGCAACATACCCAGGCATACCTTCTGGCCTGGAGAGACAACAGTGGAAGATAAACTCTAAGGACCGCTGAGTGAACTGAAAAAGACTTTTAGGTTCATACAGGAGATAACATTGCAGGTATAGATGTATTTCTAGCGAACGAAAGAAGAAGAAGGAGTCAGCGATGGGACAGTGAGCAGCATTTTGTGTGATATTCACTGGCACAGGCACGGAGCATAATGGACCGACCCTTTGCCACGAAGTTGGAACCGCGACAAACTAACCAACCAACCAACCAACCAATTAAAAGATCGACCGGCCGACCGACCGACCGACTAACTAATTAACTATCATTACATATAACCAGTTTGAACAGTTGATTGTGAATCCTAGGCAATAAGCACACAAACAAACATTATATGTACCCCCAGATTGTGGTTCTACCGAAGAAGGCTGATCATTTCTTTGAAAATCAAAATGAGTAATGTAAATGTTTCGAAAGAGGCAAAGTCACACATAAAACATATCACAAACACCAGGAAGAGGCAGGTTTTGACTATACAGTATATGAAGAGGAAAACTAGCACTTCTTGGGACAACTGGACAAATCAGGATAAGGAGAGATAGAGGAAGAAAAAGAAATACTAGCAGGAACCTATTGTGAGTGTCCACGCTGTAAGGACCATGACTTTTTTAGGCCTGAGTGCATTAGGGCTGGCTGGCCAGGCTTCACTTCCGTAGCGAACGTCGAGAGCAGGCATGGACATTTCATTCAACAGCGTTTATTCCATTGTCAATGTAACCTTCTGACCTCTAATCTAACGCGAGGAAGACACGAGAGAAGACCCTCGACAGCGAGGGTTATAGCACGGAAGAATACCAGCGTGCGAAGCGATACATACCGCGGGAGATGGCGAGATGTGGCTGAGCATGATACACCACGCCACTCGGCAAATCAGCAGGGCGATCCATGTTGGTGGTCATTCTTCTCAGTCTTGATGAAAACAGAAGAAGAAAAAGTAGTGGTCCTGTATGGTCCTCTTCATCATCATCATATGCCACGCCAACAAGCGTGGGCGGTCATGTTTTACCATCTTATACGATCACCAGAGTCATGGATCAGCTCCGTGTTCGCAGACACGTTAAAGACTCGGTGAAAATTGGAAATCGTAAATATTAGTCGCTTATTGCTGCTGTAAAAATGGCAACATCCAGGAAATTAGAAAAAACAAATCGCAGTAAAACGTGTCTCGCATGAGAATATTTGATTGGCATATTGATGAAAAGAGGGCAAACAGCGTGTTGATTAGCGAAGATTGAGTTTACGGACACTCATCAATATCATCATGTCCCATGGCGATAAGAGTGGGCGGTCATGTTTTGCCATCTTACACTATCACCAGAGTCGTGGATCAGCTCTGTGTTCTTGTCTCGAAAATGCCATGTAGCCATGTAGTCTAGCCGTCCAGATGTTTACTTCTCTTCCTCCCCCTTGTTCTTTTCTCCCCAACCTTGCAAGTTTTCACTAAGTTCTCTAGTTTATGTGCCCAAAGATGTTGACTGTCTCCGTCTAATTTCTCCAATCGGGTTACGGTTCTCATTTGCTTCATGTAAAACTTGTTCATTGGTTTTACTGTATGTCCATGGTATTCTTTATATTTTCCTCAGAAATCACATTTCACCTGCTGTTTGATGTTTTCTAGCTTGTCTGCTCATTGTTCACGTTCCACACTCATTCAAAAGTACAGGTTCTTTGTAGCACTTTAAAACTGTTTTATTTTTACTCATTTAAGCTGACATCATTATATTGTTTAGGGCAGGGGGGTCAAACTCAATCGCTCAGCGGGCCAAAACTCAAATCACACGTAAGATTGCGGGCCGAACTAAACTTTTTAAAAAACATTAATATAAATTAAAATAGAAAAAATGTTTTAATAATAAAACATCATTGGTGTACACATTTTCACTCTTATTTAAATTTGTCAGAGCACGATGTTTGGCATCTTTTTTTGGCTACAAGTTCGTTTATGTTGGGAGTAAAAATGCTCTGTGTCATTGAGATTCTCATGATGGAATGCAAATGTTCATCAGTGAGACGACTCCTGTGTGATATTTTGTTAATCTCCATCACAGAAAACAGCTGCTCACACATATATGTGCTACGAAACATGCTCAAGGGTCGAGCCGCATTTAGACGAAGCCGGGGCATCTCTTCAGGAATGAAACGAGTGAACTGTGCAGGCCCCACAGTGGCGTACCTTGCCTTTAGTGTCCCATTACAATGCAGCTCTATTAACTCCATCTGCAAATTTACAGGTGCAGTTTCCACATCTATGGCAAATGGATTAAGAAACAGCTCGAAATTACATTCCTGTGCTTCAAAGTCATCAAAGCGAACCAAAGTACGAACTCGACGCGAAGTAAGCCAAGTTTTTCAACAAAGTGTGCATTAAGAAACACCAAAGCGTTGGCTTGGTTTAACATTGCTTGGAGAGTCAGACAGAAGAGTGAGACCGGTTGCATTGGTGATTTGTGTCTCCCATAAGCACATCATGCATGTCAGTGATAAAGTGATCCCGTCCCTGGAGGTGTAGGTTCAAGTCGTTGAGATGAGTGGTTATATCAGACAGAAACGCCACTCACATTTCCAATTTTCATCCCGAAAAACTGTGGAATCTTTTCCTTTACTGTCCATGAATTGACAGATTTCCTCTATCAGCTGGAAAAATCTACTAAGAACTTTTCCCGATTTAGCCACAGCAACTCTGTATGATAAGGCAACGCCGACTCTATAGCCTGCAAAAAAGACTGAAATTGGCTGTTATTTAAACCTTTGGCTCTGATAAAGTTTACGGTTTATGATACAGTGCTTATTACATCTTTCATGTTGAGGACTTTACCACACAATGATCCTTGGTGTTTGTTATAACACATGTAAAGAACATATGTAAAGAAACCAGCCAAACAGAGACCGCAAGAACATCGCATGACGAGAACACAGAAGAAGAACCATTTGCAAATCTAACCATTAGAGAACTCCTGTTTGCGGACGACCAAGCACGAACAACAAAATCAGAAGCTGTATTATAAGACCACATGAATAGTCTAAACGTGTAGGGAACATAACATAAAAATTAGCACAAGTAAAACAGAGGTATTGACTATAACTAAAGTGAAGAGTTTCAAGTACCCAGGTAGTGTAATATCATCAAATGGCAAATCAGAAGACGAGATCGAAAATAGATGCAATAAGGCAAACCAACTCATAGGACAAATGGCATCAATATTAAAGAACAAGCATGCATCAATAACTACTAAGAAAGCACTTTACAACACAATCTTCCTACCAAATCTATGTTACCAATGCCAAACCTGGACAATGACAGAGAAAGAGAAAAGAAAAATCACAACAACAGAAATGAGATTCCAGAGAAGAATGCTCAGTGTATCAAGAAGAGATAAGATCAGAAATGAAGAAATCAGGACTAAAGTGGGGGGTTATAGCTGCACTAGATTTTATTAGAAGGCAACAAGTCAAATGGTTTGGCCATGCAAGTAGATTAACAACTAACAGTATACCTCAACAAGCAATGATGTACAGACCAGAGGGAAGCAGAGGAAGAGGCCGACCACGTAAACGATGGACGCAGGGATTAACAGAGTCCGTGGGAATATCGATACATGAAGCCCATAAGAGGACACTCTCCCGTTGTTCATACTTCACCCCGACACCGCAAGGAACAAGAGGAACATGACGAGATGAGATGAGATGAGAGATCCTTGGTGTATGATGCAGTGATATGCTTTCAATTCACCAGTACATTTCTCCTGCATCTTTAACCGCAACCTTCCAACTAGTCCACTTGTTTCGCCACACATCGCCAGAGCTCCATCTTTTGTCAGTCCAACGAGTTTGTCCCAAGTCAGGTTCAAGTTGGTTAAACATTGACATACGTTGTCAAAAATGTCTTTTCCTGTCGTTGTCCCATGCATGGATTTCAAGTCTAATATTTCTTCTGTAATATTCAAACTTGAGTCCACTCCACGGATGAAGATGGCGAGCTGTGCAGTGTCAGTCGTGTCATTACTTTCATCGGCATAAAGGGCGAATGCAACAGTCTTTGCCTTTTTCGATCAGCTGTGTTTTCACATCAGTGGCCGTCTCAGAAACCCGATCAACAACCGTATTTCTGCTAATTCTTAACTTTGCAAACATCTGCTTTTTTATCTGAACACAAGACGCCACACACTTTCGTCATGCAGCGCTTCAGAAGCTTCAGAAAGCTTCTGGGAGTCTCCGTGGCGAAGTAGTCAAGCCGTTTGACTCGGGCTACGAAGGTTGTGGGTTCTTCTTCTTCTTCTGCGTTCATCCGGAGTTTTTTTTTTTCTAACGTGATTGTGTTGTGCCTGTTTACAGCTGAGCTGCGTTCTTGCGCCGTTAGGCCGACACTTCCGACTTCTGCAGGAATTTGTTGACCGGGTTAACCTTCCCGGGGTTGTGGTTTGATTCCGGGCCGCGTCCTTCGGTTCACGAGGGAAATATTTTGGAGACTTCTGTGGATCGTCGCTAGAGCTATGGAGTTCGTGCTTTGTGCGACGCTTTTCGCGTTGCGGAAAGAGACCGAGCCATATGGGATAAATCCGGTGCAATGAAGTCAACCCTGTCGACTTTTAAGCGACCTTTTTAAGCTTCAGAAGCTCTTCTTCTGTAAATGGTCCGCCTAATTTTGTTGTCTCCTCCGCCACATTACAACTTGCTTTCACAGCGGCTTCAGTTTGTGATTTTGCTTTGGTGAAAAACATCTGCTATGATGTTAGATGCCTCTTCAATTCTTCTACTTTCTGTAGCTTCTGGTCTGCATGCAGGCTGTTTAACTTGTCTTGATATTTAGTCTCATAGTGCCGTCTCAGATTATATTGTTTGATCACAGCCACATGATCTCTACAAATTAGACACACAGGTTTACTGCCAATATCAGTAAACATATAATCAGCCTCCCAGCGGCTTTGATAGGCTCTGTTTTCAGAATTAACTTTTCTCTTGGTCATTTTAAAGGCTAGCTTTGATTTAAAAATGATTGTGCATCTACCGACAAACACTTGATTGATATCAGGTTAGCCGTAGCTGGAAAAGGTGATGCAATATCCGGGCACTTCACTACTTGCTTCAGCTCACTGAGAGTTTTACGCATTGTTATTTCCTTATTCCTTGAGAAAGCTTTCTTCTTGTTATCAATCAAAGGCTGCAGTGTCTGGATATTTGCCGCAAACCAGTCCTGCCTCTTATGATCCACAGTGCCGTAAACCTCTACCGCTGTTTTATAAAGAGTTTCCATAAGTTTTCCCCACTTTTCACTTGCTGTAAATATTTCTGATGTATTAGTGAAAGCGTCTTCAAGCTTCTGTTGGAACTTAAAGCGCTTATCAGGAACGTGGGTGTTATTAACATTAATCCTAGGGGTAGATCTGCGTTTAGCTGTGTAGATTCTCTTTGGTCTCAGTCTAACTCTTGCAACAACCAGTCAGCACTATGGCATCTTCGAGTTAATGATGTTTGGTTCAGATGTTGTCTCCGTGTAATGATGAAGTCCAGCTGATGCCAATGGCCGGATCTTGGATATTTCCATGTGATCTTATGCAGCTCTTTTTAAAGTTTTAAAGAAGGAGTTTGTAATACATAGGTCATTTCTGGTGCAATGCTCCAACAGCCTTTACCCATTTTCATTCATGTGAACGATGTTGTATTTTCCAAGGCACACTGGCCATGAACTCGAGTCCTTGCCCACACGAGCATTGAAATCACCGAGCATATAAATGTAATCGGATTTTGGAACTGCATTGATCACGGAGTCTAGCTCCTCATAGAACAAATCTTTCACATCATCAGAGGAAGCAAGTGTCGGTGCATATGCAGTGAGAATGGTGGCAAAACCACAAGAGGTTGCCAAGCGCAGGGATAATAGTCTTTCATTACCTCCAGCTGGAATTTCAATCATTCCCAATAGCAAATTCTTCACTGCAAAGCCGACACCATGTTGCCTTTTTTCTGCCTGCCCTCTTCCATTCCAAATAAAGATGTAATTGTTTTCCACGAGTGACCCTTCCTCAGCGAGGCGAGTCTCCTGCAGGCCAGCAATTTCAATGTTAAGACGATTGAGTTCGACATCAATCACAACCGTTTTTCTCACATTGTCAATATTCGTCAGGTCAGTGGAAAATCCTGGCACATGGTTCTTATGTTCCAGGTTGCAAGCCGTAGCTTGAGGTTTCTATTTTCATTTTTATTAGTGCCTGGTGCATTGGTTTAACAGCCTGCAAATCTGATTTTGTCCTAGCCCCAAGCACCCATTGAAGCAGGCAGGTTGTGGCGGATCAGCACACAATTGGCCGGGGGCTGCCCAGCTTGAGGCGGGCGGTAGCTGATCAGTGACACCTGTAGGTGTCTCCCACCGTCAGAGGCAACTCGTGGCGCCCCATCTCTACGCCAATTGACTAGGGCTTATAATCCGTAACTGCTACCTCTCGCTTTGATTCCGAGACCGGTTAAGACCAGGGATGGAGTTATTGCCTCCCCATAGCACAAAGCCTGGGTTAAAATATAGAGGCCATGTGCTGCCCATGCAGCATGATCCCTCTCTCGGCCTAGTTCAGCCCAGAGGAAAGTTAACACCCCTACATCTGGAACAAGACAAGCTGCAGGAGCTGCCGGATCAGCAAAGCAATGCTCTAACTGTCCGCCTGTCGGAGCTTCGATCCTAGACCAGCTGCCAACCAAGGCTTAGAGCCTGGTCTGCCCTGCCATGACATTTTGTCTTTAGGTTGAATTTCCTCGCACCATGATAAGGCTTGTACCCTCCCAATTGCGCTCTTCCGCCCGAAGCCGTTGGCACAATGTGGGGTGTCGGGTTTGGTAAGCGCCGCCCAACGTTCGGCGCTAACAGAAAGCAGGTAGTACCGTCTACTGTCATACGGTAGCTCAGTCATATCTGACAAAGACCTGACAAACGTGGGCTTCTTATAGCGTTAACATATACATGCACGTGTATTCAATTGCAGCGGCATTCGACGAGTTGTTTGAGGAAGGGGAAAAATAAGAAGAAGAAGAGGAAGAAAAACAGAAAGAAAGAAAACAAGAAAGCACAAAATAAAGAAAGACGAAAGGATTTCTGAAGAAAAGGAAGCAAGACAAGAATGAAGAAGATATAGAAAAAATTTATATAGAAAATAAAATAATGAAAAAAGGAAAGAAGGAATGAAAAAAGCTCAAAAAGGTAGAAGGAAAGGAAGAAAAAATATAAAAATGACGAAAAAGGAAGAAAGAAAGAAAGAGAAAAGAAGGAAAAGCTAAGCAAAAGAAAGCGAAGAAGGATAGGAGAAGAAGGCGAAGAAGAAAAAGAAGATGCAGAAGAAGATAAAACTATGAAGACAGAAAGAAACAACAAAAAATAAACTAAGCAAGAAAGAAAGTTGAGAATGGGTAATAATAATAATAATAATAATAATAATAATAATAATAATAATAATAATAATAATAATAATAGTAAGAAGAAGAAGAAGAAGAAGAAGAAGAAGAAGAAGAAGAAGAAGAAGAAGAAGAAGAAGAAGAAGAAGAAGAAGAAGAAGAAGAAGAAGAAGAAGAAGAAGAAGGGGAATAATAATAATAATAATAATAATAATAATAATAATAATAATAATAATAAAAGAAAAGGAAGAACCAGAAGCACAAGTAGAAGACGAACAAGAAGAAGAAGAAGAACACGAATAAGAAGATTATGATGAAGATGATGATGCAGCAAATATGCAAAAGAAAAAGAACAGAAGAAGAAAGAAGAAGGAGCCAGTATACTTACAACATTTGCAGTTTCCCCAGTCACATTTTCAATCGCCGGCGTCCGGAGAAAAAGTCGATAGTTTACGGTAAAACAAGAAGCCTCCCACGACACCTCGAAAAGTATTAAAGCCACCCGTGATTTATCCCGCCCTAAGGCTGGTTCATCAAACGCGCTCACGCGTCCGGCTCCCCCAACGGAATTTTAGTGAGCCGCCGAGAATGTTGTCATTTCTATTTTTATTAGCCTAGATATGTCATTGAATTCTTCGGCTGAGCTGTAGCACCACAAGAAGGGAGAAACATTGCAAGAACTTCATGGCTAGTGCTTCTGTTCAACGTTTCGGTTAAACAAAATGGAAGTTTCACTTTTTTGAATTAGAAAAAGACAATCCCCAATGTGTTGACCCTGTAACTTTGTCTCTTGAGGTTTTTCAAAAAGAGAGAACTGTTGGACTGTCCACAGAAGACTACGGGACACAGAGGTAAGAATGATTATATTGTGTTCTTTGGCAATTGAGTTGTTCGTCGTTGTTTATTGTTGTGTGTGGATTATACGAATAAAAACAAAATTAGGCCTCATTCAACCTGCTTCGGCAGCGTCGGTTATAACTGAGGTCCGTTTTTTTTAAATTATTGGAGTGAATTGTGATACTCTTTCTTTTCTTTTTTCTCTTTCGAGTTAGTTCTAAACAGGACCGGTTATATTCTCTCCTCTCTGCACATCGGGTTTGGTTGGGTCTTATTGGGGCTCACGCTGACTGGCATTTTCATTATTGCGTTGAATTGGTTTTGATGAGGACAGGTCCTGTGGAGGACCTGCCAGATTCAGTAGCCTCCCAGTTGTTCGTTACTTACTCTAAAAGGACTGGCCTTGAACTCTTTTAGTCCCCAGAAGGACTGAACTCACTTCGAATGTATGTGGACATGTGTTAAAAAAAAAGTTAGTTGCATATCCTTTACATCACATCTAAAAAAAAAACCAGCCATTTTTGGCTATTTGTGATCTCTTGGCACGTTTACATTCAGTAGTCTGTCATTGCTTTCTAAACGACCGGCAACCATACCATTTTATAAAAAAAAATACACCAACGCAATGCTGTCTGCTGCCAAATCGCCCGCAGCTGTGTTTTGAATGCGGTATGTGGCATTACGAACTGCGTCTGTAACACCTTCGCCACGGAGTTATTATGGACTTGTTACCTGGTTTTTATATTAACTCTTTCTACCCTGGGAAATGTAATTTTAACCCATTGTGTTCTAGTAACTCCCAGGTCAACTCAGTCAAAAATGGGTATCAGGAAATAACTGTGGAAGTAAAGGTGGCCGGCGTTATACCAACCACATCAGCCACCGCGTGATGGTTGGACATCACAAATATGGGTTTTAGCACCATATGACTTTTAAGGTGTGTATAAGTGACGTTTGCTTGTCTGACGTATGTCCTAGTGCGCTGGGACGTTGGTGTGATAGTTAGGACGTTTTTCAGGCAATGAGACGAACGCGGTCGGAGAAGAGCTCTATATCAGCTCTCAACATTCCCCACGAAAGGAAAACACTGGCCATCTATTCCTTCCATCAAATCTACAAAAGGTGGTGATCCTAACACTTCACAAACCCGCATGAGGCTCCTAGCACGGGGCTTTGTCTTTCCTTACAGCCACGGTGGCCTGCGTGATGGCTAGGAGCAACGGTAGCGTAGTCGCTAGGAGTCACAGTAGCGTAGACGCTAGAAGCCACGATAGCATGATATTTAAAGCCACGGTAGCGTGATGGCTAAGACCCACGGCAGTGTGATGGCTATGAACGGTAGCGTGATAGCTAGGAGCCACGGTAGCGTGATAGCTAGCAGCCACGGTAGCGTGGTGGCTCTGCACACACTTGCCGGTTCCGTGGTCAAGGGTTGGGAATTGCATCACGGCGGGTGTTTAAAATGTTTCTGGGCTCCCATGTAGTTTGTTGCATATCCTTTACAGGACGTCGCATCAACCCCAGAATATTTGGCTGTTTGTGATCTCTAGGCAAGTTTACGTTCAGTAGTTTGCCATTGCTTTCTGAACGACCGGCACTTATACCATTGCATGAAAACCAACGCAAGGCGGCCTACTGCTAAATCCCCCGCAGCTGTGTTTCTAACGCGGTATACGGGATTACGAATTGAGTCGGTGACACCTTCACCACAGAACCGGCACGCATTCCATGCAGGCCTAGTGTAAAATGGCTACCAGGAAATGCCATGGCAACTAATGGCGGCTGCCATAATATAGACCACATCATCCCGCGAGTGCCGATTGGTCTATACAACTCCAGGAGCGTTGTTAGGGGTTAACGACTTTCTCCGTAATCCCGTATAACCACATGAATAACACAGCTGCGCGAGATTCGGCAGCGGATCTCGTCACGTTGGTTACTTACGGGGTATGTGAGCCAGTCGTCAGAAAGCAATGGTAAACTACTGAGCGTAATCTTGCCAAGAACATCAACAACAGCTGAAAAATCCTTGTGTTGACTGCAACGTCCTGTAAGGGATATGCAACTCATCTCATATCATGTCATCGCATCTTATCTCATCTCACCTTGTTCCTCGTGTGTCTTGCGGTCCCCTCTAATGTGTCTCCACCTTGACAAGGTAGAGGGGCTTGCAAATTGTCTCAATGACCTCAAGAGACCTGCCGACGGAAGCACAACTACATGTCAGACAGGTCTTGAGATAGGGACCAGACCAAGAGAGAAACAACCTGATATTCTGCAGGTGGACTGAGGATAGCAGTCAAAAGGTCAAACCAGGCGCACGATGCCACTAATCCTTAGCCCGGACACATACTCTAAGGCTCTCAGCTGAGGGATATGGCTGAACGCCTCTAAGCCATTAATCCTCGGATGTGAGAGCCGGGCGATTACTCGCCTACCTCAGAATGGAGGTGAGATACTGAGCACGCTACATGCGTGAAAAAAAGAAAGAAAGAAAGAAAGAAAGAAAGAAGATGAAGAAGAAGAAGAAGAAGAAGAAGAAGAAGAAGAAGAAGAAGAAGAAGAAGAAGAAGAAGAAGAAGAAGAAGAAGAAGAGGAATCTTGCGGTGTCGAGGTGAGGTATAAACAACGGGAGAGTGCCCGATTATACTTCTTAATTTTACTACAAGCAGTATGAAAATCCCTTGCCGGCTTGCTAGGCCAGTCATAGGTTTAGGACAGAAATATCTGACCAAGGGAAGTCCGTATCGCCTGGTAAGCCAGATCACCGTTGGCACCATTGCACTATATCCTAGTAAATTGGGCAATTCTAAAACAAGTGGAAATACAGTTGTATTCTTCATCATGTGCATGCCGATAAGCGCGGGCGGTTATATTTTGCCATCTCACTCGATCACCAGAATCGTGGATCAGCTCCGTGTTCTTGTCTCGATCATGCCACATGGTCTAGCCATCCAGATATTTACTTCTCTGCCCTCCTCTTGTTCTCTTCCTTTCGATCTTGCCAGTTGTCACCAAGTTCTTGAATTTACTTCTTCTCATAACGTAAACAAAACATTGTGACTGTCTGCGTCTGATTTCTGTAATAAGTTTACGGTTTTCATTTGTTTATTGTAGGACGTGGTCATTAGTTTTTCTGTTTGTCCGTGGTATTCTTTGCATTCTCCTCAGAAACCTCATCTCCACAGCTGCTCATTGTCCACGATTCTCATCCATACAAAACCACAGGTTCTATGTAGCACCTCAACACTCTTTTTCTCGTTGCAAATGACATCTTTTTATTGGTCAGTATGTTTTTCATCTTGCAAAAGGCTGCCTTCGCCATGGCGATTCTTGTTCTAATCTCTTTAAGGTATCTCCCATAAGATGTTATGACTGTTCCAAGATAACTGTACTGATTCACTTGTTTAAGAATATCCCCATATTGTGGCATTTCCTTCTTCCTAGTGACGACCATAATCTGTGTCTTCATACAATTTAATTCTAACCCAAGTTGTTCACTGTGTGCAACAATCACATCTACTAAATTTTGCAGATCCTGCTCATTGTCTGCAATCAATACTGTATCAACTGCATATCTAATGTTATTGATGTTAGTTAGTTAGTTAGTTAGTTAGTTAGTTAGTTAGTCGAGGTTCCAACTTCATGGCAACGGGTCGACCCCATTATGCTCCGTTCCTGTGCCAGTGAATACCACACAAAATGCTCTCCACTGCCCAATATGAAAAGTAGAACAGACAGGAATGTCAGCAAGCTAACAGCCCGTACTGGTAAACTGTGCATAATGCCGTAACCAGAATGCCAACACAAATGTCTTCAACAAAAACCAGTTCATCGTCGATGGAATCGGCAGTCACCAGACAGACCTCATTGACCCGGGTTTTCTCACATGGCTCTGTCTCGGCGACCCGCCGAAAGCGTCGCATTAAGCAAGAACTCCGTAGCTTCAGCGCCGACTCCCAGGAGTCTCCTGAAAAATGCACTCATGAACCGTAAAGGCAAATCAGTCAATTCAGCAACAGCCGGTAGCCATTGTTTCGAACATGCAGGTCACTGTACAAACAAAGGCGGACATGTAAAAGCAATCCACTTGAATATCACAGCTCAATGAATCGCGCCACGCACTCATTCAGTAGCAGGGCGACGGAACCATATACTACCAGTTCAACATGAGGAAAATGCGAATGCCCACCGCAGCCACAAAGATAAATACTCCAGAGGCCGTAGAGGTTCAATGCCTAGCCTCCATGCTGGGGACCGCGTTATTGATGTTATGTTCCCCCAATGATGATTCCTTTCATATCGTCATATCACAACATTTCTGAAAATACTTTCACTGTACAGGGAAAAAAAGAACAGTTATATTGGAACTGTCATAACATTTGACGGAAGATGCCATGTAGAGATTAGAACAATATTTTTATTGGTCAATGCCACACTGGTTGCCTTTATTTCCCAGAATAGTTTCTGGTACTTATGTTTAAGCTGCATGTACCTGGGAATTCAGAAAACAAAATCACCAACTCGAGGGGATTAGAACACATAATTACAGGTCGGGCAGGCGAGTGCGCAAGCCATTACGATAACATGGCTCTCTGTTCTGTCTCACCAAGTTACATTCTTCTAAAGAAAGTCATTTTTGGAAATCAAAAAGAGAATATTAATGTCCAAAACTGCTTTCAGCATCATGAAATCAGTATTAACATCTAGAGAATAGGAAAGGCCAAAAATGCTTTCAACACCATGTAATCTATAGTAACATCTAGAGAGAATAACAACAATGCATTAAAAACGAGTATTGTCAAATGTTATATATAGTCAACACTGTTATATGACGTGAAAGCTTGGACAATGAACAAGCAATCAGAAAGTCGAATAGAGGCCCTGGAGATGCAGATATACAGAAGAATTTATCGTATTTCATGGAAACAAAACAATGAAATACAGAGGTACTACAAAAACTAGGAATGAAGAGAGACTTGAGAAAAGAGGCAAGTTAAATATTTCGGCCACGTTAAAAGGCACAACATTGTTATAAAACCATACTGGAGGGCAAGGTTAAAGGCAAGCGAGCAAGAGGTTGACACCGAAACGAGTGGGAAGGTAACATCAAGAGATGGACGAACAGCAGTCTGACAGCATGTACAGTCAGGACGAGAGACAGTGTTGGAGATCCATTGTTGTCAAACTTCATTGTGGAGACGGCACTTTATTTATTTATTTATTTATTTATTTATTTATTTATTTATTGGTTGATTGATATTTGGTGAAGGATGTGTGCACGTCTTAATTTTCTTTGACAATATTTTTTTTTAAAAAGGTGGCAGCATATCCATTATAGGACGTTGCAGTCAACCTCAGCATTGTTTGGCTGTTTGTGATCTCTTGGCAAGTTTAAGTTCAGTAGTTTATCATTTCTGTCTGAACGACCATCACTCATACCATTGTATGTATATCAATGCAAGCTGTGTATCGAACGCGGTATGCGGTATGCGGTATTATGAATTGTGTCCCTAAAGCATGCTCTATAAATCTGGTACAATATTAGTACTGTTCGTTATATCCATGCTTTTCACATCCATAGTCACTTCACATCATCATCATCATCATCATCATCATCATCATCATCATCATCATCATCATCATCACCACCACCACCACCACCACCACCACCACCATCATCATCATCATCATCACAACCACCACCACTACCACCACCACCATCATCATCATCATCATCATCATCATCATCATCATCATCATCAACATCATCATCATGTTTTGTGCCGTTAAGCGTGGACGGTCACGGTTTGGCATTTCACACGATCGTGTCTGTATTCTTGTCCTGATTATGCCATGGGGCCAAATTATCCAAGCATTAATCTGTTAGACTTCCCCTTGCCCCTTTACCAAATATGTTGCCAGTTGTCACCAAGCTTTAAGTATATGCATCCACATTACGTGCACAACAAAATGTGACTGCGTATAATTTCTCAAAATAAATGTACCATCTTCAATTATTTCTTAAAGGATTTTCTCATTCGTTTTTCTGTTCATCCTTTGTTTGTTTGTTTTATTTTATTTGCATGTTCCTCATAAACTAGATTGTTATTGTCACTAGATGGTAATCCACATCGCTGTCCAGGATGAAAGACTTGGGAGTAAGAATCGGCACGGCCAGACACGAGAGGTACATCGGGAGAGTGAGGTGCCTTGTTAACCAACACAGAACTGGCACTATTAGCCACCGAACGCTGATGCTTATGCTGGGGGGGGGGGGGGGGGAAGGATCTTGGCACCTATAGACCTGTCTGGAGTGCAATGAAGATACCCCAATTGATAACCGATAACTGATAACTGTCACTAGATGTTGCACGGTTTTTCTACTTATTATCCGTGTTCGACATGCATAAAACAGTATAGGTTCTATGTAGCACGTCAATGCTCTTTTTCTCACAGACTTTTTATTCACCTTTCTTTTCCCCTACTGCTTTTGTCGTGCAGCGTGGCAGAGATGACGCAGATGTAATTTGCAATGTTTCGCTCGTCTTGTTTTTTTTTTTTTTTTTTTTTGGTAATAACGTCATATTTGATTACTTCAGTGTCGTTTTCACTACATCTAACCAACTCTTTCTGGGTTGTCCTCTCGTCTAATATCCTTAAGTTTTTACGTAGAACGCTCTAGCCGATGGTTAATCTTGTTAATTAGTTAGTTAGTTAGTTAGTTAGGTAGTTAGTTAGTTAGGTAGTTAGTTAGGTAGTTAGTTAGTTAGTTAGTTAGTTAGTTAGTTATTTAGTTAGTTAGTTAGTCGACAGATCATCCTCATTGCACATAGAACCATTCAGTCCATATGTGCTCGGATCCCCTCCTCGGCAAATCCCTCAGCGTGTAGCGGCTAACGACACCAGTTCTGTGTTGGTTTATCAGTTTTCCTTGGCTTCCGGCGTAGTGTTCTTGTTTGGCCACCCCTCTTTTAATTTGCTGTTCTCGCAGTCTGGCCGTGGTTGAAGATTCACAGTCATCACTTCGTTCACGAAAAAGTCTTACTTTTCGTAGAGCATTCAGAATGTCAGCCTGGTCCATGGCGCGTCCGCCCTCCATCGTAGCCTCACCTGTGAGCTTGTCAGCCCGCTCATTTCCTTGTACTCCCGCATGCCCTGGCACGAAGATGAAACTAATCTTTGCCAGCCGAGACTGCTCCAGAGACAGCAACCATTCTCTTCGGATCCACCCCACCTCTATCCTCTTGATCATGTTCATTGAGTCGCTAAGGAAACATGCCCTAGTGAATGTCTGTCTCGAGCCATGTTATTGCTTTACTTACTGCCATGACTTCCATAGTCAGGCTACTTGTGGTTTCAGTGAAAACACCAGAGTCCTCCTTCACAATTCTCCCTCCGGCCCGAGCTGTAAAGGCCCATGAGCTTCTCACATGTCGGACGACCGACCCATCTGTGTAGATGACAGCATCACCGTCTAGCGAATTCTCTAAAATCAACGCTTGTATGTCAGTCTCCACAGCAGCCGGATTTTCTTGTCTACATTTTCTATCTAGTTGGATGCAAACTGAAAAGGATGTGCAGAAATCTGTTGGCACTTGTACCCACTACTCTTGAGGTTCTAAGTCCTCAAGTGAACACAGTTGTTGAAGAATGTCTTCGGCTTGACCGATCCACGACCGTCCTCTTTTTAACCTGCTGCCCTTCACCTTGATAATTTCACTGTGCAGTGGATGTTGTGTGTTTGCGTTAACTCTGAGGTAGGCGCGTGCTCTGCAAACTTGTATTCTGTCTTCAATGGTTGGAAAATCAAGAAGGTAGCGCATCGCCCTGCATGCTGTATCTCTTGTACATCCAAGAATAATGCGCATAGCTTCATTCTGTATCCTTTCCATCCTTTCTATCTGCTTACGGCTGAGAGTCAGGATTGCCATTGCATACTAAAAAACAGACATGACCAGCCCCCCGTACAGAAGACATAGATGGCGCTGCTCACAGTTTCCTGCCGCCATCACTCGCATCGCAGCCAAACCCCGCTTGGCCTTTGTTATCACCTGGTCTATGTGCTCATTATAAGCAAAGCTTCGATCAAACCGTATCCTCAGGCAATTAATTGCCTGCGTTCTTTCCACTGTCTCTGAACACAGCTTTACAGTTGGTGTTGGAGTGTTGACAGTATGAGGGTTGATCTTGTCTCTCAGCAACTGACTCCCTCTTAATGCCGTGATATGAAGATATTTTAAAATTATGACCACAGCAAAACGAAACATTAGGAACAATTATCAATGTTTTGTATGCTGATACATGTAAGCCCTATGTATTGGCCTCTCCTGCCTTTAAGTGTTAATATTTTCACACTCTCCACTCAGACATTTAACCCGCAAGCTTAATGATAATTGGCTTTGAAAGAAAGTGTTAAAGCGTGTAGTAATGAGCAAAGAACGCATTGTGTGTTACTCGGCATCTCACGAGTTCATCATTATCATATGCCACGCCATCTGGCGTAGGCGTTCATGTCTCTCCACAAATCGCAGTCTTTGGTGTTCTGGATCAACGCTGTTGATGATATTCCTCCATACCACCATCTCAATCCATCCAGCATAATTTTTCTTGGTATTCCTCTGCATCTTTTCTCATTGATCTTTTTAGTTGTCACGATGTTCTCCGATGCCTCTCTTCTCAACACATGACCAAAGAAAGCTATTTTCTCTGTCTTATTGGTGTATGTAATTCTTTAGCTTCATTAGCCTCTTTCATGCAATCGTTGATAGTTACTCTGGCAGTCCAAGGAATTCGCAACATTCGTTCCATGAGTTAAGATAATCAAACGGAATGAGGTTAACTACAATGTAAATACGATAAATAATAAAATAAAATAAATAATAATAAACTAAAATACAGGAAATTCTAAAGGCTGGATGGTCTCAAGTGAGACCAAACTAGCGGATAATGCCTTCAACACCATAGAGGCCCTGCCAATTCTTGACCACCTGGACACACTTCCTACCATAACAAAAGTTAAGTGTGCTATAAATGAACTTGCATCTGGCAAGGCTCCAGGTAAGGATGGGATTCCAATAGAGATAGTCAGGAGTAGGCAAGACACACTCACTCTACAGATCCACCAGCTATTAGAGCTATACTGGCGAGAAGAACAAGTCCCACAGGATTTCAAAGATTCAAGCATCATAACGCTGTACAAAAACAAGGGCGATCGAAGCGACTGTAACATCTGTAGGGGTATTTCACTTCAGTGTACTGTTGGGAAAGTATTTGCCAGAATTGTTCTGTGCAGACTTCAAGTCCTAGGAGATAAAGTCTACCCTGAATCACAGTGCGGCTTCCGACAGAACCGGTCTACCATTAATATGATATTCTCATTGTGACAAATGCAAGAAAAATGCCGAGAACAGAATCAACCACTGTTTATTGCCTTCATCGACCTCACAAAGGCATTTGATTTGGTCAGTCGTGAGGGTCTTTTCAAGGCACTAAAGAAGATTGGCTGCCCACCAACTCTTCTGTCCATTGTGGAATCGTTCACACAGGCATGAAGGGTATAATCAAGTTTGATGGTGCAACTTCAGAAGAGTTTGATATCATGAGTGGAGTTAAGCAAGGTTGTGTACTAGCCCCCAAGCTCTTTGGAATATACTTTTCACTTCTACTGAAATATGCCTTTCGTGATCAGGATGCCGGTATATACCATTCACTCACGTTCAGATGGCCGCCTCTATAATGCTCAGAGATTGAAGGCCAAGACCAAAATTAGGAGTGATTAGAGAGTTGCTTTTTTGCGGATGATGCTGCAATTACAACCCACTCTGAGGAAGAATTACAACGTCTACTATCTTCAATGCTTGTTCTGAATTTGGTTTAACAATTAACAAAAAGAAGACACAAATTATGTCACAAGGAGCACATAGGGTACCATAAATCTTTATTGGTGATGCCGAACTGGAGATAGTAGACCATTTTACATATCTAGCATCAGAGGTAAATAGCAAATTATCCCTAGATCAGGAAATCAACATCAGGATTGGTAAGTGTGGGATGTATGGTTGGGTCAACCCCATAGAGATAGAGGATACTCAAGTTCCTCCTTCCCAATGTGATCCGGCCCGTTCTAATTAATTTAGCGGTTACTGGCTCATTGGCTTGAGACCATAAATAGAGTTTCGGAGAACCAAGTAATACCTCCTGGAAACCAATGAAAAGTTTTTCTCCGAATACCCAAATATCATTTTGGCGGTTCCTTGCCTCTCATCTCTCAACTAAATAATTATTTATCTAGGGTTGGTAATTAACATAAGTTTACTACGACAAGAGAACTCTCAAAAGAGAAAATGTCCCTTATTTTTCATAATTTATTACACATAAATAGTGCTATCGATCACTGATGTCATCAAAATAAAACAATCAATTCATTACATTAAAAAAAAACAACAAAAAAAAAAACAAAACAACAAGAACATGTATATGTACATCTCTAACTATACATATATCATGGCTGTGCCCTAATATAATATCCACCGCTACCAGAGATGTATCATTCTTCGATTATATTTATTGTGCCTCTTCTTCTGGCCTATGTATAATCTGGGGAGAGAAAAAAAAACTGTATACACTCTGATTAGTCAACCGTCAAGTTCTTGGATCTCTGCGGCATTCAGTCCGTGCAAAATTTATGTGATAATTTCTTGAGTTTTCTGTCGTTCCAGGATAAGGCTTTGGTTCAATGGTGTTTCCACCTATATGAATAGAGCTAAGTTATCTGGGATACCTGTCCTATATTGGTAGAGAAAATCTGCAGGAAGTTGCTTTGGAATAGTATTTGGCCTCACTATATCAGCTGCCTCTCTCAGTCAAGCTGCCACATTCACAAAGTCAGGTATGGATCTAGATGGATCTAGCCACTACTTGAAATTTCAGCATAAATCATAAATCTAATGATATCACAACTACGAACATCAGAAATGAAACGATGTACACTTTTAAGAAAACCACAAAGAAAAATACATAGAAGAATTAGGATCCTAGGAAAATAAACAGTGGAAGGAAAAGAGTCTTGGTGCTCTCAAATAGTTATCCACAACATAACTGGTTGTTCTCCATCTAATCCGTCATTATATGGCACTCAAGGTTTAGACTCGCAGACATACAGTGTCGTCTTCTCCCATGCCCGTCCTCCATGGTCTACAGGTTGAGTAATACCTTGATTGATTTGGAATTTGACAACTATATTCTCTTCTGTGCATAATTAGTTTCTCTAGATCTCCTTCCCTTACAAGAAAAAGGTCTTATACATTAAGGGTTTTAAAATCATTCCCTACTGCAATTAATATTTGGTTATAAACAATGTAAGTACATTATGGTAACATCTCTTGTATAACCTTTAGGTGAATTCCTTTTTAATGAAAAGTTTCAAGGCGAGTATATTCCCTCCTCTTCACTATGTATGTAATATGCCTTTACCTCATTTATCATCCTCATCCTTATCATCATCATCATGATCATGATCATGATCATATCATCATCATCATCATCATCATCATGATCATCATCATCATCATCATCATCATCATGATCACGATCATCATCATCATCATCATCATCATCATGATCATCATGATCATCATGATCATGATCATGATCATGATCATCATCATCATCATCATCATCATCATCATGATCATCATCATCATCATCATGATCATCATGATCACGATCATCATCATCATCATCATCATCATCATCATCATCATCATCATCATCATCATCATCATCATCATCATCCTCACCCTCATCCTCATCATCATCATCATCATCATCATCATTATCATCATCATCATCATCATCATCATCATCATCATCATTCAGGACACAAAACTATATGATTGTAACCTGAGTGATATGGAATACAGAGTGGTGTCATGCTTAGAACACGATACCATATGATTGTAACATGAATTGTATGGAATACAGAGGGGTGTAATGCATCGGAGTGCACTAAATTATTAATTAGTGTATGGGTTATCATTAACATGTTCTCTTCTGATAGGCAGGACATTATACATCATAGTGCCTTCCACCATGAGATTGATTGATTGTTTATTACTCCTCAGCATGTCTCTTCAGCTTGCTCATTCTCATCATTCATCAGACATAATTTGCATATGTGCATGGATGATAAGTAAGCATACTGATGTGATTTTACAACTGATAAATTGACAGATTTGATATCAATGAAATTACAATGGAATCTCACTCATTCCACCATCATCCATAAGACATAGTAATTGTATGGATGATAATTAGTCATAATTATGAGATTCACAAATGATGATTCCAAATGTTTACCAATAATGAAATTACACATGAATCACCACATGCATGCTCTTATCAAATACAAAGAATTATGTGATACACGCAATCCACATCTATTCATCATGAATCATAACCACACTTGCACGGGTGATGATTAAGCATTATTATGTGGGGAAACATTGGTCACCGATAAGAAAGAAATCCTCCAACGCTGGGCAGAGCATTTCAGCAAATTCTTAAATGCAACTTCCTTCTTCGATGATGAAACCATCAACTGCCTTCCTCAAGTTCCCACCAATGAGACTCTTGATGACCTGCCAACCATAGTGGAAATAAACAAAGCCATCCAGCAACTCTCCAGCGGCAAGGCACCTGGTCCTGACTCCATCCCAGCAGAGATATACAAGGCAGGTGGGCCGGTCATAACAGAGCAGCTCCACCAAGTCTTCACAAACATATGGATGAACGAGACCATGCCACAAGATTTTAAGGACGCGTCAATAGTCCACCTTTACAAACGTAAAGGAAACCGCCAATCCTGTGACAACCACCGAGGCATCTCCTTGCTTTCAATTGCAGGGAAGATACTCGCCAGAATTCTTCTCAATGGCCTCACAGCCCATCTCGATCAAGGTCTTCTTCCTGAGAGTCAATGTGGCTTCAGAAAAGAACGTGGAACTGTTGACATGATTTTCGCTGCAAGGCAGCTGCAAGAGAAATGTCAGGAACAGAACTGCGAAATGTTCTCCACTTTCATTGACCTTACCAAGGCTTTTGATACAGTCAGCAGAGAAGGACTGTGGAAGATTATGGCAAAATATGGCTGTCCACGAAAGTTTGTCCAAATAGTGCGGCTATTTCATGACGGCATGCAGGCAAGAGTACAGGAAAATGGTGAACTGTCTGAACCCTTTCCTGTCAAAAAGGGAGTGAAACAAGGATGTGTCCTGGCACCAACATTGTTCAGCCTCATGTTTTCAGCCATGTTGATGAATGCCTTCGAGAACGACGACATTGGAATAGACATCAACTACCGCATGGATGGAAAGTTATTCAATCTTAGAAGGCTGAAAGCTAAAACCAAAATTGACAGCGACACCGTCAGAGAGCTCCTGTTTGCTGATGATTGCGCTCTATACGCCAACTCAGAGGCGGACATGCAACATAATGTTTCAGCTTTCTCACATGCCTGTGCCAACTTTGGGCTCTATATCAACTTGGAGAAGACTGTAGTTATGTACCAGCCAGCTCCAGGGAAAAATCACACTGTGCCGAATATCAAAGTGAATGATCATAGACTAAGTGTTGTGGACAAATTCACCTATCTTGGCAGCACCGTGTCACAAGCTGCCACAATCGATGATGAAGTGAATGCAAGAATCTCCAAGGCCAGTGCAGCCTTTTGCAGACTGTACAAGAATGTATGGGACAGAACTGGAATAAGCCTGCAAACAAAGCTAAAAGTCTACAAAGCAGTTGTATTAGCCACACTGCTATATGCTTGTGAAACCTGGACTGTTTATCAGCGACACGCTAGGAAATTAAACCACTTCCACACAGTCTGCCTAAGGAAGCTACTGAAGATTAAATGGCAAGACAAGATTCCAGACACTGAAGTCCTAGAAAGAGCATCCATGCCCAGTATCCACACTCTACTGATGAAGAATCAGATTCGCTGGGCTGGTCACCTGACTCGCATGCCAGATCGCAGGCTCCCTAAACGAATTTTTTACAGCGAACTGCGTTGTGGTAAACGCTCCCAAGGTGGCCAGAGGAAACGTTTTAAAGACACTCTGAAAATTTCACTGAATGCTTTTGGAATTCATCATGACACCTGGGAGGCTGCAGCCAGAGACCGAAATTCGTGGCGTGCATCATTGCGCAAAGGTGCAGTCATATGTGAGGCAACCAGGACTGCAAGAGATGTGAAGAAAAGGCAGGACAGAAAAACCACTGCAGGAAATCCTCCTCCAGAGACGTCAAGCATTCTTTGCCCACATTGTCAAAGAACATTTCGAGCCAAAATAGGCCTTATCAGCCATCTTAGAACCCACGGCTCCACACCTTCAACCCCACTGGATGAAATGAATGGTCATCATCATTCTTGATGGACAAACAACAACAACAACATTATGTGCCTCACAAATGATAAATCCACATGTTTAACAACAATGAAAATACATTCGACTCACTACATAAGCGTTTTCACCCAACACACAAAATTGATACATATAGAAATCTTCTTACATCTCATGTGGTCGTGTACTTTTCTGTTACACATTACACTAATTTCTCTTACCAGTGTTGGCACATGTAAAATAGTTTCTTCTTATTGAACTTAGTATTCTTAGCTTCCTAAATTAATCAAAACTTCTAAACCACTGCTGATTTAGTTTAACTCCTTAAGAAATAAATTGTACAACCTAGGTCTAATGCTTACACATTAACTAAGTTGTTTAACTAGAAGAAACCTTCCTCATGGTTTAACCTCCTGCACAATTTATTCATGAACTACGACATCTGAATGAAGTACTTAGTCTCTCCTAATTAATTTCTTAAGGACTAACTACCTGGTTTCAACACATCCACTTACCAACTCATTCTAGGGAAAGGATCACTAACTATCGTAATATAAAATATAGCATTGTGCTTACCTTCATGTTAACTGAATGGGTTCAAATATGTCGATGACAAATTTCAGGATCTGACTTGGGTTCAGTTTTTCAAATGTGATGTCTGCTTGTAGGCTGATGCTTTCTTCATCTCATGAAGAAGACTAAGTTATCTTTTGTTAATTGATTTGAAAGATGTTATCACTCCGTCAGATACATTGGATCTTCTCCTGCCCCGTGTTTGGGTTAGTGTAAAACAGACCGTTTTTCGCCTTGCATGCCATATATATCGTCTTTTCGTTCTGCTTTGGCTTGTGACGTCACAGGCAATCCAAAGTCTTCTTTCATCCTCTCTTCGGCCCAATGTCACTGTTGGTTGGTGTTGTCGTAAAATGGGGTTGTAGTGGGGGAAATATTAATCGCGCTTTTGACGGTTGTAAGAATTATATCACAGTAAGGCAGCAACAACAATGAACATGTTAGCAAAAAGAGTCTGGGTGAACAGGAAACTTACTGCCAAAACAAAAGTCCTCGTCTACCAAGCCTGTGTCCTTAGTACTCTTCTTTATGGCAGTGAAACCTGGACAACTTACTCACGCCAAGAGAAACATTTAAACAGCTTTCATATGCGGTGTCTGCGAAGAATACTTGGTATTATGTGGCAAGACAAAATCACAAATACTGAAGTATTGGAAAGATCAGGTTGTGTGACGGTGTGTTCCATGCTCAGTCTTCGTAGACTTAGATGAATATGACACGTTAGGAGGATGGATGATAGTAGAATACCAAAAGACATCTTTTTTGGTGAATTACAGATGGGTAGGAGATCTCAGGGTCGGCCTCTACTACGATACAATGATGTGTGTAAGCGGGACATGATTGATACAGGCATTGATAATGCATATTGAGAGCAAGTCGCCGCTGAACGTGTTGCATGGAGGGCAACTATCAGAAATGGAATAAAGACAAAGAAGAAAATAATTGCAGATAAAGCACACACAGAGTGTGAGAGACGTAAGATGGTGCGTGATGGTGGAAATGACCATGTTTTCACTTGCATCCACTGTGGACAAACATTTACAGCACGAATTGGCCTTGTCTGCCACACTCGCCACCGTCATGGCTTATAGTTATTAAGCCTTTTTGAAGCACGATGTAACAAACTATCGTCTGTCAAGACGAAAAGGTGCCAATGCAAATGGATGGTCAGATGTACCAGAAAATGAACACAGATACCGGTAGATATTGTGGAAAGTGGGAGCCACTAGAGTGTAGTGGACAGGAGACGCCTGCTGGTCCGGTGGTCATGGGATCGAATCCGCATTGAGCAGGTTTTTGAAATTGACTGGGGGGTCCCAGATGGAAGCAACCTAATATGAGTACCAGAAAATATTTTGGGAAGTAAGGGCGGCTGGCGGGATACTGACCACATCAGCCTACCAGTGCCGTGTGGTCTAAGAAGAAGAATAAGAAGAAGAAGAAGGGGGGGGGAGGAGGAGGAGGAGGAGGAGACGACGAAAACATAAACGAAGACGAAGACGTCAAAGACAAAAACGACGAAACGAAGACGAATTTGAAGAAAAAGAATAAAATCATGTCTGCCTCTTATTGGAAACACAGCGGGAACGAATCCAGTTATTGATGTTGTCTTAAGAATCTTATAAGAAAACTTAAAAAAAAAAACCTTAACATGATCTTCTGACGACCACAATACTCATCTTATTTTAGAGAACAGACTCATTCACAAATGAGGCTTCCTTCATCCAGCAGGGATTAATGTGCAAGAATGTTTCATCCGCATTATGAGATCCCAAAGGAGATCATTAGCTTAGTACATGTTGCATTTAAGGAAATCAAAGACAGGGTTCATTATGAGGGAAAACCAACAGTAACAATTGAAATAAAAACAGGAGTGTGATAGAGATGCATATTTGTACCTTTATAATTCATACAGGCTTTGTGGCGTAGGAGTTACGAATTAAATTCGTAATTCCCGCATACCGCGTTTGAAACACAGCTGCGGGGGATTTGGCAGCAGATCACCTTGCGTTGATTTCCATATAAAGCTATGAGTTCCGATTGTTCAGAAAGCAATGGCAAACTACTGAACGTAAACTTGCCAAGAAATCACAAACAGCATTTAAAAAAAACACCCGTGGTTGACTGGCACGTCTTGTAAAGGGCATGCAACTAACTTTATTATTCATATTAACTATGGGCTGGATTAGGAAAACAACATAATCTGCCCTCAAAAATGGAATTCACGGACTCTGACAGAACAGCTTGATTATCTGGACCTCGTTGACAACATTGACCTACAGGCTCACCTGCCTTGGTTAACCCTCACTTTAAGGGGTGGAGTCGTAAACGTATTTACTAAGCATTGTATTTAAAGATGCGAATTAGATAAAGAAAAAGAATCCACACGGCAAGAATGCAAGAAACATAATATATATAAACATATGTAGAAAATAGATTACATCTAGTGCTTAACTTTAAATATGTAACCTAGTAGCCAGCGTTAAATATGTAACTTAATAACTAATTTTCAGTATGTAACCTAATGTCTAACTTTCAATATGTAACCCAGTGCTTAACGGTTAATATGTAACCAAATGTTTAACTTTCAATATGTAACCTACTGCCTAACATTCAATATGTAACCAAGTGTCTAACTTTCAATATGTAACCCAGTGCTTAACTGTCAATATGTAACCAAGTGTTAAACTTTCAATATGTAACCTAGTGTCTAACTTTCAATATGTAACCAAGTGTCTAAAACTTTCAATACGTAACTAAGTGTTAAACTTTCAGTATGTAACCTAATGTCTAACTTTCAATATGTAACCTAGTGCCTAACTGTCAATATGTAACAAAGTGCTTAACTGTCAATATGTAACCAATGTGTTAAACTTTCAATATGTAACCAAGTGTTAAACTTTCAATATGTAACCTAGTGTCTAACTTTCATTATGTAACATATTGTCTAATTTTCAGAATGTAACCCAGTGTCTAACTTTCAGTCTGTAACCTAGTGTCTAACTTTCAATATGTAACCTAGTGTCTAACTTTCAATATGTAACCTAGTGTCTAACTTTCAATCTGTAACCTAGTGTCTAACTTTCAATATGTAACCTAGTGTCTAACTTTCAATATGTAACCTAGTGTCTAACTTTCAATCTGTAACCTAGTGTCTAACTTTCAATCTGTAACCTAGTGTCTAACTTTCAATATGTAACCTAGTGTCTAACTTTCAATATGTAACCTAGTGTCTAACTTTCAATATGTAACCTAGTGTCTAACTTTCAATATGTAACCTAGTGTCTAACTTTCAATATGTAACCTAGTGTCTAACTTTCAATATGTAACCTAGTGTCTAACTTTCAATACGTAGCCTATTGTCTAACATTCAATATGTAACCCAGTGTCTAACTTTAGATATGCAACCTATTCCATCCATCATGTGCCATGCCGGTAAGCGTGGACGGTCATGATGCGTCTTTTCACTCGATCACCAGAGCCGTGGATCAGGTTAGTGTAATACAATTCAATCAATCAATCAATCAATCAATCAATCAATCAATCAATCAATCTCTACCATGGTATGTCAAGCCATCCAGGTATTTACTCCTATGTCGTCCTCTTCTTCTCTTCCCCTCGATCTTGCCAGTTGTCACAAAGTTCTCCATTTATTTCTTCTCATAACACGTCCAAAGAATTTTGACTGTAACCTAGAACCGAACTTTGAATATGTAACATAGTACATAACTTTCAATATGTAGCCTAATACCTAATTGTAAATATGTATCCCAGTTAAAATTTAGTTGCATATCCTTTACATGACGTCGCAGTCAATGCCGGCATTGTTGTTGTTGTGATCTCTTGGTACCCAAACCATTTAATAAGATAACCAACGAAAGGCGGTCTGCTGCCAAATCGGCCGCAGCTTATTTCGAACGCGGGTAAGAGCGATTACAACTTGCGCCCGTGATCCCTTCGCCAATGTATCCTAGTACCCAACCGTAAATATGTAAACTAGTACGTAACTGTAAATATATAACTAGTCATCATCATCATCAAGTGCCGTGCCGGCTGGCGTAGGCGTTCATGGCTCACCATAGATCTCGGTCTTTGGTTTTCTGGATCAACTCTGCTGCTGATATTCCTCCATGCCACCGTCTCAATCCATCCAGCATCACTTCTCTTGGTCTACCTCTGCCTCTCTTCCCCTCGATCTTTCCAGTTGTTACGGTGTTCTCCAATGCCTCTCTTCTCATCACATGACCGAGGAAAGCTGTTTGTCTCTGTCTTATTGTTGTATATAATGTTCTAGTTTCATTAGCCTGTTTCAGGCAGTCGTCGTTAGTTACTCTGGCAGTCCAAGGAATTCGCAACATTCGTCTCAGGAACCACATCTCTGTTGCTTCTAATTTCTTCTTAATTTGTTCATTTACATTCCAAGATTCACTGCCATACAGCAAAACTGGTTCTACATAGCATTTCAGCACTCTCTTTCTTACATTCAGTGACAGTGACTTATTGCATAAGATACTCTTCATTTTATGAAATGCGGCTTTTGCCTGCCCTATTCTGCTCCTAATCTCTGTTGTACATCTTCCATCTGATGTTATAAATGCCCCTAGGTATCTAAAATTATCAACTTGGTTAAGGATTTTCCCTTCTATTTCTATGTCACATTTTGGTGTCACCATTTTCTTTGATATTACCATTGTTACTGTTTTCTTGATATTCAAGTTGAGTCCTTTCCTTGCACTCTCTGTTACTACAACGTCTAATAATTGTTGTAGGTCTGTTGAATTATCCGCCACCAATACTGTGTCATCTGCATAGCGTATATTATTTATATTATAACCTCCAACTAGTATTCCTGGCATCTCTTTGATCTCTCTCATTATTACTTCGCTATACAGGGAGAAAAGATCTGGTGACAAGACACACCCTTGTCGTACTCCTAGCTTTATCTGTTCGTAACTACCCTCTTTATTTCCCATTTTAATTGCTGCTACTTGGTTCCAGTAAATATTCTTTATTATTCTTAAATCTTTTCCATCAGTGTTGATATCTTCCAACATTTTAATCAGTTCATCATGTTTTACTTTATCAAATGCCTTAGTATAATCTATGAAGCACAAATATATGTCCCTTTGTTTCTCTATTGACCTTTCTATTAGTGTCCGCAATGTATAAATTGCATTGTTTGTGCCCTTTCCTTCCACAAATCCATACTGTTCTTCACTAATTTCCATTTTTATTTTCTTTTTGGTTCTTCTCATTATGATTCTGAGTAGAAACTTAGTGATATGGTTTATAAGGTTAATTGTACGAAAATCTTCACAATCAATTGCTCCTGGTCTTTTTGGTATAGCTATAAATACAGATTTCAGCATATCACTGGGTAAATATCCACTGCTGTAAATATCATTCAACATTTTGGTTAATATATCTACTCCAAATTCTCCCAATACTTCTAATTCTTCTATTGTGATTTCATCTGGCCCAGCTGTTTTTCCTTTCTTCATACGTTTCATAGCGTCAGCGACTTCTTCTTTCAGAATAGGTGGACCTTCTAAGTTACTATCTTCTGTTAATTCTGCCCTTTCTCCTTCATATAATTCTCTTATATACTCATTCCACCTCTTCATTATAGCATCTTCCTCTAATATTATCTTTCCTGTTTTTGATTTCAAACACCCTGTATTTATTCTTATTTTTTTTCCTGTAAGCTCACTGATTTGTCTGTGCATATTTTTGTATCTTTAATGGAATTTAATTCAATTTTTTTGCATTGCTCGTTTAACCAACTTTCTTTAGCCTTCCCACATTTATCTTTTATTTCTTTATTTATCTTAGCGTATTCTTGTTTGTCATTTTTATACTGTTTTCTTTTGTCCATCAGGTTTAAGATATCTTCATTCATCCATTTTTTCTTAGCTATTTTGCCTCTCTCTGGTAATACTTCTTTGCTAGTTTGATGAATGGAGTCCCTTAACATTTCCCATTGTTCATCTATACTCTGTATTTTAGTTATTGCATTGTACCTATTTTTCACAGTCACTCTGTATTGTTCTTGCATTTCTTTATCTATTTTTAGAACCTCTTTATTAAGTCTCATGTTCTTAACCATTTTTTCCCTCTTTTTAATCTTACTTTTATTTGTCCACATAGTGGTACATGATCACTATTACAGTCAGCACCAGGCATTGTCTTTACATTAATTAAAGCATTTCTAAATCTTTTATTAATTAGTATGTAGTCAATTTGGTTGCGTATTTTCTTATCAGGGCTTATCCATGTGTACAGTCGTCTTTTAATCCATGTGTTTCCAATTATCATATCATTGATATTTGCCCATTCTATTAGCTTTTCCCCTCTTTCATTTCTTGTACCTAAACCATAATTCCACACTACATCCTCCATTTTTCCCTTTCCTACTTTTGCATTAAAATCACCAAGTATTATCTTTATTTCTTGTGATCCAATTTGAGCCATCGCCATTTCTATTTCGTCGTAAAAGTGTTGTATTTCTTCATCACTACTGCTTGCTGTTGGTGCATATACTTGTATAATATTTATGTCTATTGGTTTGCATATAACTAGTACATAACTAATATATAATAATATTTAAGAAGATTAATAAGAATTTAAGAATAATAAAGAATATTTACTGGAACCAAGTAGCAGAAATTAAAATGGGAAATACAGAGGGTAGTTCATTCATTCATTCATTCATTCATTCATTCATTCATTCATTCATTCATTCATTCATTTAGTAGCATGTATTTTGCAGAACCTCGCTCCCATAACAACCTTCCGGAAAACCTCTCGATCATAAGCAAGATGTCCCGCGTCATCCGGCATATCCTGCACCCATCTTCTCTTTGGCCTTCCTCTTCCTCTCTTCTTGGGCATATACCCCTCCATTATTGTTCTCTCCAAAGTTTCGTGACGTTTCAAGTGACCAAAATATTTCAATCTTCTTGTTTTATCGTCTTTAATAGCCAACCTTCTTCAATATTCAGTTCTTGAAGAATGGATGCATTTGTTCTTTTCTTTACCCAAGATATTCTTAAAACTCGTCTACAACATTTATATTAAAAGGCATTTATGTGATGTTAAGCTTGTTTTGTAAGTGTCCAAGTCCCAGAGGCGTATGTTGCAATGGGATAGGTGCATGCTCTTAAAATTCTACTTTTTGTAGTTCTGTCTGTCCCACTCCATAATTTATTCAGTTGTTTTAGTCTTTGAAGAGCAATTGATAGTCGTCGTTTAATTTCTTTCATTGTGACCCGTTGTTGGTAATCAATAACCCAAGATAATCAAAATTGTCCACCACCTCAAATTTTTCCTCATTAACATATACTGTATTTCTTTCTCCATAGTAGTATTATCTGTGTGCATTATCTTTGTTATTGTTATGTTAAGATAAATGTTGTGATTTTCACTATTCAATTGGGTTGAGGCTATTAGGTTATCTATACCATTAGAGGGTACTTACGAACAGATAAAGCTGGGAGTACGACAGGGGTGTGTCTAGTCACCAGATCTCTTCTCCCTGTATAGCGAAGTAATAATGAGAGAGATCAAAGAGATGCCAGGAATACTAGTTGGAGGTATAATATAAAAATAATATACGCTATGCAGAGGACACAGTGTTGGTGGCGGATAAATCAACAGACCTACAACAATTGTTGGACACTGTAGTAACAGAAAGTGCCAGGAAAGGACTCTCCTTGAATATCAAGAAAACAGTAATAATGGTGATATACAAGAAAATGGTGACACCAAAATGTGACATAGAAATAGAAGGAAAAATTCTTAACCAAGTGGATAATTTTAGATACCTAGGGGCATTTATAACATCAGATGGAAGATGTACAACAGAGATTAAGAGCAGAATAGGGAAAGCAAAAGCCGCATTTAAGAAAATGAAGAGGATCTTATGCAATAAGTCACTATCACTGAATGTAAGAAAGAGAGTGCTTAAATGCTATGTAGAACCAGTTTTGCTGTATGGCAGTGAATCTTGGAATGTAAATGAACAAATTAAGAAGACATTTGAAGCAACAGAGATGTGGTTCCTGAGACGAATGTTGCGAATTCCTAGGACTGCCAGAGTAACTAATGACGACTGCCTGAAACAGGTTAATGAAACTAGAACACTATATACAACAATAAGAAAGAGACAAACATCTTTCTTCGGTCATGTGATGAAAAGAGAAGCACCGGAGAACATCGCGACAACTGGAAAGATCGAGGGGAAGAGAGGCAGAGACAGACAAAGAGAAATGATGCTGGATGGATTGAGACTGTGGAATGGAGGAATATCATCAGCAGAGTTGATCCAGAAAACCAAAGACCGAGATCTGTAGAGAGCCATGAACGCCTACGCCAGCTGGCAGGGCACTTGATGATGATGACATAACTTTAAAATATGTAACCTAATTTCCTAACTTTTAATATGTAACCTAGTACTAGGCTAGTAATATTTAACTATAACGGTAAATAAGTACGGTATGGATCAGAGCGGGAGGACAACTGCATCAGGCACTAATAAACAACAAACAACTATTAACCAATTCTGGCATAGAAAATAAAATGTTGCATATTCTTTGCAGGACTTCCCGATCAACCCCAAGTTGATGTTTCCAGTCAATGTTAGGTTCAGTGCTTTCTTTGGCTTTCCGAACGAGAAGTCAAACACGAATTTCAGGTGATCTTTGTATGGAAAGAACCCTAAACCCTATTCCCCATTGTCAGCTTACCGGAAGTTTAAGCTCAATAGCATTAAGCCTTGTGGCCACGCTGGTTTCTTCCTTCCCAGAATAGAGGAACTACAGTGGAATACCAGAATAGAAGACTACAGTGGAATACCAGAATAGAAGAATAGCATATATTTACATCTATATATACAGCATATAGAAGAACAACATACACGAATAAACATATTGTCAACACTCCAACACCAACGGTAAATTTGTGTTCAGAGACTGTGGAAAGAACGCAGGCAATGAATTACCTGGGGATACGTTTTGATCGAAGCCTTGCTTATAATGAGCACATAGACCAGGTGATAACAAAGGCCAAGAGAGGTTTGGCTGCGATGCAGAAGCAGAAGAAGAAGAAGAAGAAGAAGAAGAAGAAGAAGAAGAAGAAGAAGAAGAAGCAGAAGCAGTAGGAGAAGGAGAAGTAGAAGCAGAAAAGAAGGAGAAGAAGAAGAAGAAGAAGAAGAAGAAGAAGAAGAAGAAGAAGAAGAAGAAGAAGAAGACGAAGAAGAAGAAGAAGAAGAAGAAGAAGAAGAAGAAGAAGAAGAAGAAGAAGAAGAAGAAGAAGCAGCAGCAGAAGCAGTATGAGAAGGAGAAGTAGAAGCAGAAAGAAGAAGAAGAAGAAGAAGAAGAAGAAGAAGAAGAAGAAGAAGAAGAAGAAGAAGAAGAAGAAGAAGAAGAAGAAGAAGAAGCAGTATTATGAGCCTACGTCACAACACGTCAAACAAATACAAGTTACCGCGTTGAGAACGCTATCTTCCAATGACAACATTTGAATGTGTATAATGGACCATTCGTAATCACTAAAACAGAAAATCAGATCTTTGAACTTAATGTATGCACAGCTACTTTTGGTTTTTTTTTTTTTTTTGCGTTTGCTCGCTTTAAACTCAAAAGTAGTCCATACACGTTTCACTATTTTTAATGCATTGGTCTGATGTTTGCATGTGAATTAGCTTTCCCTTTTAACCGTGTCCTTCGCCATCAGGCGAACCTACTCCGACTTCAGAGATGCTTGTAATTTGCGTCCCCAAGTAAAGGTCGAGAAGTCAACATTTTAGCCCAACTCAGGGGTTGAACCCGCTCCCTCGGCATCAGCACACCGGATGTTTAAAAACTGGCGCTTATCTGTTCAGCCATGCTGACCTCCGTATACAAAGGTGCATTTGATACCGTGGAATAATAAGAAGAAATATACTGACACTCTGCAATATACATATGTAATCTGTGAGTTATGTATGTGTGTATGTGAGAGAGAGCGAGAGAGAGAGAGAGAGAGAGAGAGAGAGAGAGAGAGAGAGAGAGAGAGAGAGAGAGAGAGAGAGAGAGAGAGAGAGAATGGAAGTCTCCGTGGCTGGCGAAGTTGTAACGCCCTTTGTCTTGCACACCGAAGACCTCGGGTCCCTGTCTGGCTTCCATCAATTGGCTTACCGGTTAAGTTGAGATCCCCTGAGTCGTTGCTGAAGCTATGAAGTGCGTGCACCGTGAGACTCTTTCAGCAGGTCAGTTACCGGATAGAGATGGAGAGATTTGGGATAACACCCGGTGAAAGACAAAGGAGAAAATTATTGCAGATAAGTCACACACCGAGCGTTTGAGACGTAAGATGGTGTATGATGGTGGAAATGACCACGTGTTCACATGCACCCACTGTGAACGGACATTACAGTGCAAATTGGCCTTATCAGTCACATTCGCTACCGCTATAGGTAAAAGTTATTATGCCTTTTTAAAGCACACAGTATCGTCTGTCAAGACGGCAAGGTTCCAATGACACAGCAAAATACCTACATTCTACAAGATATGAAGACGTAGAAAACAGCTCAAAAACAGCATAGTTTTCGGGAACCAGTAATAACTTTGTTATTTTAAACATTACGGTAGTTAGAAAATCGAAGCTCCGACAGGCGGACAGTTAGAGCATTGCTTTGCTGATCCAGCAGCTTGTCTTGTTCCAGATGTATTGATGCTACCATTCTTAGTGCAACTAACTTAACAAAAAAAAAAAAAAACATGCTTGAAAGAAAGTACTGAAATATTATATAGGACCCGTTCTGTTGTATGGCAAGTAATATACAATAACAGAAGCGACGGTTATTATATGGCAGTCAATCATAGCATATGAGCGAACAAATAAGAAAGATTGTAGAAGCAGAGGAGATTTGGTTTCTGAAGTGAATGTTGCGAACACATTGTATTGCCAGAGTAACTAACAACAAGTGTATGGGATTTGCTAATAAAAGCAGAACATTATATGCAACTATAAGAAAGAGACAAACGGTGATCTTTGGTTACGTGATGAGAGGGTAGCCATTGGAGAACATCATGATGAATGGAAAGACCAGCGGTGGTAGAGTCACAGACAGATCGATACATATGATGGCTGGTGATCTAAGACGGCATTAAGCAAAAACATCAATATAATTGATTCCAAGCTTCCGGAATCGAGATTTGTGGGGACACATGAACGCCTACACCTTGTATGAAGGCGCATGATGATGATAAGTGCGCACAGAAACTACATATACCAATGCTTCTATATTTTATTTAAGAGACTTGTTATAATCGTGCGCACACTCGGACAATTATCACCCTTGGCCAACCCTCTCGCAATGTATCAGCGTTAATAATGCTTTACTCCAGTTTATAACCACCACTTCACAAGCTGTAATTAACTATTGTGTCCCGGTTTGTTGTTTTGTTCGCGTAATTCCTTTTAGTTGCTCTTTACCATTTCCTTCATAATACATTATTCCATTCAGTGCCATTGTTATTTGAAGTTTCTTTCGCGTTGGGTAATTCTTTTGAAATGTAACAGTTCCTTGTTTGTTGAAAATGTGAGTTCATGTTCTAAGATCCATTTCCTTTTTCCGAAGAGTGTATATTTGCGCCTTTATCTTGGCTTTGTTTTGTGTACTAATTGTTTTTTCTGGATTTCCTTTGGTGTATACATGGTTTCTTATTATAGCGCATGCCGTGTGGCGTGGGCGACCATGTCTGTTCACAAACTTCTGTTTCCTATGCAGAAGTATCCCATTCTGATATCGACGTTCCTCCATGTCATAATGTCAAATTGTCCAGCATCTTCTCTCTTGTTCTTTCTTGCCTCTCTTCCCCTCGAACCTTTCCATATATGTATGACATTGTCTCGGTTTTTGTTGAACGCGTATGGTGTTCTGTCTTATTTAGCGTACGCTGTTTACTGTGACTTGTACTTTTTTGTTATTTAGCGTCTGCTGTTTACAATGTCTTGTACTTGTTTGTTATTTAGGGTATGCTGTTTATTGTGTCTTGTACTTATTTGCCATTCAGCGTCCGCTGTTTACAATGTTTTGCACTTATTTGTTATTTACCTTATGCTGTTTGCAATGTCTTGTATATTTTTTTTGTTATTTAGCTGTTTACTGTGTCTTGTAAGTGTTTGTTATTTAGCGTGTGCCGCTTACTGTGTTTTGTACTGTTTTGTTATTCAGCGTATGATGTTTAGTGTGTCTTGTACCTTTTTATTATTTAGCGTACGCTGTTTATTGTGTCTTGTACTTTTTTGTTATTTAGCGTAGCCTGTTTACCGTGTCCTGTACTTGCTTGTTATTTAGCGTATGCTGTTTACTGTGTCTTGTACTTGTTTGGAGTACTTCATGTTTGTTTGTCTGTTATCTATCAATAGATGACATGCCTTCAATCAACTCTTTGGCTAGTTGGATGTTGCAGATACAAATAGATACGATATGGGATAGCTAGTCCACCGCCAACCCTCCTTAGTCGCATTTTCGACATGCATAGTAAGCTCATCATCAAGTGCCAGGCCGATAAACTTAGGCTTTCATGTATAGCCATATTACACGATAACCAGAAAAGCGGATCAGCTCCGTGGTCCTGTCTGCCCCATGCCATGTGGCCAAGCCATCCAGATAATTACTTCTCTGCATTTACAATTTTATACGGCATAGATATCCAATCCCACGCCAACCCTCCTTGGTCCACTTGTTCATGTCCGCTCACTCTTGTCATGTGTCACAAAGTTCGCTAGTTTGTTTCTTCTCCAAACGTGTCGAAAAGCTTTTGACTTTCTACGTCTAATTTCTCTAATCAGTTTACGGGTTTCATCTGCTTCTTGTAGGACTTGCTCATCGGTATTTATGTCTGTCCATGATATTCGTTGCATTGTCCTCAGAAACCACACTTCCACTGCCATTATATGTTTTTCAGCTTGTCTGCTCATTGTCCACGCCCATAAAATAGTACAGGTTCTATGCAGCACTTCATGCTAAGTTACAGAGTTACTATTCTTTGCTCCCTCAAGGAATCTGGTAGGAAGCCGATGATTCTGTGTACCAATGGTTGTTTATGTTCGTCTTTCCTTTTTGGACGTGATCTGTTTTATTCTTTATTGTGTTTATTGATTGATTTGGCATTGTTTTATGAGCTGATGACGTTGTTCGTAAGACATGTTTAGTGTTATATAGCTTTGTTGCCTGCACAATGTTATCCCCTATTCCTTATTGTGCACCCATGTTGTTTTTCTTTTTTCTTTTTCGTGTGAATTTTTGATCATAATACTGTCATCTACTGCCAATAGTACCTTTCGGTGTAGGACAGTAGGGTGTTGAGCCTGAGGAATTAAGGCCGTCTGGCTGGAGAAGGTTATGGTTTTCTTGTTTTCTCCCCAACAGTGTACACCTCGGAGGAGCAAATGGATCACCATAGTCTGGTAAGAATGAGACAGCGAGGTGTGACGAGGGGATCTGGCCGATGCTCGACGCTCAGAGGAAAGGCGAGACGGACATATAATCAGATTGCTACTGGAACTATTAGTGTTGAAACTCTTCGCTGGCTGCTGAGGATGGGGACGGAGCGCTTATGGGAATGTCCCGAATGCTGTGATGTCGGTTCCTAAATCAATCAATCAATCAATCAATCAATCAATCCCCAACAGAAACAAATCCACATCTTACCGATTCGAAACCCGGGTGTCCCAAATGAGAACCTGCCATTCTTAGCCACTCGGCCAGCCGCTCCTCAATACCTTATAGTAAAAAGTTAGTTGCATATCCTTATACAGGACTTTGCAGTCAACCCCACCTTTATTATGCTGTTTGTGATATCTTGGCAAGTTTACTTTCAATAGTTTGCCATTGCTTTCTGAACGACCGGCACCCATACCATATCGTGAAAAACCAACGCAAGGCGATCTGCTAATACCTTATAGTTTTTTTTCCCGCATATGCTTTACAGGACATCACTGTCAACATCAGCATCTTTCAGCTGATTGTTGATTTCTTGGCAAGATTACGATCAGTAGAATACCTTATAGTACTTTACAAAAATATTCAGTAACAGTGGAAATGCGGATCGTACAGAGCAATCAATTTAATGAGTCCTGTTATAACAACAGCCTACGGTAGTTTCATGGGAAGGATAGGATACGGAATACAATCAAGAATGCAGGTCAGCATGGCCGAATGGATAAGAACGCGTTATTAAACATCCGGTGGGCTGATGCCGAGGTTTTGGGGTTCAACCCCTATACCGGACAGTTGAACTAAAATGTTAACCTGTCGTCCTTGACTTGGAGACGCACATCACAAGCACCTCGGAAGCCGGAGTGGGTTCGCCTGATGGCGAGGGACACTGTTAATAGGGAAAGCTAATCCACACGCAAAATTCAGTCCATCACTACTGGAAGCAGTGTGTATGGACTACGCTTGAGTTCAAAGCGAGCGAGCGCAGAAAAAAAGAACAAAAAGAAAAAAAAAAGAAAAAGAAAATCAATGTCAGAAACTCAAGAGTTGGTGTGTTGCAGATAAACATACAAAGAAAGAAATGGTGTCTTCATCGATGCTCACATAAAGATATATTCATTTGCATAAAGGTATACACTTATTTTGCATAGACTAACAAAAGCTTTTGACAATACAGAACATCAACACTTTTTGTTTGGACAATTTGCATGAACTCAACATAGATGGAACATATTTCACGATGATGAGGAATATATTGTGGATTCAAGAATATGCCGATAGAAGAAGTTCGTGAATTAAAATCAGTTAATAGAAAAATTGCCGGGCTCTGCGGCAAGACGTTACGGACGCTGTTCGTAATTCCGCTTACCTGCGTTCGAAACACAGCTGCGACCGATTGACCGTGTCGCGTTGGGTTTTAAATATGATGGTATGGGAGCCGGTCTTTCAGAAAACAATGGCAAACTACTGAACGTAAACTTGCCAAGACATAAATAACAGCTTTGCTGGTGTTGACAGCGATATGGAAAAAAAATAGAACAATTGGCAAAGTTGATAGGAAACTGTGATAGTTTCACGAGGACGGTGGAGGTCAGCATGACCCAATGGTTAAGAGCACTCGTTCTTGTATATCCGGTATGATGATGATGTCAGCCGCTTACCTAATTTTTAAAACAAAAAGAGAGAGGAGTGGTTAAAAGTGAGAGAATCGACTTCATTGCTCCGAGTGGCATACCATATGGCTCGGTCTCTATCAGAAGGGCGACCTGCCTAAAGCTCGCACACAGTACGAACTCAGTAGCTCCAGCTTCGAGCCCCTCACCCTCACCCCTTATCCCTAATACAAACGTGGACGGAATGACAGTACGGAATCGAACCAACCACAAACGGAAGTCGAGGTTTTCCAATACATTTATGTAACTGTATGGTTCAAATAGTTTCCAATACATTTATGTAACTGTATGGTTCAAATATTTTCCAATACATTTATGTAACTGTATGGTTCAAATATTTTCCAATACATTTATGTAACTGTATGGTTCAAATATTTTCCAATACATTCATGTAACTGTATGGTTCAAATGTTGTCCAATTCATCTATGTTACTGTTTGGCTCAAAGATTTTCAGTACATCTGTGGAACTTATTGTTCAAATGTTTTCCAGAACATCAATGTAACTGTTTAGGTCAAATGTTTTCCAGTACACCAATGTAACTGTATAGTTCAAATGTTTTCCAGTACATCAATGTAACTGTATAGTTCAAATGGTTTCCAGTACACTCAATGTAACTGTATAGTTCAAATGTTTTCCAGTACATCAATGTAACTGTATAGTTCAAATGTTTTCCAGTACACCAATGTAACTGTATAGTTCAAATGTTTTCCAGTACATCAATGTAACTGTATAGTTCAAATGTTTTCCAGTACACCAATGCAATTTTATAGTTCAAATGTTTTCTTTGGGGTGCATAACTAGATGTTAAACTCCCATCGAAACAGGAACGAAAAAGAATGAGGAGGGGGATGCGGAGGAGGAGGAGAGGAGGTGGGTGAGGAAGAGGAGGGTATTGAGGAGGGGAGGAGGAAGGTGAGGAGGAAGATGGGGAGGAGAGGAGGAGGAAGGTGAGGAAGAGGGTGAGGAGGAGGGTGAGGAGGAGGATGAGGAGGAGGGGAGAAGGAGGGTGAGGGGGAGGGAGAGGAGGATGAGGATGAGGGGAAGAGGAGGAGGGGAGGAGAAGGGTTAGGAGGAGGGGGAGGGGAGGGTGAGGAGGATGAGGTGGAGGAGGTTAGGAGGAGAGGGAGAGGAGGGTGATGAGGAGGGGAGGAGGCGTAGGAGGACTATGAGGAGGACGGGGAAAACGGGGAGTAAGAAAGGGAGAGGAAGAGGAGTGGAAGAGGGAGGAGGATGGGGGAGGATTGGGAGGAGCAGGGGAAGAGAAGGAGCCGTGGTGGAGGAGGGCGAGGAGGGGGAGCGGAGGAGAAGATGGAGGTCGAGGAGGAGATGGATGTGGAGGGATGGTGGAGGAGGAAGAGGGAGAGAAGAAATTATATGGGTGGTCATAATGAGTGATTCCCTAAACAAACGCCCTTAAGTTGCTTTCAGCACGTGAAATGTGAGCTATTTTAAGTGTCTGGTGGAATTCTAAGAGTTAATAATTAAACAACCACACAACATTTTTGCATGGATTTTTCGAGAATCTTCTAATTTCACCCAAAGAATGCTACACGTTCTCCTCATTATTCTATCGGTCATTGATTCCACTCCCCAGTAAACTGACTCACTTCCTTCTCGATCACTTTTCATATTTTTCTTATTTTAAATTTTCACTTGTGGCTTCCCACATGAAACATCCTGGCAACCGTTTGAGCTAACTGGGAAGCAATCAATAGGCAAAAATTCATGAACGTGTTTTTATGAATGTCCTGTTTGCGTCAGCGAAGTCCCGACTGCTAAAGGTGTTTTGATGCATTGTGGTCGAATTACCGGATAAGTCTTGCTATTTTTTCTAGCTTCAAAAACAAGGTGATTACTGAAACTTGTAAAGATAATACTGTACTGTTCTTGTGACGAGACAAATGATATCTTTCCTGTACACATAGACTATGTCTTTCTTGTACACATAGATAATGATATCTTCATTGTACACATAGACTAAATATGTCTTTCTTGTACACATAAACAATGATTTCTTTAATGTAAACATAGACAATGGTGTGTTGCTAGTACACATTAACAATATATCCCCCGTATATATAGATGAATGGTATCTTCCTTGTACACATAGACAATGATATCTTCTTTGTACACATAGACAATTATATCTTCCTTGTACATCTAGGCAATGATATCTTCCTTGTACACATAGTCGAATAATATCTTTTCTGTACACATAGACAATGATATCCTCCTTGTACAAATAGTCGAATATCTTTTGCGTACACATAGACAATGATATCTTCCGTGATCATATATAAGAATAAATAATATCTTTTGTGTACATATAGACAGCGATATCTCCCATGTACATATATTCAATGATATCTCTCTTGTACACATAGAAGAATAATATCTTTTGTGTACACATAGACAATGATATCTTCCTTGTACACATATTTGAATAAATAATATCGTTTGTGTACATATAGCTAGTGATATCTGCCATGTACATATATTCAATGATATTTCTCTTGTACACATAGACGAATAATATCTTTTGTGTACACATAGACAGTGATGTTTCCCTGTACACATAGACAATGATAGCTTTCTTGTACACATAGACCACTGATATCTTTCTTGTACAAATAAAGAATATCTTCGCTGTACACGTAGACAATTATGTCTCTCTTGTAAACATATAAACATATATCTTCCCTGGTCACATGGACAATGGTATCTTTCTTGTACACATTGACAATGATACCTACCTTGTACATATAGAATGATATCTTTATTGTACACATAGACAATACATCCAGGTATCTGTGTGTGCATGTTTGTTGCTGTAAGTCAATGTAAAACTGTGTGTCTATGTTTGCTTCTATAAATTAATGTTCATATTTGTCCATGTTTGTTTCTGTGAGTTAATATTCAGCTGTGCCCATGTTTGTTTCTGTGAGTTAATATTCAGATGTGTCTATGTTTGTTTCTGTGAGTTAATATTCAGCTGTGCCCATGTTTGTTTCTGTAAGCTAATATTCAATGTGTCTATGTTTGTTTCTGTGAGTTAATATTCAGCTGTGCCCATGTTTGTTTCTGTGAGTTAATATTCAGCTGTGTCTATGTTTTTTCTATGAGTTAATATTCAGCTGTGTGTCCATGTTTGTTTCTGTGAGCTAATATTCAGCTGTGTCCATGTTTGTTTCTGTGAGCTAATATTCAGCTGTGTCTATGTTTGTTTCTATGAGTTAATATTCAGCTGTGTCTATGTTTGTTTCTATGAGCTAATATTCAGCTGTGTGTCCATGTTTGTTACTGTGAGTTAATATTAAGATGTGTCCATGTTTGATTCTGTGAGCTAATATTCAGCTGTGTCCATGTTTGATTCTGTGAGCTAATATTCAGCTGTGTCTATGTTTGTTACCATGAGCTAATATTCAGCTGTGTGTCCATGTTTGTTTCTGTGAGTTAATATTCAGTTGTGTCCATGTTTGTTTCTGTGAGATAATATTCAGCTGTGTGTCCATGTTTGTTTCTGTGAGTTAATATTCAGCTGTGTCCATGTTTGTTTCTGTGAGTTAATATTAAGATGTGTCCATGTTTGTTTCTGTCAGCTAATATTCAGCTGTGTGTCCATGTTTGTTTCTGTGAGTTAATATTCAGCTGTGCCCATGTTTGTTTCTGTAAGCTAATAATAATAATAATAATAATAATAATAAGTCTTTATTTTCAAAGGGTTAAGAATTGGGCACGCAGGCCCGTCTGACATTCTGCCCTTCTTCTCTATTTCCTCTCATACATTCTTTCATTCAACATCACTTACGAAGCAACTTTTGACAACAAAAGAACATTAAAACGCATGAAAAATAATCAATAACAAATGACTCACTGAGGCAGTGTTTAACATGGGCATTATAAATACCTAAGGAGGGTGTAACGTGCCATACATAAGGGAATGTTTTTTGGCTAGTTGTCGTTTGAGATAAGTTACCATTATTGTCTTTTTTGTGTTATTTGTTATGGGGGCATGTAGTCTGTACTAAGGTAGTGTTCAAACAGGTTGCGAATGTATGAATCATGATTAGGTGGTGTCTTTGATTTCTTGTGGAAGATTGTTCCACAACTGAGCGGCAGAGTATGCTAAGCTTGTTTTATATAAGTCTATCCTAGGTTTAGGGACATGAAGTATATTTAGTCGTTCGCTATGTCTAGCGTTATATTTAAACAATGGCCAAAGGTAGCTTGGAGCATTTTGAAATAGGATTTTGTGAATTAGTTTGGTCTTATTAAAAAGCAGGCGCTTGTGGAGTGGCAGTAACCGGAGACGTTTATATAGGTTAGAATTGTCGGTAAGCTTTTCACCATTAATTAAACGCACTGCCCTTTTCTGGAGTGAATATAGGCGTTTTGTTATTGATTTGGAGCTTCCATCCCAGATTGTGGAGCAGTAATCAATATGTGTTTGTATATGAGAAGTATAGAATATCTTTCTTGTGTTTTCGTCAAGGAAATTTTTAATTTTGGCAAGTTGGTATACTTTTTTGGCTATTTGTTTAACTAGAGCATGAACATGTGAGTTAAAAGTTAGATTTTGATCTATAACACCCAGTGTCTTGTGCTCGGTGACATTTTCTACAGTCGTGCTGCCAATGTGCAGCTGAAGAGTTCTCTGCGAGTTTAGAGTGTGAATCTTTGCCTGGTTCCTATTAACATAGACTTTGTTTTAGTAATGTTAATTTGCATGCGGTTTGCATGACTCCAGTTAACTACACTATTTATTTCCTGTTGCAAGGATAATTCTAGCACATTTCGATCAACAGCGTTCGTATATACTGTGCAGTCATCAGCAAATAGATCGCAGGACGACGACAGATTTAATGGAAGATCATTTATATAAATGGCAAATAATAGAGGGCCAAGAATAGACCCCTGAGGTACTCCAATATTAATGGTAATGGCTTGAGATAAAACTTTATTGTGTGATACTACTTGCTTTCTGTCTAATAAGAATGATTTTATTAATGTCACTATATTAAAACTTACTTTCATTGTTTCTAGTTTTTTAATTAGAATAGTATGATCTATCATATCGAATGCTTTCCTAAAGTCTATAAACACCGCTTCACATAGAGTATTGTTGTTAATATTTTGATGCCAGTTTTCTATCATGTTTGTTAGTGCCGTATGGCAAGAATATTTTGGCCGAAATCCTGACTGACTGTCAACTATCAGTTTATGGCGAACTAAGTGATCTAGTGTTGTTTTGTGGATGTGCTTTTCTAGCGGTTTGGATAATGAGGATAATATGGAAATTGGTCTATAATTACTCATGAGACGATCGACTAGAGGACCAGCTTTTAAATGAGGATACACTTTAGCGATTTTAAAGGCTGATGGGAAGTGACCTCTGGTTATACATTGATTATATATAAAAGTTAGTGACTCGCAGATCGCCGGTGCAGCATGGCGAAGGATCCGACTACTAATTCCATCTAGTCCTGATGAGTTATTGTTTTTTAGATTACGGAGATGAGTAAATACTTCAGTTGTCGTCATTAGCGGTATGTTGGAGGAAATGTGTCCATAGCATTTGTTCTCACAGAATGATGATAATAAAGATATGTCATGAGGTGCATCTGGTATTGCAGCCTTCAGTTGGTTTATGTCGGACTGAAAGTATTTAGTGAATTGATCACATGTAACCTGATTTGATGGTAATGATTGTGATGATTTGTGTTTGTTTGTCAAGGTATTAATTGCTTTCCATATATCTTTAGTGTTGGTTTTATCTATTACTATGTTCTTAAAATAGTGTTTCTTTTCCTTCCGAATAACATATTGAACTTTGTTTCTCAGACTACGGTACATAGTTAGATCTCTATTTTTGTGAGCCCTGTCGCGATCTCTCATAAGTTCAACTACCTCCTGTGTGATCCACGGGGGCTTTGTGTGATGTTTAACACGAACTTCCTTAAATGGAACATGTTTATCAAATATACTTAGAAAAGTCTTTAGCCAGTGGTCCAGAGCATCGTCTGGGTCAGGAAGCTGGTAAACATAATCTAGAGATGAGTTGACCAAATCTTGTAAGAAGACGTCTCGATTGAAATTTTTGTAATTTCTATATTTTATGCTTATATGTTTGTGTTTGGGAGTTTTGGTGCCCCTTCTCGACCACGTGCAACATACTGGATAGTGATCGCTCATTGCATTGATAGGTACACTACATTCTGTGATGTTATCAGCACACGTAGTATAAATATGATCTATAAGTGTTGCAGATGATTTAGTGATTCTAGTGGCTTGTTTGACTAACTGTTGGAAATTATATGACTCTGTTATGTTTTCCCATGTCTTGTTTGATTTGTTAGCGTCTATGTTGAAGTCACCTAGCAATATTATTTCCCTAGCATTACTAAAGACTACATCCATCATAGTGGTGAATTTTTCATACCAGATATTTCCTGCACTGGGGTTTCGATAAAGATAGCCAACTACTAGCGGTATGCAATTTTGAAGTTTAACCTCTATCCATACACACTCAATCTCACAGGTTTCAAAGTCTAGCCTGCGGTGGGCGTTAAGCGAGTTGGAAATATAAACTGCAATACCCGTCTCTTGTTTCTGATAGGGATCTCTTCTAATGGTTTTAAAACCTCTGATAGCGATGTCATCATCTGAGATGTTGCCATTTAATCGACTTTCGCTAACGCCAAACATGTGAAAATTTTGATTAAGTATAAGTGATAGTTCGGGCAGCTTCCCTAATAGATGGCATATGTTTACATGCCCGATTTTGAGCCCATTATTCCTGAGCCAGTGTTCGTACTTATTAGACATTTCAACAATGCGTAATCACAAGTTTAAAAGCAAAACACACACACACAAAGTGAATACAACTTACGTCCCTTATTACAAAACACACTCTAAAGTACAGAGAAACAGTAATGTCTCTGTAAATATATAAAAATACGTACACAGATCCGTAAGGAAGAGCAGTGAAGACCCCCTCACTCACCGTGAAAACACAATTAGAGTTATTATAAAAGCTATACAGCTAAGTACTATCAATTAATATAAAGTCAAAACCAGTCAATGTTTGTAATAACTTATAACCTAATACGTTACTAGATCAAGTTATAACCAAATATGCAGATAAACGTTTAAGGAGAGGCTCTTTATTGTACCGAGATCCGGTGTAGCTTTGTGCTAAGTTGCTAGTAAATACCAGGTTGTGTTGGTTGTTGGTATAGCGACATTATAAGTGCTTGACGAAGTGTAGCTGGGCTATACCGTGTGAGGTGCAACCATTCTGGATTACAATTAAATGGGTACTGATGATGTCTCATGGGTATGTAATGACTACCAACTAGAGCCTCTGGTTGGTGGCTAACAGGAGGTTGTGCTGGCACGTCGTTGTTGCTGAAAGTCGGTTCCTTTCTGGTGATAATAGGAATCATATCTTCGTAATTATTACCCTCCTGTGTGAAAGACGACGTATTTAACGGACTTGGTGTTGTGGTAGTGTCCCGTCTGGCTTGGATTTCAGGTGCAGTGGTTATGAGTGGTCTGCACACTTCTGTCCCATTGGTACTTGATGTAACGGGAGTATGTCGTCTGGCTTGAGTTTCAGGAGTAGCTAAAAGTGTCCGGCGCGATCCGTATTGGATGTATGGTATGTCCGTTCTGGATATTTTAAATTCTTGGCGAGAAAACTGGTGCCCAATGCAGATAAATGTATTTGATCCTTGTAAAGACTCTTTTTTGGTGCACCAGCCTGTGAAGTGAATGATGCTGTATTGTTGATGAATTGTATCTTGTTTTGAGTACAGAACTTCTGCAACATGTTGTTATTTATGTCAGCTAGACGGCGCTGGTGTCCATAACTCGGTGATATGATGGAGGAGAAGAAAATGGATGAGTTAGGAAAAGTGTGACGTAATCCGTTCAAGAGTGCCAGCAGTTGAGACCCTGTGATTTGTTGGTTGTTCATGGTGTCGGTGATGCCAATATGTACGCTTGCCCTTCTGACGCTATGATTTACAACCAACCTGCTAATCTTGTCTGTTAGCCGGTCTACACCAGCCCCAGGCAGTGGGATTATTGAAACAATATCTTTGTCTGATGTGGCCATCCTGTCGCTGTATAAACCTTTCATTAAGGAATCGCCTAGTATAATATGTGTACAGTCAGGTCGTGCTGTCTGTACATGTTGGTTGTCAGCACGTCTCGACCGTTGTTTCATCCATTTCCGATTATCAGCAGTCTTTATGTCTCCATGTGGTTCTCCCGATGTATCTTGTTGGCTTGTATTGCCCGTTTGCAGCATGTTAAAGCACTGTAAGTTTTCTGGTGACTTTTCTTGAAGTACTTCAAACCTATTGCTTATTTTGACGTCAAAGGGGTAGACTGCTTGTTGTTGTTTATCTTCGTCTGCACATTGAGGTGTTTGTTGTTTTTTATCTTCCTCTGCGCGTTGAGTTGTTTTCATAGTGATTATCTGTTCTGGGTGGGATTTAGCTTCCCCAAGATTTCCCAAGGATGAAGCGGTTGCTTGAGAATTACATGCTTCTTTGGTTTGGTTTGTAGAGGACGCATTCTGTAAGATTTGAACTGTATTTCTCAGCAGCAAATTTTCGTCTCGCAGGAGTGCGACTTCTGTCTTGAGAGCATTGTAATCACTGCTTATCTTGTTGTTTGCTTCAATGTTGGTTGAAACAGTGACAATGAGCGCCTTTAGTGATTGTTCTAGTTCCTCAATGCGCTGTTTACAGTCGCACGAATGTCCATTGATAGTTAAGATGCTATTGTTATCTGAGGCAGGTACTTCTTCAACAATGTCAACATTGGGTTCTATGTTGTTTTGGATACGCTCCATTGGGTATTCAATAGCCAAGAGCGCTGGTGGGTTGGCAGGCCTCGTGTTGATGTTGTCATGTACACTCATCGTATGAGTAGATTCGGTGAATGTCTGTGTCGAGTTTTCAAGTTCAACAAAATCTACTTTTAGCCAGGAATTAATGTTTTCATTACTGCCCTGTGTCATGAGTTTATTTTTACTGCGGTACAAATGTATCGTAATCACTGGCGTCGTAATCAGATCCTCAACGTGGGCCCCGTGCTTATCTTGCCTGTGTTCAATTAGTTCAAGCCTGTAGTAGTTGAGTAGGCAAGTTCGGAATGCCTCATAATAGAGTGTGTTGTTGAAGGAAACAGTAACACACTAACCTGAGTTGGTGTGTTTGACGACTAGGCCGTTGGGATTTATGCACTTGGATAGCTTATTCTTCACGGCCCTCCCTTTGTTTAGTGTGTAAATTTTATTGACAGCCGATCGTAAACCTGAGCGAGTCCTTTCACCATTCACTTCCAATACGGAGCACTCTCCTTCCCCTGACATTATTGCATAATATTACGACTAACTAAACTTGAAGAACGCAGCAATCGCATTGTTATCTAGCCACGCCGCGGGCAATTTGAGGTCCCGTGGTTGTATCTGACACGCCTCGTGCACTTGATTGGTTAAAATTTAATAGTGTTCAACTATCACTCGAAATGAATATTAGATATAACCCACATTTTTGCGATAATAAACACTTGTATTAATCTAAAAACTATTTCACCACATCCTCAGAATCACAACGAGCACATTGATATAAAAATCCATGATAGGTGATTCAGCTTGCAGTAATAATAATCCGAGAAGTAAGAGATACAAAAACACGTCTTCACTCTCCGGAGACAAACTGACCGAGATCAGCTGGGCCCATGTTTGTTTCTGTGAGTTAATATTCAGATGTGTCCATGTTTGTTTCTGTAAGTTAATATTCAGCTGTGTCCATGTTTATTTCTGTGAATTAATATTCAGCTGTGTGTCCATGTTTGTTACTGTGTGTTAATATTCAGCTGTGTCCATGTTTGTTTCTGTGAGTTAATATTAAGATGTGTCCATGTTTGTTTCTGTGAGTTAATATTCAGCTGTGTGTCCATGTTTGTTTCTGTGAGTTAATATTCAGCTGTGTGTCCATGTTTGTTTCTGTGAGTTAATATTAAGATGTGTCCATGTTTGTTTCTGTGAGTTAATATTCAGCTGTGTGTCCATGTTTGTTTCTGTGAGTTAATATTCAGCTGTGTGTCCATGTTTGTTTCTGTGAGTTAATATTCAGATGTGTCTATGTTTGTTTCTGTGAGTTAATATTCAGCTGTGTGTCCATATTTGTTTATGTGAGTTAATATTAAGATGTGTCCATGTTTGTTTCTGTAAGCTAATATTCCGCTGTGTCCATGTTTGTTTCTGTGAGCTAATATTCAGCTGTGTCCATGTTTGTTTCTGTGAGCTAATATTCAGCTGTGTCTATTTTTGTTTCTATGAGCTAATATTCAGCTGTGTGTCCATGGTTGTTTCTGTCAGTTAATATTCAGATGTGTCCATGTTTGTTTCTGTGAGCTAATATTCTGCTGTGTCCATGTTTGTTTCTGTGAGTTAATATTAAAATGTGTCCATGTTTGTTTCTGTGAGTTAATATTCACTGTGTCTATGTTTGTTTCTGTGAGTTAATGCTCAGCTGTGTGCCCATGTTTTTGTCTGTAAATCAATGATTAACGGTGTGTCTATGAATATTTATCTAAGTCAGTGATTAGCTGTGTAAATATTTGTTTCTGTAAGTGAATGTTCAGCTGCGTGTTCATGTTTGTTTCTCCAAGTCAATGAACAGTCTACAGCTGACGGAACGTGTGGCAGTCTTACAATTCTGTGAGTAGTTTTACGGTGCTCAGCCTGTTGGATCTAAGAGGACCATCTTGTCATTACTGCTGCAAGCTCACATTTCCAACTATCTCGGTGTTCGTACGGTCGTCTACCAATGCCTTCACAATAGACCCCAGTTTACTGAACTTCATAACATAAGAGGTTAGGGTTTCTGTGTTTGGAAAGTCCAAGCAAAATAATCGAAGTTATGTTCGTCTGTTGTATGTTTTATTTTTCATTCGCTCGTTTTGAACTCAAACGTAGTCCATACACTTGTACCACTTCTAGTGCGCTGGACTGATTATTGCGTGTGGATTAGCCTTCTCTTTTACCAGTATCCCTCACTCATCAGACGTAGGCCACTCTGACTTCAGTGGTACGTCTGCTGTATAACTCTTAACTGCAGCTTCAGTATTTAAAGTTATCCAAACTAGACAATGATGAAGATTTAAATATTGAGCACAACCCACTACTGACAACGCTGATCGTATTCTGGTATGAACCTAAGGCCTATCCACGTTATTGTGGAAGCACTAGACTCGATTTTCGCTCTCGTTTGATCACGTCAGTAGTGCACATCCTTGACCGCACCCGGAAACAAACCCCGGATCACTGGCGTATGAAGCGTGTGTGTAAATACTAGACCACGCGGCACACGCTGGACACGGCCAAATTATCACAACAGAATACCACAATGTCACCCATCTTGAGCTACAGCCTACGATGCACTTATGGGTTAAACACGTGTGTCGTGATGTTGATCCGTCGACTAAACTAAACTAAACCCAGTTTTACAGTATGGTTGTGAATGATGGCCAATTAGTTGAATTATAGCAGCATGTCCTTGACAAATCGTCGTAAACAACAGCAGCATTTATTGCCTGTTCATGATTTTGTAGGATGTTTTACGTCCTGTAGTTTGAAATTGTTTTCTGAACTGCCTACGCTCATGTTTCTTTTCTTTTTAATGTTGCATATCCCGTGCAGGACGTTGCAGCCAACATCCACATTTTTCAGCTGCTGTTGATGTACTAGGCATGTTTTTAAGTTCAGAAGTTTGCCATTGCTTTCTGAACGACCGTACCAACATGTTTTAACACAACGCGACACGGTCTGCTGCAGGTCTGCTGCACAAATCGGTCACGGCTGCGTTTCGAACGCCTGGTAAGCGGCCCACGAACCGCGTTCGCAAACCTTGTGAAAATCAAGGCAGATGGATCTGGTCCCACATCGCCGACTTCGAACCCGGTATGTCCAAATTGCGAATCTGCATTAACTAATTCTAAGCCACAGACCTATTTAGAAGCAGACTGCCTTGCATAGGTTTTCATACAATGGTATGAGTGCCGGTCATTCAGAAAGCAATAGGAAACTACTAAAAGTAAACTTATCAAGAAATAACAAACAGCCACAAAATGCTTTAGGCTGACTGCGACGTCCTGTAAAGGATATGCAACCAGCTTAGTCGCATACACCTACTTGACAATTAGTACACAAGCACAACAATTCCTAAAGGTGTCAAAGATGGGGGTTCACAGAAGAATGCTAAACATTCATTGGGCAGCCAAAACGAGAAACCAAAATGTTATGAAGAACGCTAAACACACAGCCAGCTGATCACAAACGTCATTAATAGACATCCGTCGATTATAGGCCACTTTGTGAGAGGAGAATGCGGCCAGAAATAGTGGCTAGTGAAAACATGTACCGCCAGAGTGGGATTAGGGTTCCCTGGCACTCGCGCTGGAGGTGTCTGTGATCAGACTCAAGTGTCATTACCTCTCGGCATCAATAACATCATATTTTTTTTTCGCATATCCTTTACAGGACATCGCTGTCAACACCAGCATTTTACCGCTGTCGTTTATTTCTTGGCAAGATTACGCTCAGTAGTTTTTTTTTAAATGTTACACATCCCTTACAGGATATTACAGTGTAACAAGCTATGTGGAGGGTCCCAAATAGCCCGGTCACAATGTTTAATTAATCTTCTATAGCCCTGGCTGGAATAGGTCTTTACCTGCCAACCCTCCTCCGTTTTCCCTGGACTCACTGTCACGCTTCCTTTCGACCTAGGGACCTATTTCCTGCAGTGTTCTTCTGGCTGACACATAAATAACATGGCAGTCGTCAGAACAACTTGGAAGTAATTTTATTAACCTAATCAAGAACAGCACAGGAACACATAAAGGCAGATAAACAGATAGATCTACACAGACACTACACTGGTAAAGTTTTGACACAGAGCCTCCAGTCACCACAGTCACAGATCCAGCTTCAGATACTGTCTGATCTGTCCAGATATATCTCACCAAAGATGTCAGAATCTCCTTCCTTCTCCAGCAACTGGTTGTAGATTCCACAGGCTTTTGTAGAATCCAAGCGACCTGTGTGTTGAGGACTTCTGTTCATTGCCACATGAATTAATTCGGCACCAGGTCTTCACTGACCTATGAAAAGCTTTACGGTTGCACATACGGTGAGGTGTTCGTGGAGGGATAATGGATGGGTGCCTTTTAATGTCTGGTGTAAAATGAGTATGCAAGAAAATCACTCTTAGGCTCCCTCCAGACAACACCTGCTCTCAGGCGTATGTTGTTGAAAAAAACCGGCAATGCACCAGTCATGCAAAATGTCCTTGCCTCAAGACCTGCACCTTGTCTCTGTCTCAGAGTTAAACACACCAAACCCTGAGTTGGCCTCGTCGGACATATTGGCGTTAGCCCAGAAGCACTGGTGATAATGTCCGTTAGAAGACATATTCACTTCTCATAGAAGAGGACCCTGGAGATGACAAACAAAACCTGAGCGACTGGGCTGACTCATGTATCACACAAATACACTATTATTAATACCTGAATGACTGGGCCTGACCTGTCAGGTGGCCCCTGGATTGACCACGTCCGGGCTTGAGGAGACCTCCAGCTGGACGAAGTCCTGTTGTCTTTTTGCCCACACGACACACTCTCCACATTCATACCAAGCCTTTATTATGATTTGGCACAATCATTTCCATGCTTCCCTTTCACTTACAAACGCTGCCTTTCTCACAACTACTATCCTGTGGTGTGGTGTGCCCATTCATCTGTGTGTTTCCCCTCGTTACTAAAAATATAGTATGGGGTTGTATGGCACGCAGTGTAGTTCCCCACTCCCAGCAAGACTAGGAAAGAGGATACCACCCCTCCCGGCCGCTGCTCTTATCTGAGCTGTCGCCGCAAGGTACTGGTAGTGCCTCACAGAACACATAGATTTAGAGGAATGCAGGTTCTCTCAATGAGATAGAGAAGTCCCTTATCTTCCCGACATCATCCTATCAAGTAACAGACGAAAGAGATAGTCCTGTGTATAGCCTCTTCTGGCTCAAGAAGATAGATCATAGATTACTATAGCTATCCAATGATGATATTCCACAGAAAGATGACCAGATGCCCAATTCAAGCCGTAGACAGAAAGATAGCAACAGCTCATCTGACGCCAAGAACAAATGAAATCCTCTGGGGAGATATATTGTTCCGTTTCACTTCCCCGGCTATGCCAAGAACAAGACGCCCATTTAGATTGCCAACGGTCAACCAACTCTTCATTGGTTATGATTGGCTTTTCGCCAATTCATCTTCCCCTTTGAGACAAAATACATTTATAAGTCCAGGTCTGTCTGGACCACCCACAACCCAAGTTTACCTTTAAAAATGTCTTAGTAGTAGTTGCACTTCTGTCGTTATCTTTAATTAACTTTGACAAGTTGCAACTTGCAAACGGTACTTGTTTGCCCGGCCATCAATTGACCAGTAGCCGCACCAGTGCACATTTGACGCAAGGCGCGCCTTCGGGACTACCCGAAAGGAAAGACAAATATATACTCGCTCCATGTAAAGATTGTGGTATGAAGATAACCCAAAGAACCATCTTTCATGGAGAATTGAACGAATAAAGAACTGAGAGCTTCCGAAAGCCGGTTCCCCTTGTTTACCAAGAATAACAGAATACATAAGGACATGGCCCACTGGCGTTTCGCTACATAGGCCCCCTCTTAAGAAAGTCGAACCCTACGAACTTTCTACTGTCAGTGGTTCTGTTCGAATGACCCCACCCTCACATTCAACCATAGGATGCCGTGATAGGAAATCTGCTCCCACATTCTCCCTTCCGGGGATGTATTCGACCGTGAACTGATACGGTTGTAGGAGCAATGACCATCTCATTAACCTCGCGTTCAATTTCTTAGAAGTTGCCAAGAACGTCAGAGGTTGATGGTCGGATTGTACTTTAAACTGGACTCCATACAGATAAGGTTGAAATTTCTGTACCGCCCACACTAGAGCTAGACATTCCCGTTCGACGGTGGAGTAATTCCGTTCGGCGGGTAACAGTTTTCGACTGGCATATGCCACCGGACACAGCACCGAAGGATTATCTCGCCCTTCCTGCAACAGAGTTGCCCCAATCCCTATGTTACTCGCGTCGGTTCTCAGAACAAACGTTTTCTCCAAATTTGGGAGTTGCAGGACTGGCCTATCCACCAAAGCCTGTTTCAGCTTCCCATAAGCTTCTTCACAGCTCGGGGTCCAGACTATAAGATCTGGTGATCCTTTCTTCAGGGTCTCAGTTAACGGCGCCGCAATTTCGTTGAACCTCGGAATAAATTTCTGGTAAAACCCACACAAAGACAAGAAAGACCTAACATCTTTTTTGGACTTAGGACGGGGTGCGAGACGGACCTTCTCAATATTCTTTTCTTCCGGTACCAGTCCCCCTGGGGTAATAGTGTGTCCCAGAAATTCCAAGGATTGATAGCCAATCATGCATTTGGCTGGACGGGCGGTTAACCCCTCCTCTTTCAATCTTATGAAGATCTTTTCCAAGGATTTCAGGTGATCTTTCATATTGTCAGACGCGATGAGAATATCATCCATAAACGAGACAACAGAAGGATCCCTTAAAGGGTCTAATAACTTTCTCATCATGCGTGTGAACACACTGGGCGCATTGCTCAGCCCAAAAGGCATCACCTTAAATTCGTAATGGCCGCTCTGAGTACTGAAAGCGAGCATTGGCCGAACCTCAGGTTTCACAGGGATCTGATAATATCCCCGGCTTAAATCAATTTTTGAGAAGTACTTTGCCCTATTTAATCTGGCAAACAGTTGATTTGTGTTTGGTAACGGCTCAACTTGGAATGTCGTACAACTGTTTAAATGCCTGTAATCAATACATAAGCGGTGCTCCCCGCTTGGCTTCCTCAACAAGACAACCCCGGCATTATAAGGAGAAGTCGAAGGAGTGATGATGTCATCGTCCAGAAGCTTCTGGATTTCAGTTTCCATGGCCTTCTCTTTCGAAAAGGGTACTGGATATATTTTCTGGCGAACTGGGTCTTGGGTAGTCAGAGTCATATCAAACTCGACCAACCCTGTCCGCCCTGGCCGATCGGTAAGAATTTGCTGATGGGACTCTAACAACCGGATGACACGGTCTGTTTCTTCAGCCGACAGATCAGGATTTATATGTACATCCCTATAGGTTTCCCCAGGGTGTAATGGATAACCCCGATCCGCGTCTTCGCCCGATTCAGTTTCCATCGCGACCGCCATAGTCATGAGTGGGAGAGAAGTACCATCAGATCGTTCTTCAAACTTTTTGAGAAGGTTAATGTGGAAGATTTTGGATTTCCCCCTGATCCGGATGGCATAGTTGGTGCGGGACACAACCCTTTCCACCGGGAAAGGCCCCTGCCAACCAATCTCGAGTTTATTGGAACCTACTGGAAGTAACAACAGAACCCGATCCCCCACCTTAAGAGACCTATCTTTCGTCCTTCTATTGTAGTAGGCCGCGTGTCTCTTCCTGGCCGCCCTCAGATTCTGAGCTGCCAAAGCCCAACCCGTCTGGAGTTTTTTCTTTAACTCTTCGACGTATTTATAAGAGGATACAGCTTCTTCAGAAGTTTCCTCCTCTGTCCAACATCTCAATAAGGCTTCTAAGGGACCCTTGATTGGCCTCCCGAATAGTAGAGTGGCTGGTGGCAACCCGGTCGACCCATGGGGAACCTCCCGATAGGCGAACAAGGCGGCTGAGATATACTCATCCCATCTGTCTGGTTTCTCTTGAGCCAGCTTCCGAAGCATGGTCATCAAGGTACCATTAAACCTCTCTACTTGCCCATTAGACTGAGGGTGATACGGGCTGGTATGAATGTGGTTAGTCTGGAAGATACGAAAGATTTCTTCCATCAGCTTACCACAGAACTGAGACCCATTGTCCGTTAGGATCTGGTTGGGAAACCCCAACCTAGTAAAGGTCTCCATCAGTGCATCAGCCACTCGCTTAGAGTCGATTGTGGCCAAAGGTATCGCCTCGCCCCACATGGAACAGCAATCCACCATCGTGAGAATGTACTTATTCCTCTTCCTAGTCCTAGGAAGAGGACCAACAAGATCGATGGCAACTCTCTCGAAAGGAGAGTTCATAATGGGCATGTCTCCCAGGACTACCGGAGCTGTCCAGTGTTTTGGTGCCACACGCTGGCACTCTGGGCACGACTTGACGTACCTACGCACGTCTCCAGTCATCCCTGGCCAGTAGTAATGGCAGGAAATGCGCTGGAGAGTTGCCCCGACACCCATATGTCCACTGAAAGAAATGGTGTGTCCCATATGAAGAAGCTGTTCCCGATAAGCCTTAGGAACTACCAGCTGTCCATGCTGGCGATCCTCCACTCCGGCTCTCCGGTACAATAACCGATTCTTCATATAATACTGACCCCGTCTTGGTGGGTCAGAACTTTTTGGCAACTGGTTGAAGCAAGGTTGCAAAGTAGCATCCTGGCTTTGAGCAGCTCGTAACTCCCCAGGCAAAGGATTCACGATCAAGGCCGGCGTCTGCTCATCCTCCGATTGAGATCTGGTTTGCATCGCTCCTACGTACATGGGTTCGGTTGGAATCCCTAGAAAGACGTAGCGACAACCCAAGATCATTGGGAAGATTGGATCTAGCAGAACGGCTGCCTGTATAGTGCCGGTAACATATTTTGATTTGATGTCCACCTTCGCAATTGGAAGAGACATCGCTACCGCACTCTTTGTCGCCGTTTGAATCTCAATAGATTCTCCGGTTAGCTGCTCTGGACTCACTAAGTGTGATGAAATTACAGCCTCAAACTGCAGACCGGTGTCGTAGAGACACTCAACTGGTTGACCGTTCACAAGTACCGTTTCTACTACTGGTGGTTTTTCTAAATCTTTGTTCCCAAGATCCCTCCCTTCTACCTCCTTGTGAGACCCTTCCCCGGTTTCTACAAGACAAGCAGCATAGTGAGAGTCTTTCTGTTTACGCCGGCAATCAACCGTATTGTGTGTGGGAGATTTGCAATAGGCGCACCACTTTTCACTCCACTTTCTTTTAGGAGATCCAGGTGGACTCTTACCAGAGGGTTTCTTACTAGGAACTATATCGAAAGGATCCTCCTTCTTGGTGTGAGCTGTTTTAGGGTTCTTCTTCTTTCCAGACCATGTGTCTGGTGGTCGGGGATTGGGTTGTGACAATTCCCCATTATCCCCATGAGCTAGCACATACCTTTCCGCCAACGTGTTGACTAGGTCTAACCTTTCTGCCCCATTTTCAAGCAAGAAGGTTTGCAATGGCTTAGGCATCATTCTCTTCATTTGGTCCACGACCACCAATTCTTCCAAACTTTCATAGTCGTTAGCAAATCCAGCTAATGACATCCACTTCAAAAGGTAAGACTTCAGTCTGACACTGTAGGCTGCGAACATCTCTCCTGGCTCTCTCTTCGACTTTCTGAACTGTTGTCGATAAGTATGAGCTGTCATCTGGAACCTTTTCAATAGTGCTTTCTCCAGAGCTTCATAGTCATTCTCCATACCAGGTGTCAACCTAGAATAGACCTCGTACGCGGTCCCCCTCAGGCCCTGTGAGAGTTTCAAGTTCCATTTCCCTCGTTCCAATCCCATAGCCAAAGCCATCGACCGAAATCTGTGAAGATACTGGTCGATCTTATCTTTGTGTTCATCGAACGGGAGCAATGGGAACTTCATTGCCTGGTATGGACCGCCACCAGAAGTTGTTGAGTCAGGGAGAACTGTGTCTCCCACTGCACCGTCTCTTTCCTTGGCAGTTTGAGCTTTCAACTCCAGCTCTCTCATACGGAACTCATGGTCTCTGACTGCCTGCTCGGCCTCCATCTTCCTAGCCTCAGCCTCCGCCTCAATCCTCTTGGCTTCGCGCACAGCCTGTCTGTAGTCTCTTTCCACCTCCTGCACATATTTCTGTAACTCCGCTCCATCATAACCCATTTCACGCCCTGTAGCCTGTACGTCAGCGACCTTAAACCCAGCTGATGCCATCTTAAACTCAGAGGGCAAGGGACGAGGTAATTGTCCAATAAAATTTTTCTCACAATTACCCAACAAGTTACATTACACGACCACAACACGTCGTATGTCGGTCAGTCTGTGTCAGGAAGAGTACAGACAATAGCCAGGCACGGTAGGCAGAACCTATTGATAGAAAACAAGGATATCTGTCCCCTATCACTAAATCAGCCAGAACTCCACCAGGATTTCAAATATCCCGCGACGAGCCCCCAGAAATTGTAACAAGCTATGTGGAGGGTCCCAAATAGCCCGGTCACAATGTTTAATTAATCTTCTATAGCCCTGGCTGGAATAGGTCTTTACCTGCCAACCCTCCTCCGTTTTCCCTGGACTCACTGTCACGCTTCCTTTCGACCTAGGGACCTATTTCCTGCAGTGTTCTTCTGGCTGACACATAAATAACATGGCAGTCGTCAGAACAACTTGGAAGTAATTTTATTAACCTAATCAAGAACAGCACAGGAACACATAAAGGCAGATAAACAGATAGATCTACACAGACACTACACTGGTAAAGTTTTGACACAGAGCCTCCAGTCACCACAGTCACAGATCCAGCTTCAGATACTGTCTGATCTGTCCAGATATATCTCACCAAAGATGTCAGAATCTCCTTCCTTCTCCAGCAACTGGTTGTAGATTCCACAGGCTTTTGTAGAATCCAAGCGACTGGTGTGTTGAGGACTTCTGTTCATTGCCACATGAATTAATTCGGCACCAGGTCTTCACTGACCTATGAAAAGCTTTACGGTTGCACATACGGTGAGGTGTTCGTGGAGGGATAATGGATGGGTGCCTTTTAATGTCTGGTGTAAAATGAGTATGCAAGAAAATCACTCTTAGGCTCCCTCCAGACAACACCTGCTCTCAGGCGTATGTTGTTGAAAAAAACCGGCAATGCACCAGTCATGCAAAATGTCCTTGCCTCAAGACCTGCACCTTGTCTCTGTCTCAGAGTTAAACACACCAAACCCTGAGTTGGCCTCGTCGGACATATTGGCGTTAGCCCAGAAGCACTGGTGATAATGTCCGTTAGAAGACATATTCACTTCTCATAGAAGAGGACCCTGGAGATGACAAACAAAACCTGAGCGACTGGGCTGACTCATGTATCACACAAATACACTATTATTAATACCTGAATGACTGGGCCTGACCTGTCAGGTGGCCCCTGGATTGACCACGTCCGGGCTTGAGGAGACCTCCAGCTGGACGAAGTCCTGTTGTCTTTTTGCCCACACGACACACTCTCCACATTCATACCAAGCCTTTATTATGATTTGGCACAATCATTTCCATGCTTCCCTCTCACTTACAAACGCTGCCTTTCTCACAACTACTATCCTGTGGTGTGGTGTGCCCATTCATCTGTGTGTTTCCCCTCGTTACTAAAAATATAGTATGGGGTTGTATGGCACGCAGTGTAGTTCCCCACTCCCAGCAAGACTAGGAAAGAGGATACCACCCCTCCCGGCCGCTGCTCTTATCTGAGCTGTCGCCGCAAGGTACTGGTAGTGCCTCACAGAACACATAGATTTAGAGGAATGCAGGTTCTCTCAATGAGATAGAGAAGTCCCTTATCTTCCCGACATCATCCTATCAAGTAACAGACGAAAGAGATAGTCCTGTGTATAGCCTCTTCTGGCTCAAGAAGATAGATCATAGATTACTATAGCTATCCAATGATGATATTCCACAGAAAGATGACCAGATGCCCAATTCAAGCCGTAGACAGAAAGATAGCAACAGCTCATCTGACGCCAAGAACAAATGAAATCCTCTGGGGAGATATATTGTTCCGTTTCACTTCCCCGGCTATGCCAAGAACAAGACGCCCATTTAGATTGCCAACGGTCAACCAACTCTTCATTGGTTATGATTGGCTTTTCGCCAATTCATCTTCCCCTTTGAGACAAAATACATTTATAAGTCCAGGTCTGTCTGGACCACCCACAACCCAAGTTTACCTTTAAAAATGTCTTAGTAGTAGTTGCACTTCTGTCGTTATCTTTAATTAACTTTGACAAGTTGCAACTTGCAAACGGTACTTGTTTGCCCGGCCATCAATTGACCAGTAGCCGCACCAGTGCACATTTGACGCAAGGCGCGCCTTCGGGACTACCCGAAAGGAAAGACAAATATATACTCGCTCCATGTAAAGATTGTGGTATGAAGATAACCCAAAGAACCATCTTTCATGGAGAATTGAACGAATAAAGAACTGAGAGCTTCCGAAAGCCGGTTCCCCTTGTTTACCAAGAATAACAGAATACATAAGGACATGGCCCACTGGCGTTTCGCTACATACAGCTAACACCAACATTTTCCAGCTGCTGTTGATGTACACATATAAAAGTAGACAAAACAAAGAACATAAACTACAGTAGTTTAGTAGTTATTGTACCGAAATACAATGACCTCTTACGGTACCGACATACAATGAGCTCTTACGATATGAAATACAATGACCTCATACGGTACCGAAATACAAAAACATCTTACGGTTACGAAATACAATGACATCTTACGGTTCCGAAATACAATGACATATTACGCTACCGAAATACAATGACATCTTACGGTACCGAAATACAATGACATCTTACGGTACCGAAATACAATGACATCTTACGGTTCCGAAATACAATAACATCTTACGGTACCGAAATACAATAACATCTTACGGTACCGAAATACAAAAACATCTTACGGTACCGAAATACAAAGACATATACATCCATCCATCATGTGTTATGTCGGTAAGCGTGGGCGGCCATGATTCGCCAATGTCACTCGATCACCAGAGTCATGGATCAGCTCAGTGTTCCTGTCTTGGACATGCCACGTGGTCAAGCCATCCAGGTATTTACTCCTCTATCTTCCTCTTGTTCTCTTCCCTTCGAACTTGCCAGTTGTCACCAAGTTCTCCAATTTATTTCTTCTCATAATATGTTCAAAATAATTTGACTGTCTGCGTCTAATTTCTCTAATCAGTGTATGTCATCAAGCGATGCTTCAGGCATTACGGGATAAACTTCTCTCGCACCACACAAAAAGATTGTAAGTCGTACGAGAGGAATTGATTACACATTTTATTGCCACTGGCTCTTTACATTACATCAATGCACAAAACGGTCGCTATTAAATCACACAAGAATACACAGATCTGCCTATCACTAGTCGTTTCCTAACCCTACTGCTAACTCTATCTACTCGGCTAAAGAAACACGCATCGACGCTAAGCGATGCGCTCACTATGAAGTCTGTCCCCTGTCTGATTATTTTCCTCGCGTGACTACACAGCACGCGGAAGGACCTTGTGCGCCCTTCGGCTTTTTGCGTGCTGCATCATTCAGCACGTTAGAGTAGCCGTCTACTCTTGAGTGGCATTCCATTTCTCTGTGTCTATCACGTAGGCGTGATCATGCCGTGACCAGAGTGCTTACTCTCTGGTTGACACCTCCGTGTCTCATGAGAGAACTATTTAATAGTTCCCCTTCCTATCACCTACCCTGCCCTCATGTAGGGGCACTGAGTTACCTCTAATCTACTTGAGGTAGACCACTCATTCAGGGTGGTCTTCACTCCTATATAACTGAGTCTTTGACAGTGTACTATTTTCGTTTGTTTCTTGTAGGACTTGCCGGTCTCTCTGGCCGAGGGGTTACACGACTTTCTCTGTAATACATTTATCCACGCAGGGTCTTTTTGTGAACGACCTTTCAGGTGAAAGGTTTTTCACATAATCTGACCATACATGTAAAATCTTATCTTTTTCTATTACGATTTCTCCATCTTTTGTCTTAAGGCAGCCTGCTGATGCATGTTTTCTTTGATCAGTAAGCTCCTGAATTCTTTTGTGCATTAGTTTGGTATTTTTACTGTTGTGTCGTTTTTCAATTTCAATTTCTATGCAGTTTTTCTCGATCCATGCTTCTTTTGCCTCCTTACATAATATTCTGACTGTTCTGTGAATGTCTTAATATTTGTCAGGATTATTTTTGTTCTGTCTCCTTATTTCCATTAGTTGTAAAATGTCTTCAGTCATCCACGTCTTACGACCCACTTTCTTTAATTTTAAAATAGTTTTTCTGCAGCACAACTGATTTAATTTTTCAACGTTTCCCATTGATCATCCACATCTTGAAATAGGATCTCTAGATCAGACAATATATCAAATTTGTTCTTAACTTCAATGTTAAAATTATCTTGTATTCCTTTGTCAGTTTTCAATTTGCACAAATCATATTTAGGGCTTCCTGTTGTATACTTGACTTTCTTTAACATTACCATCAATGTACCCGTAATTAATCTGTGGTCACTGTAACAGTCTGCATTGGGGACTGTTTTTACGCCTGTTAACACATTTCTAAACCTTCTGCTAAACATATTGTAATCTATCTGGCTTTTAATCCTGCTGTCTGGACTCCTCCATGTCCATAATCTTCTAGGATGCTGTTTAAAGCAGATGATTCCTACAACCATTTCTTGTTCTTTGGACCATTCTACAAGTCTGTATCCTCTTTCTTTTTGCTCTCCCAAACCATGGTTGCTAAACTGCATCCATCACCTCGATTTATATCGCTTTGACACATGTATAAGTAGATAAATAAAGAATATGACAAACGTATAATTAGATAATACAAATAACAAGAAACACAAATAAATAGATAAAACAAAGAATATAAATGTAGAATAAATAATAAGGCACATATAAATAGATAAAACAAAGAATATATAAGTAGATAAAAGAAGAACATGGCAAATATATAAGTAGATAAAACAATTAACAAGTAACACATATAAATACTTAAAACAAAGAATATATAATTGCTAAAACAAAGAGCATGGTGCATATATAAGTAGATAAAAAAGGACACTACACATATATAAGCAGATAATAAAACAAAGAACACTACACATATATAAGCAGATAATAAACAAAGGACATGGACACATATATAAGCAGATAATAAACAAAGGACATGACACATATATAAGCAGATAATAAAACAAAGGACATGACACATATATAAGCAGATAATAAAACAAAGGACATGACACATATATAAGCAGATAATAAAACAAAGGACATGACACATATATAAGCAGATAATAAAACAAAGGACATGACACATATATAAGCAGATAAATAAAACAAAGGACATGACACATATATAAGCAGATAATAAAACAAAGGACATGACACATATATAGCAGATAATAAACAAAGGACATGAAACATATATAAGGGCAATTAATAAAACAAAGGACATGACACATATATAAGCAGATACTAAAACAAAGGACATGACACATATATAAGCAGATAATAAACAAAGGACATGACACATATATAAGCAGATAATAAAACAAAGGACATGACACATATATAAGCAGATAATAAAACAAAGGACATGACACATATATAAGCAGATAATAAACAAAGGACATGACACATATATAAGCAGATAATAAAACAAAGGACATGACACATATATAAGCAGATAATAAAACAAAGGACATGACACATATATAAGCAGATAATAAAACAAAGGACATGACACATATATAAGCAGATAATAAAACAAAGGACATGACACATATATAAGCAGATAATAAAACAAAGGACATGACACATATATAAGCAGATAATAAAACAAAGGACATGACACATATATAAGCAGATAAAGCAAAGAATAAAACACGTACATGTATATATAAATAAAATAAAGTATAACACACACACACACACACATCACACACACACACACACACACACACTCACACACACACACACACACACACACGTGAATATTTGAAACAAAACAAAGAACAAGACAGTAACATTAATATAGAAAGAAGAATAAAATCTGCTCCTACATTACACAAACAATGAGACAGTCAAAAGTTAACAAAATACAACAACTGCAGCAACAACAAAATAGAAAATAAAACTTTAGCCCACACATATATAAACACGATAAAACTAGACAGAACATTTAGTGCATAAAGCAAAAGATAGACACAGGCAAGCTTAAATATAATATAGCCAGAAAATCCCCATGGAAAAAAAGAGCAAACTTTGTCAAGCAAAAAACGGGCACATTTCGTCAAAGACAACGATTCAAACGAATTACACAACGCAACAAGCATCTAAAAGGAAACAGCATGGACCAATGTGTCGTGAAGGAAATCGGAAAGAGCAATTACTAGAAATTACACGAACAAGGCACCAGAAATAGCCCGAATAACAGTTACAGCTTGTGAAGAGATGGAAACAAATTAACGGAAAAACACTTTCAATCCTGTTGGTCGGGTGTCATAATGCTTGAGGACTGACCAAGGGTGATAATTATTCGAGTGTGCGTAATACTTCACTTAATCTCAGAGAAACACAAGCTTGCAGAGGCGTTTGCATAAGCAGTTTTAGAGGGGGAACAGAGAAACACAAGCTTGCAGAGGCGATTGCATAGTGGGTTTTTGTGGGGGAAGAAAGAAAAACAAGCTTGCAGAGGCGTCTGTATATGTGGTTTTAATGGGGGAACAGAGAAAGAACGGACGAGCTTTATTTTTAAAGGGTCACAAATTAGACACACAGGCCCGTCTTACATTCGATCCTTCCAATCACTCATCTTTCATTCATCAATTGTGCATGTTATATTTACATATGAAAAAATCATTGTCAAATGGATTTTTTATAAACATAAACAATGCATATTACCATGTTATGAGTTAGTTAGTTCTTCGACAGATCATCCTCATTGCACATCGAACCATTCAGTCCATAAGTGCTCGGATCCCCTCCTCAGCAAATCCCGCAGCGTGTAGCGGCTAACGACACCAGTTCTGTGTTGGTTTATCAATCTTCTTTGGCTTCCTGCGTAGTGTTCTTGTTTGGCCACCCCTCTTTTGATTTGCTGTTCTCGCAGTCTGACCATGGTTGTAGATTCGCAGTCATCACTTGGTTCTCGCACAAGTCTTACTTCTCGTAGAGCATTCAGAATGTCAGCCTGGTCCATGGCCCGTCCGCCCTCCACCTTAGCCTTACCTGCGAGCTTGTCAGCCCGCTCATTTCCTTGTACTCCCGCATGCCCTGGCACGAAGATGAAACTAATCTTTGTCAGCCGAGACCGCTCCAGAGACAGCAACCACTCTCTTCGGATCCACCCCATCTCTATCCTCTTGAGCATGCTCATTGAGTCGCTAAGGAAACATGTCATATTAAATGTCTGTGTCTCGAACCATGTTATTGCTTTACTTACTGCTATGACTTCCATAGTCAGGCTACTTGTGGTCTCAACAAAAGCACCAAGTCCTCCATCACAATTCTCCCTCCGGCCCTGAGCCGTAAAGGCCCATGAGCTTCTCACATGTCGGACGACCGACCCATCTGTGTAGATGACAGCATCACCGTCTAACGAATTCTCGAAAATCAACGCTTGTACTTCCGCCTCCACAGCAGCCGGATTTTCTTGTCTGCATTTTCTGTCTAGTTGGATGCAAACTGAAAAGGACGTACAGAAATCTGTTGGCACTTGTACCCACTCCTCGCCAGGTTCTAAGTCCTCCAGTGAACACACCTGTTGAAGAATGTCTTCGGCTTGACCCATCCACGACCTTCCTCTTTTTAACCTGCTGCCCTTCACCTTCCTAATTTCACTATGCAGTGGATGTTGTGTGTTTGCGTTAACTCTGAGGTAGGCACGTGCTCTGCAAATTTGTAGTCTGTCTTCAATGGTTGGAAAATCAAGAAGGTAGCGCATCGCCCTGCATGCTATATCTCTTGTACATCCAAGAATAATGCGCATAGCTTCGTCTTGTATCCTTTCCATCCTTTCTATCTGCTTACGGCTGAGAGTCAGGATTGCCATCGCATACTCAAAACCAGACATGACCAGCCCCTCATATAGGAGGCATAGATGGCGCTGCTCACAGTTTGCTGCCGCCATCATCCGCATCGCAGCCAAACCCCGCTTGGCCTTTGTTATCACCTGGTCTATGTGCTCGTTATAAGCAAGGCTTCGATCAAAACGTATCCCAAGGTAATTCATTGCCTGCGTTCTTTTCACACACAGTCTCTGAACACAGATTGATAGTTGGTGTTGGAGAGGTGATTATTCAATGAGAACCAAGTCAATGTTGCCTTTGTTGGGTTGACCATTGCCCCAGCTTAAACACACCAAGTACTTATGCGATTGAGTTCGGTTTGTAGTTCCACAGCAACCTGCTCTCTATCCTTACCCTGACGATACACTAAAACATCATCGGCATGTGACAGTGTCCTCCTCGGCCCCGTGATTTGCTCGCTGGTGATTCTCACTGTGTAGGCGTTGAACAGTACCGGAGATAATGGTGATCCCTGTGGTAGGCCAGAACATATTGTTGTTGGTTCCGAAGTCCAACTGTCACATCTAAAAACTACTTCTCCGTTGGAAGAGGGCTGCAGCGATCCAACTAAGGAGGAAAGGACTTATTTTGAGTTCAAGAAGCTGAAGCATTAGAATATCCTGTTGTAGGCATCCTCAAGATTAATCGCTGCAGCAAAAGTTTTCAATACCTTCATAAACATCATGGGCAAAAACTGTTGCATTGGTCCAAGTTTCTCTTTTGGGACGGTACCCTCCCAGAGTAGGTGGGAAAACACCTTGCTTCTCTAGCTGGCTTGATATTTTTCTGGCAATTAACTTCTCCAGCAGCTTGCCTATTGTATTCTGCATGGTGATTACTCGATATCCCTGCATTTTTATGTGGTCTTTGCCAGGCTTAGGCAAAGGAATCGGATAGCAGTGTAACCACTCCTCCTTGATGCTAGCACTCCCTATACTGTTGTTGTACATGTCTGCTAGTTTCTCTAGCTCGTTGTTGGTACACCTGTTGATGTCGTCATATCTTATGCCATCTGGCACTGGGGCGCTATTTTTTGATCGTCTAAGCACAGCCTTGATTTCTTTCACTGTCACAGTGTCTTCATCCGAAATGTTCTGGGCCTGACACATGTCTGAGGTGAACTCCTTGGCAAGATTTCGGCCTCTCATGTCTGTCTGGTTGCTCTGCTCTAGATAGCGCTCGAAGAGGGCTTTGCCCTTGTTCTTGTCAGTCCTCTGCCAGATAAGGTCAGCACCTTGGAAGTCAGAAATTCTCTTATTCTTGGCTACCCCACGCATGCTTTAATGTAGTCGCCAGAACAATTTCAGTGACTTGTCTGTGCATATTCTTTGACATACCTCTGCCCATTTTTCACCTTTAACCACCTTAACCGGTTGTTAAAAATATCTTTCTTTTGTGAGTATCTCTCTTTCTAAGTGCATGCAGCGGCCAGGATGGGCAACTCTGTTCTTCTTGGCGTTTTGCCATTTCCTTACAGCACTACGCTTATCCATCCAGGCCTTTTCCACCTCAAAATTCCACCAAGGTGGCTGCTGTCAGGTGTTTTTCCTGCAATGAAACTTTCTGCGCTTGTCGCGCCTTATTTTAATCATCACATCTTGCCTTGTACTGTCATACTGGAAAGTCTTGACCGTTAACCTGTGCTGCCTGGTTCTGCCTTTCTCCACCAATATACTGTAAGGGTGGTCGTCGCTGCCGTGGTGCCCTAGGACACTCCATCTACATACTGTAGTGAGTGAAACGAACGAACGAACGAACAAACTTTATTTTCGAAGGGTAACAAATTGGGCACGCAGGCCCGTCTTACATTCGGCCCTTCCAATCACTCATCTTTCGTTCATCAGTGCATAGTGCATTCACATAGGAAAAAAATATTGTCAAATGAATGTTGTAAGCATAAACAATGCATGTTACCATGTTATGAGACAAATCCACACCCACCCACCCATCTATCCATCCACGTGTCCCCCACACACATATCCACCGCCCAACCACACACATACCCACAGGCACATACATGACCCCATCCATCCACGCATACCCTAACCATCACATCCCAAACACACCCCCATAATCATCCCTACCCACACACACATATCTCCCACCAAGCACACATCCGCTACCCACCCACACACCCAGGCACACACCCAGGTAACCCATCCATACCCACCCACACGCACACATCCTCCACCCATCCCATAACCTACCAACACTCACCCACCCATATATCCTCCACCACCCACCCACACTCCCCCCCCCCCAAACACTCAGCCAAACACACATCCCCCAACCACATTTCCAACACCCACACACACTCATATTCCCGCCAACTCACATATCTTGCACTTACCCAAACACAAAACCCGAACCCACCCACACATCCCCCACTTGCACACATATCACCCACCATACAATCTCCCCCACCCACACATCCCGCTCCCATAATCCCGTCCCACCCCCAACCTACACACACTCACCCTCCCACACATCCTCCACCCACCCACTCGCCAACCATCCCACCCCAATCTCCAAACCCCAATCACACATCCCTTAACTACACATCTCATCACCCATACACTCACACACACACACACACACACCTCCCCACCCATACACACATCCTCACCCTTCAACACATTCCTCATCCAAAAACACACACCAACCACCCACACACACCCACCACCCACATATACCCCACCCATACACATCCGCCTTCTCACCCACACACACACATCCCCCACCCATACACTCATCTCTCACACATATCAACCCACTCACGTACTCATCCATCAACCACTCACACCCACACATCACCCACCCACCCATCAACACATGCATCTCTCAACTACCCTCCCACCCACACACACCCCAACCACCCAGCCAAACACATCCCCCATCCTCACATACATCCTTCATCCACCTGCACATCTCACACCTCTCCCATTCCACACAACACCCCACCCATAAACGCATCCCCCCACACACACATCCCCCACATGCATTCCCCATACACATTCCCACCCACACATCTCTCACCCACACACACAAATCTCCCCACCCACCCACACATACCCCACCTACAAACATCATCACCGGCGACACAAACATCCTCCAACCACTCACATTTATCCCATCCACACTCACACACTCAGACCCACACAGATATATCCCACTCACAAACATACCCCCACACCCATCCCTCACACCCATCCGCAACCCACACACATCTCCCACACACCCATTCACCCACCCAAATACACATTCCCTACCCACACCCCCAACCAACCAACACCCATATACTTCCAACCATCCTCCCAAATATCCCCACCCACACACACATCCCTCACACACATACATCCCCGCCGACCACACATCCCTTCACCCATTCACACATCACGCATCAACCCACACACATCCCCCACACACACATCCCTCACACACATACATCCCCGCCGACCACACATCCCTTCACCCATTCACACATCACGCATCAACCCACACACATCCCCCACACACAACCCCTCCACACATACATTCGCCACACAACCCCCACACACACACATCCCTCACACACACACCCACACACACATCCTCACATCTAGACACATACACGATGCCTCACATGATCACTGAAACTAATAAGAACAAACTCCCACACTTTACACACAGTTGAGACACTGACGATTGTCATGAGCATTCTAGCAAAAATTGTAAGAAATGGAAAAAAAATTGTACATATACATTGTGTAGTGTAAAAAATTGGTGATGCAATTCAACTCTCTCTCTCTCTCTGTCTGTCTGTCTCTCTCTATCTCTCTCTCTTCTCTCTCTCTCTCTCTCTCTCTCTCTCTCTCTCTCTCTCTCTCTCTCTCTCTCTCTCACTCACTAACGCTCTCCTCACATTACAGTAATGTTATATTATACATGATAAAATTAAGTGGCATACATACAAAGTGATAATGTGAAAGATGAAAATACACAAAAAATATGGAATGGCATGTTACAAGACATGTATGCGTGCACTCAACTCTCTCTTTCTCTCTCTCTCTCTGTCTCTCTCTCTCTCTCTCTCTCTCTCTCTCTTTCTCTCTCTCTCTCTCTCACTCTCTCTCTCTCTCTCTTATTACACACACACACACTCACATTCATTAACTCTCTCTCTCTCTCTCTCTCTCTCTCTCTCTGTCTCTCTCTCTCTCTCTCTCTCTCTCTCTCTCTCTTTCTCTCTCTCTCTCTCTCTCTCTCTCTTATTACACACACACACACACTCACATTCATTAACTCTCTCTCTCTCTCCCTCTCTCTCTCTCTCTCTCTCTCTCTCTCTCTCTCTCTCTCTCTCTCTCTCTCTCTCACTCCCTAACTCTCTCACCCACTCGACAGTGATGTACATGAATTCATGTTATAAATTATAACATCAATTGGCATTCAAAATGGTAATATGAACATAAGAATACACACAATATATGGAATAGCATGTTATTTCATATGCGTGCGCTTAAATCTCTCTCAATCTCTCTCTCTCTCTCTCTCTCTCTCTCTCTCTCTCTCTCTCTCTCTCTCTGTTTCTCTCTCTCTCTCTTCTCACCAACAAACATCCATAGACACTCACAAAAAATGCGCGCGCACATACACACACACTAACAAATCCATTCTTCCACTGTCTCTCTCTCTCTCTCTCTCTCTCTCTCTCTCTCTCTCTCTCTCTCTCTCTCTCACTCGCAATCACTATTTCACCCATTAAGTCACTCTCTCCTTCTTTCATTTACTCAATATCACACTCTCTTTCACTCTCACTCACACACAGACAGACACACACCCTCTCGCTATCAAATACACACTCCCTCCAATGGTTTCAAGTGCAGTTTCGAACCCTTCCCCCTATGTGTTAGAGGAAATGTTTCCCCATGATCTGCCTTTAGCGTTGAAATCGTCACAGAAAATGACATTTTTTTCACGACCTAATATGTCACTTAAGCAATGCCACTTCTGGGAATCCACACACTCGTTACGGGCATAAACATTAACCAACACGAATGGTAGACCGGATTGAACTCTGACAGCCTATATTTGTATGTCGTCATTGTCCCAGCTGGACATGTCTAGCTCTGAAACAACCATACTATCGCGGATGAGAATCGCTATTCCCAGATGTCGCCTGTTGTAGAAACATTTGAAGCCGGCCATTTTGAGTAGCTGACCACCCAGTCTCGTCTCCTGGAGTGGTAAAAATGTCGTTCCTGTAAATCAGGTTTTCGAGAATAGAGCCACGTTGTTTTACGCTGGCGCAGTTCCAATATAGGATGCGAGTATACCTGAGGCTCAGACGGTCACCCTTAAGTCTTAAACGTCTTACCCCTCCACGCTTGCGTCGCTTGCAGTCACCACGTTGGTCCAGCCGTCTTGTTTTGTTGACTGCCGTCCTCAAGGAACACACAAATTGTTCCGCCATGTTTTAAAAAAACGAACACCACAGAACCACACACGCTGTGAAAATTCACCCAAGGATTGCTTCGCTCAATGCACGAAACTCCGTAGCATCGGCGCAGATCTTGAGAAGAAATTCCTGGTTTTACATCCTGGTACACAAATTACACGTAGGAGATGAAAATATCCACTTCCTACGCGAAAAGGTAGCCGTCAGAAAAACAACACAATCGTTCTTCGCCATCTTGACCGGAAGTCCCCCCATGTTATGAGACAGGCAGACACATGTACACACATACATACATACATACATACATACATACATACATACATACATACATACATTCATACATACATACATACATACATACATACATACATACATACATACATACATACATACGTACGTACGTACGTACGTACGTACGTACGTACGTACATACATACATACATACATACATACATACATACATACATACATACATACATACATACATACATACATACATACATACATACATACATACTTACATCATTTGCACAAACTTTCACAGTTATACACACACTCAATAACACACAAATGCACCCATACAAACACACATATATACACATACATACACGAACATACACACATATTTACAAACATGCATACACAAATACATATACACGCACAAACACACATACATATACACGCACAAACACACATACACATATACACACGTTCATATACAAACATACACACATGCACAGACCTACACACATAAACACCCATACACAGACTTACACACACACACACACAAACATACACCCACACATGCACACATGCCCACAAATACACACATAGACACATGTACACATATAAACACATATTCACACATACACACATATATACACACACGTACATACACATACACTCACACACACACACACTCACACACACACACACACTTACATACACATACACTCACGCAAACACACACAAAGGCACGTGCACAAATATACACACATACACTCTCATCACACACACACACACACACACACACACACACACACACACACACACACACAGAGATTTTTGTAGATGTGGTTTTAATGGGAGACAGAGAAACACAAGTTTCCAGTGGTGTTTGTATAGGTGGTTTTAATGGGAAACAGAAACACAAGCTTTCAGCGGCGATAGTATAGGTAGTTTTAATGGGGGAAACGGAGAAACACAAGCTTGCAGAGCCGTCTGTATAGGTGGTTTTAGTGGCGGGACAGAGAAAGAGAAGCTTACATAGACGTATATAGGTGGTTTTAGTGGCGGGACAGAGAAAGAGAAGCTTACATAGACGCATATAGGTGCTTTTAGTGGGAGAACAGAGAAACAAGATTGCTGAGGCGTCTGTAGGAGGTAGTTTTAGTGGGTGCTCTCAGTGCTAAATTACCGGAAAACATGAAAACGATAGGATGTGAGACTGAATTGTATCAGGGGATATCTTGTTTTGTTATCGGTATCGCGTCAGTTTGTGGAACAGGTCGAAGCTAAATAAGTTTATTGGACGTCCTTTACGAGCCGTCGCAATAAACCCCATAATTGTTTGGCTATAGTTGATTTCTAAATAATTTTACGTTCAGCAGTTTGCTGCTGTTTTAGGAACGACGTACGCTCATATCATTGTTAAAATCAACGCAAATGGGCCTGCTTCGAAATCGCCCACAGAAGATGTAAAACCCGGTATGCGTGTTTGGGAGTCGCATATTCTACCTTTAGCCACATACGCCAGCAATATTAGGAAATGACTTTTTTTGTTTGTTTGTTCGCATATCCTTTACAGAACATCGCTGTCAACATCAGCATCTTTCAGCTGATTGTTGATTTCTTGGCAAGATTACGCTCAGTAGTTTGCCATTGCTTTCTGAGCGACCGGCTCACATACCCCTCAGTTACCGACGCGGAGAGAACCGCTACCAATTCTCACCCACATCACGTTACTTACGAGAGTATATGGGATTACCGAGAAAATCGTGTAACCCCTAGACCAGGGGGGTCGGCCGGAAATAACTTACGGAATAAAACTATTACTTGATTTGACTGAGGAAATAACTTACGGAATAAAATTATTACTTGATGTGAATTAAGAAATAAATTACGGAATAAAATTATGACATTCTTCTTCTTCTTTCGTTCGCCTAAATTATGTTTATAACTGCAATGTTGTCTCTTGTATGAATCTAACAGTCTTTTTTAGTTCATTCAGCGGTCCATAGCGTTTATCTTCCACTGTTGTCTCTCTAGGCCAGAAGGTTCACCTGGATATGTTGTAGTTTGGGCAATCCTGGAGTATGTGCTCTGCTGTCTGCGCTGCCAAACCACATGTGCACATGGCTGAGTCACCAATCTTGAATTTTGTATACATGTGGTTGCGTAATCTATTGTGTCCTGTTCTGAGGCGCAGAAGAATGACCTGTTCTGGTCTGTCTTTAACGTGGTAGTCGTCTTGAGTAAGGTTTGGTGGCCTTCTGACTGATTTGATCATTCTTTTCTTTTGGTGGTATGTAATAGGACACATCTGGTTGTTCTTCTTGTGCTCCTTCCTTAGCCAATCGATCAGCTCTGTCGTTTCCAGGGATTCCACAGTGGGATGGTATCCACTGTATGGTGATCTTACGATGACTGCTAAGTTCAGAAAGTAGTGTCCTCAGAACTGGCAATTTCCCAGACACGAGCGCCTCTATTACGGATTTTGAATCTGTCAATATCACCCCAGGTTGTGTACCATGGCTGGTAATTTGTAATTTCTCTGTGGCTATCTTGATTGCCTCAATTTCAGCATCATAATTATGGCAGTACTTTCCTGTTGGAGTTCTGGCCGTGTCTCTAGTGTTATTTGGGTATTCTATATACACTCCCGCTCCTCCATTTCGAACAGCATTTTGTGCTGACCCATCTGTGTAGACTCGGATCCAGAGGTCCTGTGGGTATTCGTCATCAAGGAAGCTGAGAGTGGCTGTTCTGCGCTGTACACTGTTCTGTTCCTTCCTTGTCAAATATTCCTCTCACTTTTGACTGGATTTGTAGCGATAGTCTATGCTCATCTTTCCATGGAGTTCGCTCTGGAATAGTTGTCAGGGGGATACCAACTGTGGGAATATCGATGGTTTCTCTGCAGAGTTGTTTGGCCTGGTAGATGAAACTACTTCTTTTCAACCGCCCCATAGCTAAGTTTTCAAATCTGTTCTTCATAGGGTGGCCTGGCAAACTGAGAAACTTTTCTGCTTGTATTAGTGTTTTTGTATCTCTGCGTTCTCTTAAAGCTTGTGTCCTCCCCATTTTCTCCATTGCTACTATAGGGGTTGATTTCATCCCTCCTGTGATGACTCTAAGAGCTTGATTTTGCACTTTGTCCAGCTCTTGTAGTGTGGTTTTTGCTGCCGAACACCATGCAGTTGACCCGTATTCCAGGTGTGGTCGTATGCTCTGTTGATAAACTTTGCTAAGTATTTTCCCACTGGCTCCCCATGTGGTTCCAGTTAACTTTCTCAGGATGTCAATTTTCCTTCTGGCTTTTGCTACTGCTTTTTTTAATGTGTTTTCTCCATGTCAGCCTGTCGTCAAATGTTACACCAAGGTATGTGGTTCCTTATCTTCTCTTAGGGGTGTTCCATTTATCTGAATGCTCCCTGCCTTTTGTTTCGGAGAAAGAGTAAATAGAGTGGTGCTGCACTTGTCAGTGTTTATACTGATACACCATCTATCCGCCCATGCAACAAATGTATCTACAGCTCTTTGTAGTAATATGGTGGCCACTGATGCATGTTCATTTGTGCTCCACAAAACCAGGTCATCAGCGTACATTGCGGCTTTAATTCCATTGGGTAGATTAGCAACAAGATCATTGATGAAGATTAGAAAAAGTGTTGGGGACAGGACTCCGCCCTGGGGAACTCCGTGACGCAGTAATACTTTCTTGCTCTTGAGACCGTCTATCTGTACTCGGGCTCTTCTGTTGTGCAAGTATGCTTTTACCCATTTGTACATTCTTCCATTGACTTTACAGTTTCTCAGTTTCTTCATCAGACCTTCTTTCCAGACTTTGTCAAAGGCTTTCTTCAGATCTATCCAAGCCGCAAGTACCAGCTACTTCTCTTGGAATGCATCCTCAACTTCTTGAGAGAGGTAGGTTGTCTGATCTTCCGTAGAGTAGCACTGCCTAAAGGCAGCTTGTTGTGGCACAAGGATGTTTTCACTTTCAATGTACCACTGTAGTCTGTGATTGATGACGCGTTCCATTGTTTTGCAGAGACAACTGGTGAGGCTAATGGGTCTGTAGCTGGAGGCAATGGAACTGTCTTTCCCAGATTTTAGGAGGGGTATCATGATTGCTTCTCTCCAGACTTGTGGAACACTGCCTAAGGTCCATGTATTATTAAAGATCTGTAGCAGCTTTGCTTTAGCCTCTGTTCCTAGGTTCCTGATCATTTCATTGGATACCATCAGCTCCTGTTGATTTTCTCATTTTTAGTTTTGAAATGGCTAGCTCCAGTTCACTGAATGTGATAGGTGTCTCCATAACCTCATGTACAACTTCCTTCTGTCCTGTATTTTGCCATTTCTCTCGAATCCCCTGTTGTTTCTCTGGACTAATTTCAATATTGTTATCTTGTGCGAATGAGTCCGCAAAATGGTCAGCTGCTTGCTTTCCTGTTAAGGTGTTTCCGTCTTTATGTAGCGCAATTTTTGAGTTTCTCCCTGTGCCCTCATCGTTAAGCTGTTTTATTAGCCTCCATAACTTTCTTGTGTCTTTTTCAAAGTTCAGTGACTCTGTTTTCTCCTGCCAGCTTTTCCGTCTAGCCTGCAGTTGGGCCCTTTGAAATTTGGCTTTTGCGTGCTGATATTTATTGTGGTGCTCTTGGCTGGATTGGCCTCTGCTGTTTTCTACATATATCGACATCATTATGCAACTGTTCCAGTCACTATTCCAGAAGGGTTTATAATGTTTACGGGCTCCTCTTGGTATTGTTTCGCGTGTGCTGCCTGTAGTATGCATTTCCCAAACTCTTCAACCACTTTATTTATGTCCTTCTCAGTGTCCAGGTTTCTAACCAGTATGCTAGTGCGATGCTTTGTACATTGCCCAGTCTGCTTTCTTGTAGTTCCACCTCGAGATGGTGCTGCTTTCACTTACAAGCTCATTTTCTACAGTTAGAAAGACTGGCCGATGGTCACTGCCACCAAGTTGTTTCCCAACAATTCGTGTAATGTTCCACTCCAGGTCTGGTGAATGAAACGCCAGGTCAGATGTAGTTGTAGAGTGCCATGATCTCGAGTAGAAGGTATGTGGGTCAGACGGCTTGTTAATCAGGATGAATCTATTCTCATCCTGCCAATCTTCCAATCTCTCTCCTCTCTGGTCCATGAGATCATAGCCCCAGCTCTGCGAATGGCTGTTGAAGTCGCCACACACAATCATTTTTCCTTTTAATGGTAGTGTGTCCAGTGCCTGTGGTATTATGACATGATTTGAGTTAGAAAAATGCAAAATACGTGAAAATAAAGAAACCAAAAAATTGGAAAAAGCAAGAGGAAAACCAGCGCAACCTGATATAGACGTAACAAGAGGACGGGTAGCAATCTTCAAACTCCGCAAAAGACTCATCAGGCTGAAATACCTCATGTTAAATAAACAAAAGACAGGGGATACTGATGAATGTGGGACTGGTAAAATGATAACACAACATTTGTGGCAGGAGTGTCAAACATATGCCTGAACAGAGATACGTATTTTGGCCTATATTTAGAAGAATAAGAAGGAGAAGAAGAAGAAGAAGAAGAAGAAGAAGAAGAAGAAGAAGAAGAAGAAGAAGAAGAAGAAGAAGAAGAAGAAGAAGAAGAAGAAGAAGAAGAAGAAGAAGAAGAAAAAGAAGAAGAAGAAGAAGAAGAAGAAGAAGAAGAAGAAGAAGAAGAAGAAGAAGAAGAAGAAGGAGGAGGAGGAGGAGGAGGAAGAGGAGGAGGAGAAGGAGGAAGAGAAGGAGGAGGAGGAGGAGGAGGATGAAGAGAAGGAGGAGGAAGAAGAGAAGGAGGAGGAGGAAAAGAAGAAGAAGAAGAAGAAAAAGTGGAAGAAGAATAAGAAGATGAGCGCTTAATTTTTCCATTGAAAACTTCAATGAAGTTTAAGATCAAAATCTAACATAAAAAAGGAGTTGTTTATGACAAAACTAGATGCAAGTATAACAAAATGACAGTCGAGAATGCATAAGTCTCAAATGTCATGAACAACACAGACATCAATGGGAAAGCCATTAGTTAATTAGTTACAGACGTGCGGATGTTTAACTACAGGAAGAACACTTGGCATAACACACCATTGTCATCAAGCGCCATGCCAGCTGTAGTAGACCTTCATGGCTCTCCACATTTCTCGGTCTTTATTGATCAACTCTGCTGCTGATATTCTTCCATGCCACCGTCTCGGTTCATCAAGCATCATTTCTATTGGTAGGCCACTTTTTCTCTTCCCCTCGATCTTTCCAGCCGTCACGATACATAACAAAAATAAACAATAAAAAGTTAACATTTTGCGAACATGCATCTTTTCTTTGGCAACATAGGGATGTGACATATGGAGCACGTCACAATCATCATATAAGGAATTCGATGCTTTTTATCTCAAGGCCTTTCCCTTGCCTGTTACCATCAATCTTGTCAGTTTTCAGTAAGTTTTCTAGTTTATATATAGCCCAACGAGTCCAAAAATGTTAACTGTCTGCGCCTAATTTCTCTAATCAATTTTAGGTTCTGTTTGTTTCTTGTAGAATCTTCTTTCGTTGTTTTTTTCTGTCTGTCCATGATATTATTTGCATTTTCCTCGGAAACCACATTTCTACTGCCGTTAGACAGTATATCATGAAAGTCTGCCAACCACAAACACATATAAGGGCCATTTGGAATTCTTAGACGGCCTATTTCAACTCAAACATCCACATCAGCCGTATTGTACCTTCATATACATTGTATTCAGAAAAGAACAAATGGATCCATGCGACAAGAACTGAATATTGAAGAATGTTGGCTATTAAAGACGATAAAATAAAGAAAATTGAAATAATTTGGTCACTTGATGCAGGTGACAAATTAATTGAATTTTGCACAGAAAATGAGTTAACGATAGCCAACACACTTTTTTAAACAGAACCCAAGAAGACTCTTCACATGGAAGTCCCCGGACAGTATTACAAAAAATCAGATAGATTATATTTTCATACAAAGAAGATGGCGATCAAGCATTTAAAAAAAATTGTGTTGGGTATCCCTTACGGGACGTTGCAGTCAACACCAGCATTTTTTCAGCTGCTGTTGATGTACTAGGCAAGTGTTACGTTCAGTAGTTTGCCATTGTTTTCTGCAAAAACCCTACGAAGTGCAGACTGTGATCCAGATCATCAGTTATTAGAAGCAGATCTGAAATTAAAACTCAAAAAGCTTACCCAGGGACCAAGGCTACTTCGTTTTGATCTCACAAAAGTACCAGATGCATACAACGTAGAAGTTAGGAATCGTTTTGTGGTCTTGATGTCTGTACAAGAAGAAATGACACCTGATGAACTGGCAGTACAAGCTAGAGCTATCTTGATAACTGCAGCCAAAGATTTAATTCCGACCAAGAAAAAGTAACTCAAGCCATGGATTACATCGGACACGTTAGAATTAATAAAACAACGAAGGGAACTGAAACAGAAAGGAGGTGAATCCGATAACAGCAGGATGAAGTATAAATCTTTAACTCGAGAAATAAGAAACAATACACGAAAGGACAAAAATCAATATATACAAGATTGCTGTACCAGAATAGAGCAATATCATAAGACTGGAAGAGATTATGAAATGTTCAAAGAAATGAAGCTATTGACAAGAAATGTTCAACCTCAATTGAATGTTATCTGTGACAAGATGGGAAATACCTTAACAGAATCTAGACAAATTTTAGAAATATGGCAGGAGTACTGCAGTGGAATGTATGATATGAGTGACAGTGAGGATATGAATGAGATACATGAGCCAATGACAGCAGAGACAGAACCTGAACCCTCATTAGATGAAATTGCATGGGCAATAAAGAACCTGAAGAATGGTAAATCACCTGAATGTGATGAGATACCAGCTGAACTAATTAAAGCAGGAGGGGAAGAAAGCATACAAATGTATCATGCATTGTGTAAAAAGATATGGAAATATGGTATATGGCCAAAAGATTGGAAGAGAACTATCTTCATTCCAAAACCAAAAAGGGCAACCTGAAATTATGCACCAACTATAGAACTGTTGCCGGTCTCTGTGGTCTAGAGGTTACACCACTTTCTCCGTAATCTCGTATACTCTCGTAAGTAACGTGACGTTGCGCGAGAATTGGAAGCGGTTTTCTCCTCGTCGGTAACTTACAGGGTATGTGAGCCGGCCGCTCAGAAAGCAATGGCAAACTACTGAGCGTGATCTTCCCAATAAATCAACAATTAGCTGAAAGATGCTGATGTTGACAGCGATGTCCTGTAAAGGATATGCAAAACCTAGAACTGTTGCCCTGATCATGCAAGTAAAATTCTATTAAAATCATAATGGGAAGACTTTGTAAGAAAATTGAAGAAGAAATTAATGTGGTTCAAGCTGGATTTAGACAAGGAAGAGGAACGAGAGAATGCATTCTTAATATGCGTTTAATAATAGAGAAGTGCACAGAATTTAATGTAAACCTATTCTCATGTTTTGTGGATTATTCAAAGGCATTTGACTGTGTACAACATCAGAAACTTTGGGAAATTATGAGGATTATGGGCTTTCCATCACACGTAGTACAACACTATCTAGCCCAACAATCAGCAGTTAGAATAGATGGCGAGATATCAGATTGGTTTGACATCAAGCAAGGAGTCCGACATGGATGTGTGCTGTCTCCCTATTTGTTTAACCTGTACGCCGAAAACATAATGAGAAATGTAAGAGATGATATAAATAGGGAGCTGTATGATGCCCTAAATATCGGTGGTCATGACATACCAGAGATTCGGTATGCTGATGATACAGTATTGCTTTCCACAACACAGAATGGTATAGAAAATATAATAGCCTCAACCCAATTGAATAGGGAAAATCACAACTTATATCTTAACACAGCAAATGCAATGATAATGCATACAGATAAAACTACTAAGGAGAAAGAAATATATGTTAATGAGGAAAAATTGGAGCTATTGGAAAATTGTGAATATCTTGGGTCATTGATTACCAGCAATGGTGACACAATGAAAGAAATAAAACGACGACTATCAATTGCTCTTCAAAGACTAAAACAACTAAATACATTATGGAGTGGCATAGGCGGAACTACAAAAATTAGATTTTTAAGAGCATGCATCTTTCCCATTGCAACACACGCCCGTGAGACCTGGACACTTACTAAACAAGCTGAACAGCGCATAGATCCCTTTGAATATAAATGTTATAGACGAGTTCTGAGAATATCTTGGGTAAAGAAAAGAACAAATGCATCCATACTTCAAAAGCTGAATATTGAAGAAGGTTGGCTATTAAAGACAATAAAACAAAGAAAATTGAAATATTTTGGTCACCTGAAACGTCAGGAAAGTTTGGAGAGAACAATAATGGAGGGGTATATGCCTGGGAAGAGAGGAAGAGGGAGGCCAAAAAGAAGATAGGTGCAGGATGTGGCGGATAATCTCCAGATGGGTGTATTGGACGCGGGACATCTTGCTTATGATAGAGAGGTTTTCCGGAAGGTTGTTATGGAAACGAGGGTCTGCAAAGGACATGCTACTGAATGAATGAATGAAACGTCATGAAAGTTTGGAGAGAACAATCATGGAGGGGTATATGCTCGGGAAGAAAAGATGTGTGCATGGTGGCAGATGATCTCCAGATGGGTGTATCGGACGCGGGACATCTTACTTATGACCGAGAAGTTTTCCAGACTGTTGTTATGGAAGCGAAGTTCTGCAAAGGACATGCTACTGAATGAATCAATGAATCCATTGTAGATCGGAGATGTAGAAAACACTGCTATGCTTACCTGTTGAAAATTTAAGGACCCGCGATCCACTTAAACACGAAAGTGTTTGAACACCCTTGTTCTAAGAACAAGATGTTGCATAATAATTCCAGATCACGAACTCCCTGAGTTCAGGCACATATTTCCGTGCGTTAAGGCACTTCCCCAACCCACACAATCGGGAAAGTGCAGTCAGTTCATCAATCAATACTGTTTTACCATGTCAACCCCGACAGTTTTGACACCTCTCTGTTGCTGGGTTTGCAAGAAAGGGTTTTATCCTGCAATTCCCCGGAGCACGTTTTATTTTCTGCCAGCAAAAAAGTCTACCATTGAGCTGATTTATTGCATGACATATTAACAGACCGGAGATCCGCAGTGGCAATTGTACGCTTGCCTATAGGTCCGGTGACCATGTGTTCGAATTCTCATGATGCTGCTGCTGCTGCTTTGAAGAAGAATGTGTTCGGGCTCAGTTTAACTGTCTGTCTATCGACATGTTATAATTGGGGCCCTTATTGTGTTTCCTTTCCGCATTTCTTTGCGGAACTGCATTTCGGAGGGAAAATAGCGTGGGTGGCTAGAAAACATCTAGAAACGGAACAACAACATCTAGAAACATCTAGACTTTGTAGGTGAACATCTGGTTGGGAAAGTGTCTGTCAATTTAATCTAGGATGAACTGTATGTTTCGTAGAGGACTTTTGTGGTGACATTCTGGCGGCGGCATTATGCACAGTGCCTGAGAGGGCCGTTGTTTGTCGAGACTCCTATCTTTTCCACTTTTCACATGGGGCAGTGAGGAACATTTTATGTGATATTCACTGGCACGAGCACGGAGCATAATGGGAACAATCTTTTGCTGTGATGTTGGAACCGCGACTAATGACTAATGACTTCACATCCATACAACATTACAGGTTCTATGTTATACTTCAACGCTCTTTTTCTCGTTGCAAATGACATCTTGTTATAGTTCAGTATGTTTTCCATCTTGCAAAAGACAACCTTCGCCATGGCGATTCTTGTTCTAATCTCATCAAAGCATCTCCCATCAGATGTTATGATTGTTCCGAGATAATTGTATCGATTCACTTGTTTAAGAATATTCCCATTTACTTGTATGTTACATTGTCGTGTTTCGTTCTTCCTAGTGACTGCCATAATCTGTGTCATCGTACAATTCAAGTCTAAGCCTAGTTGTTCACTGTGTGCAACAATCCGCATCTGCTAAATGTTGCAGATCCTGCTCATTGTCTGAAATCAATACTGTATTATCCGCATATCTAATTTTATTGATGCTTACGTCCCCCAATGGTGATTCCTCTTATATCTTTTAAATTTCTGAAAATATTTTCACTGTATAGGCAAATAGATCTGGTGACATTACACAGCCCTGTATCACACCTCTATTAATATGCTGGTATTGACCTACTTCGTTATCAATCTTTATGGCAGCTGGCTGTTTCCAATATATGTTTTTTTTCTTTTTTACTAGTTTAAGGTTTTCCCCATCAAATTGTAGATCTGCAAGCATCTCCATCATGTTGGCATGTCTTACTTTATCGAATGCCTCTGTGTAGTCAATATGTAGGTCAAAGTGTAGGTCTTTGTTTACTTCTATAGAACTTTCATTTAATGTTCTCAGCATACACACATCATTTGCTGTACCCTTACTTTCTACGAACATATATTGTTCGTCTCCTATATCGGGTTGAATTTTCTTCCTAACTCTTTGCATAATAATTCTTATCAAAATCTTCGTGATGTGGCTCATTATAATAATTGTTAGATGCTGATCACATTCCAGGGCTCCCTGATTTCTTTGGGATTGCAATAAATATAGAATTACATAATTCAGGAGATATATCTCCAGTATCATATAACTGTGTTCAGCAGTCTGGTGACCTGGTCTATTCCATATTATTCTAAGGTAGTGATCATTTCTGTTGTGTCTGGACTCGGGTCTTGCCAGTTTTAATATAGTTAAAAGCATGATATATAATCCTGCAGTATATACCTGGTGAAAAACAGCGAAATATGCCAGACAATAACACATGCAACCTATTGTTAGAGACTTCTGTGGTTAAAATAACTAATGATATAATTGTCCTACATATGTGTATATTTACTGAAAACTATAAAAATGTACAGACAACAAGATGTAATTGTCGTAAATCTGTGTATATCTACAGAAAACCAATATATACAAGTCGTAAATGTGTGTATACTTACAGACAACCGTGGACAGCTGCCAGCGCCTATGGTACATACTGACAAGTGTGCAGACAATGTTACTCATGAGTCTTCATGACGCTGTAGCTCTGTGTCTTTTCTTCAACATGACAGTCGGATATGCCCACGCCTTTCACGCTTTGGTAAGATGTCATAGCATTGTCATCGTCGTCAGTGTCATCGTCATCATCATCATCATCATCATCATCATCATCATCATCATCATCATCATCATCATCATCATCATCATCATCATCATCATCATCATCATCACTATCATCAACTTCATCAACTCCATCCATCATTGTGTGATATTCACTGGCACAGGAACGGAGCATAATGGGGACGACCCGTTGCCGTGAAGTTGGAACCTCGACTAACTAACTAACTAACTAATTAACTAACTAACTAACTAACTAACTAACTAACTAGTGCCAGCCGGAAGACACTGGAAGACGATGATGATGATGATGGAGGTGGTGCTGATGATCTGTTTCTCTCAGTCGTTTGGATTTCTGTCAGGATTTCCCTCAGAAACCACATTTCTACTACCTTAGTAGATGTTTCTCGACAAGTCTGCTTATTGTCCATTTTTGACTTTGTGTGTTCTTGTCCCCATTATACCATGAGGCCAAGCCAATCCAGGTATTTAGCTCCTCCGCCTTCTGTTTGCTCTTTCCCCATCAATTTTCCAAGTTGTCACTATGTTTTCCAACTATTAGTTTAGTTTAGTTTAGTCGATGGATCAACATCACGGCACACGGGTGTAATCCATAAGTGCTCCGTTCTTCTCCTAACTCAAACCTGAGTTTGGAGAAACTCAGCTCAGTGCACGAACTCCGTAGCACGGCGAGGATCCTGAAATACTTTGGGTAGATTTGTAACTCGAAATTTTCTTGAACTATTTCTCCTCACAACGTGCCCAAATATTTTGCCTGCCGCGTCTCCTTCTCTAATCAATTGACGTTTTCCATTTCTTTGTTAAAGAACTTGAGCATTTGTTTTTCTGTGCATCTAAGGTATTCTTTTCATTTTCATCAAAAACCACAGCTTTACTGCCATTAGATGTTTCTCACGTTGTCTGTTTGTTGTCCATGTTTCACATGCACACCAAAGTATAGATTCTATGTACCATTTCTATATTTATCATTTAAACTGGCAGCTTTGCATTAGTGAATATGTTTTACATCTGGCAAAATATTACATTTCCCATAATGACTCTTGTTATAATCTCTACAAGGCACCATTAGAGGCTATGACTGTTCCCAGATAATCGCACCGATTCACTTGTTTAAGAATATTTCAACTGATTTGGATGTTACGTTGCGATATTTATTTCTTCAATGAGATGGCCTTATTGTTTGTTTTCTTACAATTGATTTCGAACCCTAGTTGCTCACCGTGTACAATAACCACCTATTCTAAACCTAGTTATGAATATTATTACCATTGCTAATCTTAATCTAGGCGGTCGATAACGTGCTGAAAATGGGCAGTGAAGGGGAAAAAAGCAAGAGGGTCTACTTCATTGCACCGGGTTTTATTCCACTTGGCTCCGTTTCTTTCCTTAGTGTGGATGAGAGAGAGAGAGAGAGAGAGAGAGAGAGAGAGAGAGAGAGAGTGTGTGTGTGTGTGTTTGTGTGAGTGAGTGTGTGTGTGAGTGTGTGTGTGTGTGAGTGAGTGTGTGTGTGTGTGTGTGTGTTTAGTGCAGTCCTCGAGCGTGCTACTACAACTGGTGGCTGCTATAACCAGGGAGTGCACTTTACTGAATTTGCGTGAAGGTTAGCTTTTCCAATTACCAATGTACCTCGCCATCAGGCGAACCCACTCCGAGTTTTGAGATACTTGTAATTAACGCCCCTTCTTCAAGGCTAAGAAGTCAATATTTCAGTCCAACTGACCGGTGCGTCGAACGAATCCACTAAACCGCGGTGAGAAGAACGAACGAACGAACGAACAAATAATCTTTATTTTCAAAGAGTTAAGAATTGGGCACGCAGGCCCGTCTGACATCCTGCCCTTCTATTCTCCCTGCTCTCATACATTATGTCATTCATACATCACTTATGAAGCTAATCTTAGACAACAGCGACACTTTAAAATTAAAGCGAGTTGAACCACTCAGCCATGCCAACCTCGCAACATTTGTGAACTGTTTTGTTTCTTTCTAGTGACAATTTCATGGATAACACTATATGACATTAGTACTGTTTTTAAAGAATCTGGAAATTGCTGCACTTTATACCACACCAATATAAGAAAACATAAATAATAGGAAAACTTCCGGTCGCCAGCATGGCGGTTAGGCTTTGAGCCGTTAAGGCCTGTGGCGTGATTATGCTTGTGGCTACGGTTTGCAATCGCATTTTCCTCATGTTGGACTGGTAGTACATGGTTCCGTCGCTCTGCTACTGAGTGAGTGCGTGGGCGACACCGTGAGCTGTGAAATTCGCGTGGAATGCTTTTACATCTGTCCTGTACAGTGAACTGCATGTTCAGAACAATGACTACCGGCGGTTGCTGAATTGACTGTTTTGCCCTTTCGGTTCACGAGTGAATTTTTCGGGAGACTCCTGGGAGTCGGCGCTGAAGCTGCGGAGTTCGTGCTTTGTGCGACACTTTCGGCGGGTCGCCCTGCGGTAAGAGACCGAGCCATGTGAGAAAACCCGGGTCAATGAGGTCTTTCTGGTGACTGCCGAGGCCATCGACGATGAACTGTGGTATTCGTGGATGAATTTTGTGTTGACATTCTGACGGCGGCATTATGCACACTGTACCTGTGCGGGCTTGTTGGATTGCCGAGACGTCCGTCTATTCCACTTTTCACATTGGACAGTGGGGAGCATTTTGTGTGATATTCGCTGGCACGGGAATGGAGCATAATGGGGACGACCCGTTGCCGTGAAGTTGGAACCTCGACTAACTAACTAACTAACTAACTAACTAACTAACTAACTAACTAACTAACTAACTAACTAACTAACTAACTAACTAACTAACTGACTGACTGACTGACTGACTGACTAACTGACTGACTGACTGACTGACTACCTACCTACCTACTTACCTAACTAACTAACTAACTAACTAACTAACTAACTAGAAAGAATAGGAAGAGAAAAACAGAGAAAGGGAAAAAGCAGGTAATGGGGAGAGAGAGAGCGAACGAGAGAGAGAGAGAGAGAGAGAGAGAGAGAGAGAGAGAGAGAGAGAGAAGGCAGGATGGGATGCATTCCCATAAGATGGGAGAGGGAGGAATTGTAGAGAGACGAGGAGGGATAGAGACAGAGAGTGTGAGGAAGGTATGACATTACCATTGTTTTTAGGAAGCCGCCGTGGCGTAGTGATTAGACTGTAAACTGTGGTATGGGGGTCCTGTGTTCGAATCCGCACGGGACAGACTTAAAATCGACCCCCCCCCCCCCCCCCCCAGGTCAACATATCAACAACAGGCACCAGGAAACGTCTTGGGAAGTACATGCGACGGCTGTGATTATGAACACATCACTAACCGAGTGAGGGAAACGGAAGCAAATAGAGAGAGAGAAGAAGAAGTGGGTGAGAGAGAGGGCTGAAAGACACACAGTGAAAAGGAGTGATGCAAACAATGACGGACGAGAGAAAGGAAGCGTGACGAATAAAAATATAGAAGTGAGGGAGATACAAGCGTCACAGAGAGAGGGAGAGAGAGAGAGAGAGAGAGAGAGAGAGAGAGAGGGAGAGAGAGAGGGAGAGAGAGAGCGAGGGTAGGAGTGTAGGACAGAGGGAGAGACAGAGCGGGAGTGAGAAAACATGAGAGAGAAAAAGAGTGATAAAGAGGACGAGAAAGGAAGTGAGAAAATTGATGAGAGGCAAGAGAAACGTGGCTGTGTGTATTAAGAGGAAGAGAGAGAGAGAGAGAGAGAGAGAGAGAGAGAGAGAGAGAGAGAGAAGGAGTGAGAGAGAAAAAGAGAAAGCGAGAGAGAGAAGGGACGAGAGAGAGAGAGAGAGAGAGAGAGAGAGAGAGAGAGAGAGAGAGAATCTACGAACTAAACACTACATTCTCATATCGTGTAAGCGTGAATGAGTATATGCAGTTTTGTATTAGCAAAAACTGTAATAGAGGCAGAGGGAGAGAGAGAGAGAGAGAGAGAGAGAGAGAGAGAGAGAGAGAGAGAGAGAGAGAGAGAGTAATTACGAACTAAAACAATTTACACTCTAAAAACACGTAAGCGTGAATGAGTATATGCAGTTTTGTATTAGCAAAAACTAAACTAGAGGCAGGGGGATTGAGAGAGAGAGAGAGAGAAAGAAAGAAAGAGAGGGGGGGGGAGGGAGAGAGAGAGAAGAAGAAGAAGAAGGATCGAGCGAGAGAGAGATAGAAATTACGAACTAAACACCATACACTGTCATATCATTTAATCGTGAATGAGTATATAAAAGATTTGCCTCGCCCACCAGCTGCACCTCTGCTTCCATCACAATTCACCTAAACTAGTAATTTTGAAGATCCTGTCTGAAAAACAAATATCCTGGATTTTTGTCTTTCCTTTTCTTTCATTACTCGACCCTCACCCGTCTGAAAATTTAATAACTGCAGCACTGTCGTGTTCCGCTGGCTCTCTGATCTGCTGGAATCTTTCTCCCATTTGCAGTGATCATTTAAGACAAGACTAATTCTATGCTATCCATCCGTCACTTTCTAGGTGACTATCAGAGATGATGAAGAATATTCTCTCTGCAATTTATCTTTGTCAATCGACATGGGGAAACTAGTTTTTTAAGAGCTATATTGAACCAATCCTGCGGTACGGAAGTGAACCATGGATATCTGGCAGTCAAGTGAGGAATTATAGTAAAATGCGGAGATGTGGTTTTATAGAAGAATGACAATAACACCGTGGGCGGATAGAAAGATAAAGGAAGACAGCTTAAAAGAAGATAACTAACAAAAATAACTATTTACTCGCATCAGCAGAAGACGGTGTCCCCGTTCTTTGGGCATGGTGTGAGTATGTTATCACAACGGAAAAGTGGGGGTGGGGGGCGAGGGAAGAGGGGAGGGGGTGACACTGAAGACTAAAAGAGATGCTGCTGGCATCGGCTGACTAAAAGAGAAGCTGCTGGCATCGGTTGACTAAAAGAGATGCTGCTGGCATCGGTTGACTAAAAGAGAAGCTGCTGGCATCGGCTGACTAAAATAGAAGAAGAAGAAGAAGAAGAAGAAGAAGAAGAAGAAGAAGAAGAAGAAGAAGAAGAAGAAGAAGAAGAAGAAGAAGAAGAAGAAGAAGAAGAAGACGAAGAAGAGCAGAAGAAGAAGAGGAAGAAGAAGAAGAAGAAGAAGAAGAAGAAGAAGAAGAAGAAGAAGAAGAAGAAGAAGAAGAAGAAGAAGAAGAAGAAGAAGAAGAAACCTGTCATTCTGAATTCCGCCCATCTGAAATAAGCTTGTCTGTGTTAATCAAACCCTGGTTTACAGCTCGCGTGACGAATCGTGGAAATCACAAATACAATTTTCCTGTTGTTGGCGGAAAAAGCACTTTTATTCCGAAAACTGTTATGTTTAATTATGTATTTTCCATTTTTGTCCGCGAATTAAATATTTAACCCAGTTATTTGAAATATTTTCCTGATCTATACTTAGGGGGAAAATTAGACGCTTTGGAAGTTAAACATGTGCGTACCGAAGTTTAATCATAATGTGTGGGACAGCTGTTGTCCGGGTCTCATTTCGAGGAGGTTGATAATCGTTCTGCACGACTGGAAAATAAATAATTTAGTGTAGACAGGGTATTTAACTGTTGACTTTATACATTAGAACAGTTTTCCTGAACTCCTGTTTCCAGCCGCGAGCACTTTTATAACAGCCAAGTAACCCGCTATCATCGTTATATACAAGTCAAGTGACTTGGGATCCTCTGTTATCGACTTGATAAGTAACTTGAGATCCCATTTATAATAGTCAAGTAGCTAGATGCTAATCTTTAAAATAATCAAACAACTTAAAAATCTCTTTGTAATAGTCAAACAACATGAGATCCACTTTGTAACACAAAAGCAAGTACTGATCCCTTTTGTAACACCCAAATAACTTGAGCTCGCGGTTATTATAGTCAACTAGCTGACCCGGCCCGGCTTCGCCCAGACCCTGGTGGGGAGCATCTCATTTAATTCATATAAGTAGTCATATAAGTTCTCGTTCCCGTTACCGACTATCTGTCTGTCTGTCTGTCTATCTGTCTATCTGTCTGTCTGTCTGTCTGACCCGGCCCGGCTTCGCCCAGACCCTGATGGGGAGCATCTCATTTAATTCATATAAGTAGTCATATAAGTTCTCGTTCCCGTTACCGACTATCTGTCTGTCTGTCTGTCTGTCTGTCTGTCTATCTGTCTGTCTGTCTGTCCCGGCCCGGCTTCGCCCAGACCCTGGTGGGGAGCATCTCATTTAATTCATATAAGTAGTCATATAAGTTCCCGTTCCCGACTATCTATCTGTCTGTCTGTCTGACCCGGCCCGGCATCGCCCAACTCCTGGTGGGGAGCATCTCATTTAATTCATATAAGTAGTCATATAAGATCCCGTTCCCGACTATCTGTCTGTCTATCTGTCTTGGGTAAAAGAAGGAGGGAGGAGGAGGAGGGAGGAGGAGGGCGAAGGAGGAAGGAAGAGGAGGGCGAGGAGGTAGGAGGAGGGAGGAGGAGGAAGAGGGAGGAGGAGGGAGGAGGAAGAGAGTGGAGGAGGGAGGAGGAGGATGGGAGGAAGAGATAGGCGGAGAGAGGAGGAGGAGTAGGGAGGAATAGGAGGGAGAAGGAGGGAGGAGGAGGGATTAAGAGGAGGAGGGGGAAAGAGGAGAAGGAGGAGGAGGGAGGAGGAGGGAGAAGGAGGAGGAACAGGGATGAGGAGGGAGGAGGAGGGAGGAGGAAGGAGGAGGAGGAGGGGAGGAGGAGAGAGGAGGAGGGTGAAGGAGGAGGAGGAGGAAGTAGGAAGAGGGAGGAGGGGGAGGAGGAGGGGAGAGGGAGGAGGGGGGAGGAGGAAGAGGGAGGAGGGAGAAGGAGGAGGAGGGAGGAGGAGAACGCAGGAGGAGGAGGGGGAGGAGGAGGAGGGAGGAGGGAGAGGGAGGAGGAGGAGAGGAGGAGGAGGGAGGAGGTGGAGGGAGAAGGAGGAGGGAGGAAGAGGGATGTGGAGGAAGGAGGAGGAGGGAGGAGGAGGGAGGAGGTAGAGGGAGGAGGTAGAGGGAGGAAAAGGGAGGAGGGAGGAGGAGAGAGGAGGAGGAGGGAGGAGGAGGAGAAGGGAAGAGGAGGGATGAGGAGAAAGGAGGAGGAGAGGGAGGAGGAGGGAGAAGGGAGGGGAGGAGGGAGGAGGAGGGAGAAGGAGGGAAGAGGAAGAGGGAGGAGGAAGAGGGAGGAAGGAAGAGGAGGGATTAGGAGGAGGATGGAGGTAGGTGGAGGAGGGAGAGGGAGGAGGGGGAGGGGAAGAGGAAGAGGGTAGGAGGAGGAGTGGAGAGGAGGAGGTAGAGGGAGGAGGAGGGAGGAAAAGGGAGGAGGGAATAGGAGAGAGGAGGAGGAGGGAGGAGGTAGGAGGAGGAGGAAGGAAGAGGGAGGAGGAGGGAAGAGAAGGAAGGAGGAGGAAGGAGGAGGAGGAAGAGGGATAAGGAGGATGGAGGAGGAAGAGGAGGGAGAGGGAGGAGGGGGAGGAAGAGGGAGGAGTAGGAAGAGGAAGGAGGAAGAGGGAGGAGGAGGATGGAGGAGGGAGAGGGAGGAGGGGGAGGGGAAGAGGAAGAGGGTAGGAGGAGGAGGGGAGAGGACGAGAATTAGGGAGAAGGAGGGAGGAGGAGGGAGGAGGGGAAGGAGGGAGGAGGAGGGGAGAGGAGGAGGGAGGAAGCGGAGGGAGAAGAAGGAAGGAGGAGGAGGAAGGAGGGAGAGGAAGGAGGGAGGAGGAGGGAGAATGAGGAGGGGAGGAAGGAAAGGGAGGTGGAAGAGGAGGAGGAGGGAGGAGGAGGAGGGTGGAGGAAGGAGGTAGGGGGAGGAGGAGGTAGAGGGAGGAGGAGGAAGGAAAGGGAGGAGGAAGAGGAGGAGAAGGGAGGAGGAGGAGGGTGGAGGGAGGAGGAGGAGGTAGAGGGAGGAGGAGGAGGAGGGAGGAGGTAGGAGGAGGAGGAAGAGGGAAGAGGGAGAAGAAGGGAGAAGGAGGAGGGTGGAGGAGGGAGGATGCTGAGGGAGAAGGAGGCAGGAGGAGGAGGAGGGAGGCAGGAGGAGGAGGGATGAGGAGTGAGAGGGAGGAGGAGGGAAGAGGAGGGAGGAGGGGGGAGGAGGCGGAGGGAGTAGGAGGGAGGAGGATGGAGGAGGAGGGGAGAGGAAGAGGGAGAAGGAAGAGGGAGAAGGAGGAGGGAGGGGGAGGAGGTAGAGGGAGGAGGAAAAGGAGGAGGGTGGAGGGAGGAGGTAGAGGGAGGAGGAGGGAGGAGGAGGGGAGGAGGTAGAGGGAGGAGGAGAAGAGAGGAGGAGGGAGTTCGCCATTCCAAATTCATACTCGTCTAGGTTCTGTGATTTCGGTCCTTCCATTGATTGTTCTTCCCTTCTACACGACTGTAGATAACTTCCTTACACATAAAAAGATGAATTGTTATTGATATTGCCGTGGCATGGAGGAATATCAGCAGCAGAGTTGATCCAGAAAACCAAAGACCGAGATCTACGGAGAGCCATGAACGCCTACGCCAGCCGGCACGGCACTTGATGATGATTGCCGTGTGACGATTCTGTGTAGTCACGTCATTTTCTTCCCTTTCCCTAGCGTTTTGGTTCGGGGATTCTTTCATCATCATCATCATATATTTACGCACGTATTTTGGGAGGGGGAGGAGGGAGGAGGAGGAAGAAGAAAAAAAAAAACGACAGTTGGCAGCGCTGGAATGAAAGGAAGGCGAATTCGCGAACGTATAAAGGACATACAGACATACATATCCACACACATCCTAATTTATATATAAAATCAAATCAAATCAAATCAACTTTATTAGGGTCACAAATTGGGCGCGCAGGCCCGTCTTACATTCGGCCCTTCCAATCACTCGTCTTTCATTCATCAAGAGCATTATACATTTACATAGGAAGAAAAATAAACATTGTGAAATGAATGTTGTAAACATAAACAAGGCTAATTACAATGTTATGAAGCCCATCTCCCACCTATCCATACATCACCCCACCCACACAACACCCCCACCTACCCACACACGCGCGCACCAAGGGACACATACACACCCCCACCTACCGGCACACACGCACACCAAGGGACACATTCATACCCCACCAACCGACCCATCCCCCTCCCTCACATCCCCCACCCACACACACTGCCCTCACCTGATCCCCCAACCAAAACACACTCGCCACCCACAAACATTCCCCCACCAACCCACACATTCGACGCCCATCCACATCTTACCCCACACATCCTCTCCCCACCACACCTCAAAAATAAGATAATTTTAGACCATCTTTATAATTTTAAAATATCGTGAAAAGATCTTTAGTCGAATAACTAGTGATCAACTTTAAAACAGTCAAATAACAAGTTATCCACTTTATAACAGTCAGGCAGCGTGTGATCTCCTTTTAGTTAGTTAGTTAGTCGACAGATCATCCTCGTTGCACATCGAACCATTCAGTCCATAAGTGCTCGGATCCCCTCCTCAGCAAATCCCACAGCGTGTAGCGGCTAACGACGCCAGTTCTGTGTTGGTTTATCAATCTTCTTTGGCTTCCTGCGTAGTGTTCTTGTTTGGCCACCCCTCTTTTAATTTGCTGCTCTCGCAGTCTGGCCATTGTTGTAGATTCACAGTCATCACTTGGTTCTCGCAAAAGTCTCACTTCACGTAGAGCATTCAGAATGTCAGCCTGGTCCATGGCGCGTCCGCCCTCCACAGTAGCCTCACCTGCGAGCTTGTCAGCCCGCTCATTTCCTTGTACTCCTGCATGCCCTGGCACGAAGATGAAACTAATCTTTGTCAGCCGAGACCGCTTCAGAGGCAGCAACCATTCTCTTCGGATCGACCCCTCCTCTATCCTCTTGATCATGTTCATTGAGTCGCTAAGGAAACAAGCCCTAGTGAATGTCTGTGTCTCGAGCCATGTTATTGCTTTACTTACTGCCATGACTTCCATGGTCAGGCTACTTGTGGTTTCAGTGAAAGCACCAGAGTCCTCCTTCACAATTCTCCCTCCGGCCCGAGCTGTAAAGGCCCATGAGCTTCTCACATGTCGGACGACCGACCCATCTGTGTAGATGACCGCGTCACCGTCTAGCGAATTCTCGAAAATCAACGCTTGTACTTCAGCCTCAACAGCAGCCGGATTTTCTTGTCTGCATTTTCTATCTAGTTGGATGCAAACTGAAAAGGATGTGCAGAAGTCTGTTGGCACTTGCACCCACTCCTCGCCAGGTTCTAAGTCCTCAAGTGAACACACCTGTTGAAGAATGTCTTCGGCTTGACCCATCCACGACCGTTCTCTTTTTAACCTGCTGCCCTTCACCTTCCTAATTTCACTATGCAGTGGATTTGAGTGATTACGTTAATTCTGAGGTAGGCGCGTGCCCTGCAAACTTGTATTCTCTCTTCAATGGTTGGAAAATCAAGAAGGTAGCGCACCGCCCTGCATGCTGTATCTCTTGTACATCCAAGAATAATGCGCATAGCTTCATTCTGTATCCTTTCCATCCTTTCTATCTGCTTATGGCTGAGAGTCAGGATTGCCATTGCATACTCCAAAACAGACATGACCAGCCCCTCGTACAGAAGACATAGATGGCGCTGCTCACAGTTTGCTGCCGCCATCACCCGCATCGCTGCCAAACCCCGCTTGGCCTTTGTTATCACCTGGTCTATGTGCACATTATAAGCAAGGCTTCGATCAAACCGTATCCCCAGGTAATTCATTGTCTGCGTTCTTTCCACCGTCTCTGAACACAGCATTACAGTTGGTGTTGGATTGTTGACAATATGATTATTCAACGAGAACCAAGTCACTGTTGCCTTTGTTGGGTTGACCATTGCCCCAGCTTCATCACACCAAGTACTTATGCGATTGAGTTCGGTTTGTAGTTCCACAGCAACCTCCTCTCTATCCTTACCCTGACGATACACTAAAACATCATCGGCATATGACAATGTCCTGCCAGGTCCAGTGATCTGCTCACTGGTGATTCTCACTGTGTAGGCGTTGAACAGTACCGGAGATAATGGTGATCCCTGTGGTAGGCCAGGATATATTGTTGTTGGTTCCGAAGTCCAACTGCCACATCTAAAAACTACTTTCCGTTGGAAGAGGGCTGCAGCGATCCAACTAAGGAGGAATGGACTTACGTTTAGTTCAAGAAGCTGAAACATTAAAAAATCCAGTGGTACTCTGTTGTATGCATCCTCAAGATCAATCGCTGCAGCAACGGTTTCAGTGCCTGAGTGGAAACCTTCATAGACATCATGGGCAAAGACTGCTGCATTGGTCCAGGTTTCTCTTTTTGGACGGTACCCACCCAGGGTAGGTGGGAAAACACCTTGCCTCTCTAGTTGGCTTGATATTTTCCTGGCAATTACCTTCTCCAGCAGCTTGCCTATTGTATTCTGCATGGTTATAATTCGATATCCCTGAATTTTTTTGTGGTCTTTGTCAGGCTTCGGCAAGGGAATCAGATAGCTGTGTAACCATTCCTCCTTGATGCTAGCACTCCCTATACTGTTGTTGTACATGTCTGCTAGTTTCTCTAGCTCATTGTCGGTACACCTATTTATGTCGTCGTATCTTATGCCATCAGGACCTGGAGCACTGTTTTTTGATCGTCGAAGCACAGCCTTGATTTCTTTCACTGTCACTGTGTCTTCATCCGAAGTGTTCTGGGCCTTGCATCTGTCTGAGGTGACCTCCTTGGCCAGATTTCGGCCTCCCATGTCTGTCTGGTTGCTCTGCTCAAGGTAGCGTTCAAAGAGGGCTTTGCCCTTGTCCTCGTCAGTCCTCTGCCAGATGAGGTCAGCACCTTGGAAGTCAGAAATGCTCTTATTCTTGACTACACCACTCATGCTTTTATGTAGTCGCCAGAACAATTTCAGTGACTTGTCTGTGCTTACTCTTTGACACACCTCTGCCCATTTTTCGCTTTTAACCACCTTGACCAGTTCTTTGAAATAGCTTACTTTTGTGTGCATCTCTCTTTCTAAGTGCAAGCAGGGACTAGGATGACCAGCTCTGTTCTTCTTGGCATTTTGCCATCTCCTTACAGCACTACGCTTATCCACCCAAGCCTTCTCCACCTCGAAACTCCACCACGGTGGCTGCTCCCAGCTTTTTTTCCTGCCCTGAAACGTTCTGCGCTTGTCACGTCTTATTTTACTCACCACATCTTGCCCTGCACTGTCATACTGGAACGTCTTTACCTTTAGCTTGTGCTGCCTGGTTCTGCCTTTCTCCACCAATATGCTGCAAGGGTGGTGGTCGCTGCCATGGTGTCCTAGGACACCCCATCTACACACTGTAGTGAGTGAAGGTGAAACTAGCGCCAGATCAATAGCACTGTCCTCATCGCCTGGACGGCTTGCTGTCCTGGTGACACAGCCACTGTTGATACAAACCAGGTCGATGGTTTCCAGTGCAGTCTCGAGCTCATCCCCTTGTGTATTGGAGGAAGTGTTTCCCCATGATCTGCCTTTAGCGTTGAAGTCACCACAGAAAATAACATTTCTCTCGTGGCCTAATATGCCACTTAAGCACTGCCACTTCTGGGCGTCCATACTCCCATTGCGGGCATAAACATTGACCAACACGAATGGTATACTGGAATCAACTCTCAACGCCTGTATTTGTATATCGTCACTGTCCCAACTGGACATGTCTAGCTCTGACGCCACCATGCTGTCGCGAACGAGAATCGCCGTTCCCAGATGTCGTCTGTTGTAGAAACATTTGAAGCCGGCAATTCGGAGTAGCTGATCGCCCAGTCTCGTCTCCTGGAGTGCTACAATGTCGTTCCTGTAAACTAGGGTTTCTAAAATAGAGCCCCGTTGTTTTACACAGGTACAGTTCCAATATAGAATACGGATGTTCCTGTGTCTTAGACGGTGACACTTGAGTCTAAACCGCCTCAAACCACCACGCTTACCTTGCTTCTTTATCCCTGCGCGGCTACCACGCCGCTTCGTTATGTTGACTGCTAACCGCTCGGAGAATACACGTTGTTCCGCCATGTTGAAAAAACGTAAACACAGACTGCTGAGAACCACACACGCTGCTGAAAATTCACTCAAGGATGGCTTCGCTCGATGCACGAACTCCGTACAGATCTTGAGTAGAAACTCCTGGTTTTACATCCTGGCACACCAATTACACGCAAGAGATGAATAAATCCATCCCCTACGCGAAAAAGTTAACGAACACCTTAACGAACGAAGTTAACGAACACAACGAGTTAACGATCTCCTTTTGTAATACCCCAAAACACTTTAGCTCGCGTTTAAAATAGTCAAGTAAACTTCTCTTTAGTTTTTAGTTTAGTTTTAGTCGATGGATCAACATCACGGCACACGGGTGTAACCCATAAGTGCTCCGTTCTCCTCCTAACTCAAACCTGAATCTGCAGAAACTCAGCTCAGTGCACGAACTCCGTAGCACCAGCGAGGATCCTAAAATACCTTGGGTAGATTTTTTAACTCGAAATTTTGCCCGGGCAGCGCCGTTAGGCTACTCTTTTTTGATTTCCAACTGCCATGGGATTTTTTACGTGCCCCACAATACGCACGGGCGTCCGATCTCACTACCCAGAGACCAGGGGAAATTTTATTACTAGAAGTCCATGTGAAATAAATCCCGGTCCTAACCGGGGCTTGAACTCGGGATCTCCAGCACTCGAGGCGGACACCATACCTCGAGACTACGCAGCTTCCTTCTCTTTATAAACTTCTCTTTATAACAGTCAAATAACTTGTGATCCTCTCTGTAATAGTCAAGCAGTGTGTGATCCTTGTTAGAAAATTACGTAAATTGTCACCCCATTTTGGAAATGTTACATACGTTTTGAGCTTCTTTTACACTAGTCAAGTTATACGTGATTATTTTAATAATAGTTTTAAAAATAAGTGTTATTATTCCCTTTTATAATAAATAATTAGATAACTTGTGTTTCGTTTTATAATACCCTTGTTAGCTTGTAACCCAAGGAGGTCTCCGTGGCGAAGTGGTCAAGCCGTTTGACTCGGGCTCCAAAGGTTCTGTGTTCGATTCCGGGTCGCGTCCTTCGGTTCATGAGTGCATTTTTTCGGAGACTCCTTTGGGTCGTCGCTGGAGCTACGGAGTTCGTGCTTTGTGCGACGCTTTCCGCGCTGCGGAAATAGACTGAGCCATGTGGAATAGTATCCCGGTGCAATGAAGTCGATCCTGTCGACATTTAAGCGACTTTTTCTTTTAACCCATTTTGAAATTATAATAATAGCAGTAAAAATCCATCCATCCATCATGTGCCATGCCGGTAAGCGTGGGTGGTCATGTTTTGCCATCTCACTCGATCACCAGAGTCGTGGATCAGCTCCGTGATCCTGTCTCGACCATGCCATGTGGCCAAGCCATCCAGGCATTTGCTTTTAGGTCTTCCTCTTGGTCTGTTCCCTTCGATCTTGCCAGTTGTCACCAGGTTCTCCAATCCATTTCTTCTCATAACATGCCCAAAAAATTTTGACTGTCTGCGTCTAATGTCTCTAATCAGTTTACGATCTTCGTTTGTTTCTTGAAGGACCTGTTCATTGGTCTTTCTGGCTGTCCATGGTATTCTTTGCATTTTCCTCAGAAACCACATTTCTGCAGCCATCAGATGTTTTTCAGCTTGACTGCTCATTGTCCAAGCTTCACATCCATATAAAAGTACAGGTTCTATGTAGCACCTCAACACTCTTTTTCTCGTTTCAATTGACATCTTTTTATTGGTCAGTATGTTTTTCATCTTGCTAAGGGCTACCTTACACATGGCGATTCTTGTTCTAATCTCTTCAAGGCATCTCCCATCAGATGTTATTACTGAGATAATTGTACCTATTCACTTGTTGAAGAATATTCCCATTTACTTGTATATTACATTGTGGTATTTCGTTCTTCCTAGTGACGACCATAACCTGTGTCTTTTTACAATTTAATTCTAACCCTCGTTGTTCACTATGTCACAGAGCTGGTGGCTGTACTGTGGTATCAGCTGTCTCTGCGCTCTGGCTCGTTGTATGATTTATGAGTGAGCTGTACACTGCGTGTGTATGTACCTGCCTACATCAGACGATAACAAGACAACCATAACACTCAAAAGAACTTGAGTAAGCTCCGGTGCAGTGATGAGCAATAGTATATTGACCATTGGCAAGACATGAATGAAGTACTCACATGTTGATGATGCTTATGCCTTCAGGCCCTCACACCAGTCTAACATTCCTTCATCATTCCCACAACATGCACTGTCAACCCGGCTACAGTCCGAAATGTCTAGGTTACTCTAATGTTACCTGGTGCAAGAAGCGTTCACACTATCCCACTCGTGTGTCTGAAGCTACAATCGATTCATGACACCTCGTCAGCCTGCATCCGTTATTCCAACCTCTGGGCGACCTGCCGATGCCCGAAGTGCTAGATTTCTTCACCGGCTAAATCCATCTTCGTTCGATGCCTGATCGTGTAAGGAGTTGCGATGTAACGTGCCGTGTCCTCATGTGAGTGGAGTGTGTGCGTGCGTTGAAGGTACAATGTTCAAATCTGCCTGCTACATGTGAGTCGTGTCGTGGCTGGCCAACAACTGACTCACGACAACCGTTTGGTTGTCAATATACGCACTTGTGACGTCTCCTTTGTTCCGTCCAAGTGCTCTATCGTGCTCATTTCATTACCCTCTTCTAATTCCATGTTCTGGTGCACTTAGTCACTCTTTTAATTCCGTCTGGCTGTCATTCACGCCATGACAGCTATGCCCTCTCCATAAAAAAATGTTCCTAACATTTTCCTATTCTTACTCTATTTCGACATGTATGCCAATGATGGATGCGACGTAAATTACTGTAAGTCGTGATAGACTACAAATCTGTCATCTCTGGAACTCAGTATGTCATCTTAAGACAATATAGATCGTGTGGACTTCAGACATTGAATTAAAACCCACAAGTCCCAATAACCGCCACCTCATACAATCCAAAGATATGATCGTCGAGATGTTTTCGCGTTATCATGATTGACTACTTGCAACAAACAGCAAGGTTCAAACACCGCCGGACACTATTGTTAAAGTGCCGTTTTCGCGTCTCGTGCTGACCCCTTGACAAGATTACCTCAGACCTCTGTAACCCTGAGTATCTTCGGTGAACCAAAATGGACTTCAATGTTGTAAACCCAACGACCTTCTGAGTCAAAAGAAATAAATAACTGATCTCCATCAATTTCAGAGACGTATTATGTCAACTTCACTCTGAGTTAACATATCTTTCCATCATCCATTGTCGCTGTTGGCAATTTAATCTTACTACTATATCTAATATCTGTGCTTAGTCCTCATAACTGTAATGTTCACTTTCTATCTGTGTGGTGGATTTTAAGTATGTGTATTTGTATATACTCTTTTTCATTCATCCATCTCTACATTCATCCATCATGAAATAACACCTCTAATTTCTATTTATTGATGACAACATAAACTCCTTCCGCACAAAACAAATAAGTATGCACTTATCATTAACTGCGAAATAATAAATATCAACAATTATAATAATTGATAAAATTATAACGATAAAATTAAAATCAATATCATTTCACTTATAAACTAATACTATTACTAGCTTAACTATAAACCATAATTTCCTTTTCCTACTTAGTGATCAAAGAATTCACATATTGTTTTTATTTCCTCTATATTACACAAAATAAATAAAGAATACGTCCGAGTGTCACACCGCAGAATCATCTACTACCCTGTACCAAATTGACCACAGCATCTGCACTCGTCTTTGTCCATTTCTTCGTACACATGACTATCTGATCACGCACCGGCATACTTGTTTATCCTGCCATCTGCAACATTAATAACAATACGTGACTTATTTATATTTAAACAGCTGTTTCTATACATGTGGTGTTTCAGAAGTAAGCCACAGTCATCATACAGTAATATTATATTTATACATTATAATATTCTCATTTAACCTATTTACTCCAATACCAAAAATTAAAATTAACAACAAAAGAATATTTTATTCATACAATATGTTTATAATCGACTGAGTAAATCTGCTAAATTATTTTCACTTCCTGAAATATGAGCAACAGTGAAATCAAAATCCTGCATCAATAAAGACCATCTATCTATACGCGCGTTTTTGGGCAAACCATCTTTAAAGAGTTTTAATGGCATGCTGTCTGAAATAACCAGAAACTTCTTTCCTAAAAGATATTTTTCAAATTTCCTAATTGCTTCCACCACAGAAAGTGTCTCAAGTTCAGTAATTGCATACCGCCGTTGAGTTTGATTTAATTTCCGACTGGAATATAAAATTGGATGTAACAATCCATTATATTCTTGTAGTAAGATCGCAGATATAGTATGTGAGCTGGCATCTATCTGTACCACAAAGTCTTTTGACATGTCAGGAACTCTGAGAATTGGTGGAGAACTAAACAATGATTTTATTTCTTGAAGAATTTTCTCATGTTCTTCTGACCATTGAATTTTATTTAGCTGCTCTTTTTGAAGAAATTCTGACAATTTAGCGGTCATTCCAGCAAAATTCCTTATAAATTTCTGATAGTAATTAATCAGACCAAGCAATGTTCTAACCTCTTTTTTAGTTTTGGGTGAACTAATATTAAGAATTTTAGTAACAATGTTCGGATCAGTGTACAAGAAACTTTTTGAAATTCTATGTCCCAAAAATTGTATTTCCTGAAATGCAATTTCAGTTTTGCTCGGCTTCACCGTAAGACCAAACATTCGAATGCGACAATAACCTGTCTTAGAATATTCGCATGATGTACTATCTCCGTAGTATGGACACCAATGTCGTCCATGTAGGATGCTATGTTTGTAATGTCCCTAAGTAGTAAACGCATCATTCTTGTAAAAGATGAAGGAGAGTTATGAAGACCAAAAGGAAGGTAAAGGAATTCATATAACCCTAAAGGCGTCGTGAAAGCTGTAATGTGTACCGAATACTCCGCCATCGGTATCTGCCAATACCCTTTTGTCAGATCTAATTTCGAAAACCATGTAGACAATCGCCATGCCCGCTATCAATTCATCAATCTGCGGCATAGATACTGGATCAAGGTAAGTCAACTTATTCACTTTCCTATAATCTACGCAGATACGAAGATTCCCGTCCTTTTTCTTTATAATAACCAACGGCGAACAGTAATTCGAAACAGATTTCCTAATAATGCCCGCCTTTTCCAATTCTTTAATTTAATTAATTACCCTTTCCTGATAGTGCAATATAATTGGGTACGGTTTAGTTCTAACTGGAATTTGTGAATTTAACTGAATGTGATGTTTAATTACAGAAGTGAATCTGAGAATATGTTTGCAAATTATTCCAACAATTTTTTGAACATTTCAAAATCAGTTTGCGATAGCTGATCGTTTATAACTACTGATTTCCAACTACTTTTATTTTCCACAATTGGTGTAGGTATTACTTGTGGAATAGCATCCTCAGCTTGTTCATTTATCACTGAACATAAAGCAGCATTTCTAATATGTAAATCTGTTTCATCATCAGAGGTATCAGGCTGCCTCGAGTGATACGGCTTTAACATGTTAATGTGGTAAATTCTAGGTTTATCTCTAACCAAAATCTGATAATCCACGTCGGATATTTTTTTAATGACTTTAAATGGTCCCTGCCATGAGGTTGCCAGTGCCTCAACAGGACTTGGGAGTAATAATAATACTTCATCCCCTTCATGTAACTCAACTGTTTTTGCCGACCTGTTTGCATACTGTCTATATTTTGTTCCTGTCACACTTAATGCTTGCTTAGCAATTGAACACGAGGTTATTATCTTGTCACGGAGGTTAGTGACTTGTTCATATGCTTCCTTCGTGGGTTGATCTTTAACCTCCCCTGTTAACAACTCATCTAGAATCTGCATCGGCCCTCGTGGATTCGCCCCATATACCAGTTCAAAAGGCGATAACCCAGTACTTGCCTGTGGAACTTCACGATAAGCAAATAATAGAACATCCCAATCACCTGGCCGTTGAGCAGTAATCTTGGCCAATGCACGTTTTTAACGTACCATTCAGATTTTCTATAATCCCATTGGACATAGGATGAAAACTTGCGGAAAACATTTGTTTAATCCCTAGCATGCTACTAATGGCTTTTGTAGCTCCGGCAATGAACTGCGCTCCCTTATCTGATAAGATATATAAAGGAAAACCAATTCTGGAGAAGATTAGAAGTAGAGCATCTATAATTACTGACGCTGTAATAGACTTTAATGCCACAGCTTCTGGCCAACGACTACATGTATCAATGGCCGTTAAAATATACCTATTACCTCTGTCTGTTATCGTATTTAATGGCCCCACAATATCAATCGCAATCTTTTCAAACGGGCGGGATGCCAAATCCGTCGGTTGCACGGGTGCCTTGGGGTGTCGGCCATTCTGTACCATAGTTTGGCACACCTTACATGTCTGAACATATTTGCGAATGTCATTTGCAAACCCTGGCCAGTAAAAATTCGACAAAACTCTGGCCGATGTTCGTGCAACACCCATATGTCCTGCGAACGGAATGTCATGAGCTGTCTGTAAAATTTTCTGTTGAAACTGCAATGGCAGTACCGTCTGTTCTAACTGATGACCACCCTTATCGTATACTCGTTTTAGGATGTTGTTTCGCTTTATGAAATACCATTTACCTGTTTTTGAGCATTTTGGTGAATTGTCTAATTTAGCATAGCACTTTTTTAACGACTCATCCTTATCTTGTATCGAACCAAAATCTTCAGGTTTCTCCCACAGTTGCTTATTGTTTGCATTGGACCCAATGTGTCATTTTGATTTATCTGTTTCTCTTTATGTGTTTGTAACCTTGTTACAGCGTTTGCCACAATATGTGTTGCTTCCCATCTAGTTATGTCCTCTGGTGAGGCCTCATGCACCTCTGGGATATTGCCAAACAACTACATCTGCACAGGGGTCTGGAAGTACCGCAACTGTTATCCTTCCGGTAAAATACGGGCAGTTAATTTCCGCCCACGCAATCTTGAACTTTTCCTTTCTTCCTCCAAAAGTCCTGCAAATCACCTGTTCTCCAGTATAGTCAGTTCTGTTAATCAACCTTTTATGTATCCCGACTATACTCGCTCCAGAATCACGGACTAAGCTACAGTTCTTTCCATTAACCTTGGCCTGCTGTACAACCAATGATCCATTGGTAATATGGACTGCATTTGTCTCTTGCACAGGAATCAGGTGACCACACGTCAAACTACCATCTTTATGAAAGACCTGGCAGGTATTGCAAGTCGGGTCAATGGGAGAATACTCCACATCCACCGTATTTGCATGATTAGTATCGTCTGAGTCACTGTCGCTACTAGATGTCAACATACCTATGTTTGCCTCTTTATACAAACGTCTTAACGGACAGACAGCAAAAGTGTGCCCAAAAGATTTACATTTGAAGCATTGTGTCTGTCTTTGATACGTGTTGAATCTGTCCCTGTTTTTAACTGCCAATTTCTTGATGTACGTATCAAAATGTGGGTTTTTATCGCACATTTGTAAAGAGCCGTGGGCAAAGCCACAAAATTTACATGTTGTCCATACTCCTTTTTTTCTTGTTTAGAGTAAGGCTGATACTTTGGTTGTTGTTGTTTTTCTCGTCTATGATATTGTCCGCCAGACTGTTGCTGTGCTTTATATCCCTGCATCCTTGATTTATGAGGAAATCTCTCGCACGCATTCGTCTCTACTAACGGGGACGAATTATTATTAAATATCTGCTTATGGGCGTTGAAGAACGATTCCCCTTTTTCATCCATCTCCTGAATACTCGAACATTTCTGTTCCACAAGAAAAGTAGCCATAGAAGATGGAACTGCCGAAATAAGTTTGTCCCTAACAATTAAGTCACGTAGTTTCTTATAATCATTAGTAACATTAGCTGAGCGAGCCCATTTGTCAAATGTCAACTGTGTTAAAGAAGAAAAGTCAAGGAACGTCTGCCCTGATTTAGGAACAAGATTTTTAAATGATGAACGTAAGCCAAATTCATCCAAACAAAAGTGAGATAATAATCTCTTCCGAATGTACGAGTAGTCACTACGTAACTCCTCTGGAATTAGTTCTACCACCTGTAAAGGCTCACCACTCAAGTGTCTGTGTAACAGCACTGCCCATTCGGACTCCACAACTCCATAGTGTTTCAAGATGAGCTCAAAATTAGTCAAATAAGCAGAGATGGAATCCGAGTTTGAATATGTCTTTACTATTCCATTGTATTTCTTTATAGCATCCGTGGAATGTGCCTCTATCTTATTCCTAGCAATCTGTTCATCCCTGTCCTTCTCATATTGTTTCATTTTAAAATTACTTTCTAACTCTTTTTCCTTCAGAAGTTTTTCTGTATTCAACTTCTCAAGATTAAAAGCCATCTCTTTTTCTCTTAACTGTGTCTCTCTATCCAACTTTTCTTTATCAGCCGCCATTTGTAATGCCACCCTTTCTTTATCCGCGACCAATTGAGCTGCAATTCTGTCATTCTCCGCAGCCATCTTTTCCTTCTCAAATAATCTTTGTTTCTCTTGTTCCTCTAATCGATCTTTCTCCAACTGTCTCATTGCTGCCCTTTCATCCCTTTCATGGGCCTGAAAAATTGCAAATTGTTTCTCTGTCCACGCTATAAGATCCGGTCCTGTCAAACCTGCATCTTTCCCAATCGCAATAAAGTAACGTAATGACGACGTGTTGTTATTTTCCACTAATATTCAATAATAGTCACCTGTAGGAACAGCAGAAATGAATTTCAATACCAAAAGTACACAGGCTTATAAATATTAGACACAACCATGAAACAGTATTATTCTATAATAATTATAGATCAGAAATGTAGACAGAAATTTCGCACGAAAGTCATGTAACTCACAAAATAAAAGTTCACGCCGACAAAGTCAAAGAACACAGCAAAAATTAGTTTGCTTGCACGCAAGAAATTGTCTACTAGAAAATAAATAACGCAAAGTTTGCAGAACTATTTATAGAAAATAAGATATGCAATTCAATAAAGACAAAATAAACAGAGTTAACAATCTTTAAATAAATAAATAAATAGAATTTCGCACACCAAAATATTATGACTTATATAAACCCTGGAAACACCAAACACCAAAGAATTTAGCAAAGCAGAAAGACTTCAGCGCAAAAGTAATAAAGCCTATACATAATAAATTAAATAATGAAACCACAATTAAAAAATAGCAAGGACTAGTTGTAATAATTCCAAAGCAATAAATAAAAAGATAATATTGTTATAATAATTAAGAAAAGTAACTCAGCAAAGAGAATATAAGCAGAGTTAACGTTCTTTAACTACGTAAAATTAAGAATATAAAACATTATCCTGATATAAACACATAAAATAATGCGCACGCAAAATTAAGAAAGTATAGCGCAATATCGCACCATATTATGTACCGCGCCTATGACGTAATGAAAGACATGAGCGAATAAGGAAAGAATAAAATTTGTGTAATATCACAATATTAATGACTGTCACTTAACTAAATGAAAGACCACAAACATTTACTTAGCTCAGAAAACACGGCGATTTCTCCCATCAACGTGTTAGACTGAAATGTCAGATAGTCCCGCTCGTATCTGATATGAATTGTAGACCAACAAAATCGTCCTCAAACTCGACAAATGTCAGAAAAGATTCTTCGGCTTCATACTTCTGACATCGTGAGGATTCCAGCGTTGACCAATAAAATTTCTGTACATAACTGTTGTTGTCCAATAATCCTCTGCGTTATTTGAACTGTGATGAGGCGTCAACCCGTGAAGACTTCTCCGCTCAGGACACTGAGCTGGTGTATCAATGACAAAATAATCCTCAGCACCCAACAGATGTCTGCGAATCAACGAGCTGCTGGATTTGATACTTGAAACAGCTAGCGAAGCTACGATATTATAGACCTGAACAACATAGGCCTCAGGAATCTTTGAAGAGTTAGTAGTCAAACACAGTCCCTACTAATAGTGTAGCTCCCTGGTAGAGCAAAGAATGGCGGCAACTTAAAACCTACCAAATCATTCAACGTGACGACACTATGAGAAATGAAAGTTCTCTGGGTGTGGGATCATATAGATCGACACCATATATATATATATATATATATATATATATATATATATATATATATATATATATATATATATATATATATATATATATATATATTATATATATATATATATATATTACTATAAGCTTGCATTCTCAATCCTGTGTCAATTTACTGATGATCGAAGCTAGTATAGATCCTCTTTTCAGCAAGAAAAACTTCCTCTAGATGAAACTGCCTTTGCTGTTGCCCAACGGACGAAAATTCGACGATCACAAATGATATACAAAACTAATGAGGATGCGCCATTTGGTCATGACCACCTTAGACCGGCATGATCTTCTACACAGAAATAAGTAGACTGACTGTATCTATGTAGCGTATGTTTGGAGTATTGTATTTGTGCCTATAACTGTTGTCCTTGGCTCAATGACAAACTTCTCTTCTGCATCATCCAATGGCTTCCTTGGTTCAAAACTCTTCGGACGACGCTCCCATGTCACAGAGCTGGTGGCTGTACTGTGGTATCAGCTGTCTCTGCGCTCTGGCACGTTGTATGATTTATGAGTGAGCTGTACACTGAGTGTGTATGTACCTGCCTACATCAGACGATAACAAGACAACCATAACACTCAAAAGAACTTGAGTAAGCTCCGGTGCAGTGATGAGCAATAGTATGTTGACCATTGGCAAGACATGAATGAAGTACTCACATGTTGATGATGCTTATGCCTTCAGGCCCTCACACCCGTCTAACATTCCTTCATCATTCCCACAACATGCACTGTCAACCGGGCTGCAGTCCGAAATGTCTAGGTTACTCTAATGTTACCTGGTGCAAGAAGCGTTGACACTATCCCACTCGTGTGTCTGAAGCTACAATCGATTCATGACACCTCGTCGGCCTGCATCCGTTATTCCAACTTCTGGGCGACCTGCCGATGCCCGAAGTGCTAGATTTCTTCACCGGCTAAATCCATCTTCGTTCGATGCCTGATCGTGTAAGGAGTTGCGATGTAACGTGCCGTGTCCTCATGTGAGTGGAGTGTGTGCCTGCTACATTTGAGTCGTGTCGTGGCTGGCCAACAACTGACTCACGACAACCGTTTAGTTGTCAATATACGTTCTTGTGACGTCTCCTTTGTTCCGTCCAAGTGCTCTATCGTGCTCATTTCATTACCCTCTTCTAATTCCATGTTCTGGTGCACTTAGTCACTCTTTTAATTCCGTCTGGCTGTCATTCACGCCACGACACACTGTGTGTAACAACTGCATCTACTAAATGTCGCAGGTCCTGTTCATTGTCTGCAATCAAGACTGTATCATCTGCATATCTAATGTTATTGATGCATCGTCTCCCAATGTTAATTCCTTCCATATCTTCAATATTTCTGAAAATACTTTCACTGTACAGGGAAAACAGATCTGTAGACATTACACATCCCTGTCTCACACCTCTCTTAATAGGCTGATATTGGCCTACTTCATTATCAACTCTTATGGCAGCTTGTTGTTTCCAATATATGTTTTTTTACAAGTCTAAGGTCTTTTCCATCAATTTGTAGATCTTCAAGCATACTTATCATGTCGACATGTCTCACTTTATCGAAAGCCTTTGTGTAGTCAATAAAGCAAAGGTGTAGATCTTTGTTTACTTCTATAGACGTTCAATTATGGCTCTCAGTAAATACACAGCATTTAATGTACCCTTTCCTTCTACAAACCCACATTGTTCTTCTCCTATTTCAGGTTGTATTTTCCTCCTAATTCTTTGCATGATAATTCTTAGCACAATCTTCATGATGTGACTCATTATACTAATTGTTCGATGTTGATCATATTCCAAGGCTCCTGATTTCTTTGGGATTGCAATAAATACAGAATTACATAATTCATGAGGTATATTTCCAGTATCATATATTGTATTAAGCAGACTGGTAACTTTATCTATTCCATATTCTTCTAAAGCATTAATCATTTCTGTTGTGACGCTGTCTGAACCAGGGGTCTTGCCAGATTTCATATGGTTAAGAGCATTCTGAACCTCCATCTTCAAAATTGCTGGTCCTTCATTATTATTTTGAACATCGCAGTATTCGTCTCTGTTGTCGTCATAAAGGTTTTTCACGTAATCTGACCATACATGTAAGATCTGATCTTTTCTATTATGACTCTTCCATCTTTTGTCTTTAGGCAGCCTGCTGATGTACGTGTTCTTTGATTAGCAAGCTCCTGGATTCTTTTGTGCATTAGTTTCGCATTTTTACTGTTGTGTTGTTTTTCAATCTCTTCACAGTTTTCCTCAAGCCATGTTTCTTTTGCCTCCTTACATAAGGTTCTGACTTTTCTGTGAATTTCTTCATATTTGGCAGGATTATTTTTGTTCTGTCTTCTTGTTTCCATTAGTTGTAAAATTTCTTCAGTCATCCATGTCTTACGGCCCACTGTCTTTTCTTTTAGAATAGATTTGTCTGCTGCATAACAGATTGAATTCTTCAGCATTTCCCATTGTTCATCTACATCTTGAAATAGGATCTCTAGATAAGACAATATACCAAATTTGTTCTTTACTTCTATGTTAAAATTATCTTGTATTCCTCTTTCAGTTTTCAATTTGCACAAGTCATATTTAGGGTTTCCTGCTATATACTTGACTTTCTTTAACTTTACCCTAAATGTGCCTGTAATTAATCTGTGATCACTGTAACAGTCTGCATTTGGAACTGTTTTTACGACTGTTAACGCATTTCGAAACCTTCTGTTAATCAGGATGTAATCTATCTGGTTTTTAATCCTGCTGTCTGGACTCCTCCATGTCCATAATCTTCTAGGATGCTGTTTAAACCAGGTGTTTCCTACAACCATTTCTTGTTCTTTTGCCCATTCTACAAGTCTGTATCCTCTTTCATTTCTTTCTCCCAAACCACGGTTCCCTACACTGCATCCATCGCCTCGCTTTCCTATTTTTGCGTTGAAATCACCCATTTTGATATTTATTTCTGATTTTTTGCAGTTCTTCAAAGCAGACTCCATGTCGTTATAAAATTCCTCTATACTTTCTTCACTGCATTCACTTGTTGGGGCATATACTTGAATGATATTTATTTTAAAAGGTCTTCCGTTTAATTTCATTAATATGACTCTGTCTGACACAGCATGATATCCTTTGACAGAATTTGATGTTTGTTTATCTAATATAATGGCTACACCTCTTTGATGTTCTTCTCCCCCAGTGTAATTAATCTTATAATCCTCTCCTGTCATCCCTGCCCCTTTCCATCTCGTTTCCGATACTCCTAATATGTTAATCTTCTCTCTCTCCATTTCTTGTTTAATGTTTTCTAATTTTCCATCTGCATTCATTGTTCTAACATTCCAAGTTCCTACTTTCAATGATATTAATCTTTTGCACCTAGTAGCCTGTTGACGGTCTGGAGTCACCTGGTGCGCATGACTATCCCTACCAGGCGAGGCTGCTCCTATGGAGCACCCATTTACGCCGTTTCTCTGATTATCGATGAGTCCACACAACATGATTTTCTGTGCATCTATAAAGAAGGTAGTTTGCCATTGCTTTCCTTCCTAGCAGTGACCATACTGGTCAGTGACCGTAGCCATTGTCTCCTCAAAAAGAGATCCTCTGCCTACCGTCGTGAAGGTGAAGACCATAACCTACAACTATCTGTCGGCTGCTCTGCATCTTCATCCACCACCTGCACACATGGCTTCATGTAACCCTGATCAGGGGGCTAAACGGGTACTCCACCTTGCCCAAGGGTGTCCCGTAGGCTAGCGGAGGGAAGGAGGCGCCTTACTTCTCCTTTGATAGGGGATACCCCTACCCCGCTACCCCGACAGTAATAATAATAACGTGTATATAATAATAGAAGTAATAACAATATCGTGTAAAATGCCGTGAACAGAATAAAAAATGCCGTGAACAAAATCAACCACTGTTTAATTGCCTTGATCGACCTCACAAAGGCATTTGATGTGGTCAGTCGTTAGGGTCTGTTCAAGACACTAAAGAAGATTGGCTGCCCACCGACTCTTCTGTCCATTGTGGAATCGCTCCACACAGGCATGAAGGGTATAATCAAGTTTGACGGTGCAACTTCTGAAGAGTTTGAAATCAAGAGTGGAGTTAAGCAAGGTTGTGTACTAGCTCCCACATTCTTTGGAATTACTTCTACTGAAATATGCCTTACGTAATCAGGATGGTGGTATATTCATTCACTCACGCTCAGATGGCGGCCTCTACAATGCTCAGAGATTGAAGGCTAAGACCAAAATTAGGAGGGTACTGATCAGAGAGTTGCTTTTTGCAGATGATGCTGACAGCATCGTGAAATTATGAAGGTGAATGTCAGCATGTTAAAAAGTGGAAGGTCGCGGATGGGTCAAGCGGAAGACATTCTTCAATAGATGTGTTCACTGGATGACTTAGAACCTGGCGAGGAGTGGATACAAGTGCCAACAGATTGCTGTACGTCTTTTTCGGTTTGCATACAAATAGACAAAAAATGCAGACAAGAAAATCTGGAGGCTGAAGTACAAGCGTTGATCTTCGAGAATTCATTAGACGGTGGAGCTGTCATCTGCACAGATGGGTCGGTCGTCCGACATGTGAGAAGCTCATGGGCCTTTACCGCTCAGACCGGAGGGAGAATTGTGAAGGAGGATTATGGTCCTTTTATTGAGACCACAAGTAGCCTGACTATGGAAGTCATGGCAGTAAGTAAAGCAATAACGTGGCTCAAGACACAGACATTCACTAGGGCATGTTTCCTTAGCGACTCAATGAGCATGCTCAAGAGGACAGAGATTGGATGGATCCGAAGAGAGTAGTTGCTGTCTCTGGAGCGGTTTAGGCTGGCAAAGATTAGTTTCATCTTCGTGCCAGGGCATGCGGGAGTACAAGGAAATGAGCCGGCTGACAAGCTCGCAGGTAAGGCTACTTTGTTGGGCGGACGCGCCATGGACAAGGTTGACATTCTGAATGCTCTAAGTGAAGTAAGACATTTGCGAGAACCAAGTGATGACTGAATCTACAACCATGGTCAGACTGCTAGAACAACAAATTAAAAGAGGTGTGGCCAAACAAGAACACTACGCAGGAAGCCATAGAAGATTGATAAACCAACACAGAACTGGTGCCGCTAGCCGTTACACGCTGCGGGATTTTCAAAGGACGGGGATCCGAGCACTTATGGACTGATTGGTTCGATGTGTAATGAGGATGATCTGTCGACTAACTAACTAACTAACCAATCAACCAACCAACCAGCCAACTAACCAACCAACCAACCAACCAACCAACCAACTAACTAACTAACTAACTAACTAACTAACTAACTAACTAACTAACTAACTAACTGTCAAGAATCTTTTCACGTTGTCTTCTTCTATTTCTCTTTCCGCAAATCTTGCCTCTTTCTGATTTTTGTGGTAAGTTGTCTTGGCGACTCAGCTTACATTAACTAAAACTTCCTGACTGCTCATGTTGGCTGAAGACATAGAATCGTATAAAGTATACGCTTGGTCTTTCAGGTGTCATTCTCAGATTCGATAAATGTCGGGCCCAAATCCAGCTGTAGATCAGAATCATATCATGTATTTTATTTGCGCTGGCCCGATTTGAACTCAAGCGTAGTTCATACTCACTACTTCTAATAGTACTGGACTTAATTTTGCATGTCGATTAGCTTTCCCTATTACCAGTGTCCCTCGTCTAACCCACTTCGACTTCAGAGGTATTTAATTTACGTCTCCAAGTCAATATTATACGTATTTCATTGTAAGATTTTAACTGAATATGTTTTGCCACGGCAGAGGTAATTAACCCTCTACTCATAAGTTCGAAACGATGAATGATTCTTACCGTTTGGACGGTACACAGGGGATGTCCAACCGCTAAATTACTATTACTTTACATGTTAGCGAGGGGCACTAACCGTTAAGTTACCGGGTTAATCCTTGTTTTGAAGTGAAATGTCAAAACACAATGAAAAACAACACTTATTTATTTTGCTGGAAGGATAATTTTTCTGGCTTTGTCAGCATGACCGATAAGTTTATGAATATTTGATAACTAATTCATGCTGGGATCGGGTGTCCGTGCGCAATGGGGTTTTATAGACAGACGACAACGAGGTGATGTGGACAATGTCAGGAATTTGTTGTGGTGTAGATAGTTAATTGCATATCCTTTACAGAATGTCGCAGTCAACCCCTGCATTACTTTGGTGTTTGTGTTTTCTTGGCAAGTTTAAGTTCAGTGATTTACCATTGATTTTCTTAACGACCTGCAATAATACCATTCTGTGAATACCAGGGTCTGTTGCTTAATCGCCTACAGCTGTGTTTCGAACGCGGTATGCGGGAATACGAATTGCGTCCGTAACATCGTCGCCACGGAGCGGGTTGATAACTATAGCAATATGTTTATTTGGTGAGCTGTTACTTCTATAAATGTCTCTGTATGTGTGTGCGTGCATGCTGCGAGTGTCCACGTACGTACGCATGCGGACAGACATATACACGCAGACAGACATATACACGCAGACAGACATATACACGCAGACAGACATATACACACAGACACACAGAAACAAATGCATACAGAGATCTACACATACCTACCTATAGTCTGTCCGGAAATTAATGTCGTCATTCACGATTAATTATTTTGAAAACTGTCTGTTGCATCGTTATGAAATTTTTCCTGCCGTCTTATATTTACCCCCACCCAAGGAATATGTCTTTGATAGGTCCAAAAGCAACTTAAATCATCGAAAGCGGCGACATTTCTTTGATGTATTGGGGGAAATGTAGTGAATTCACGCTAACAAACTAGTCTTACAGTAAAGCAACGTCATTTCAGGTAAGGACACAAGTACAAGGTGTAGCCAGATTCGTATGGGAGTGGGTGCAATAAAAAAAAGTATCTTAAAAGTCGACAGGGTCGACTGAATTGCACGGGTTTTTTTAAAATCCCATATGGCTCTGTATCTTTCCGCAGCGTGGAAAGCGTCGCACAAAGCACGAACTCCGAAGCTCCAGCGACGACCCTCGGGAGTCTCCGAAAAAATACACTCTTGAAATGAAGGAATCGAACATACAACCTTCGGAGCCCGAGTCAGACGGCTTAACCACTTCACTACGGAGACTCCCGAGAGAGGTGCAATGTGTAATATTAGTAAAGACTGAGAATTTACAGAGGCATGGGGTAAATAATGTGTAAATTGACAGGAAAGTAGAAGGAATATATTTCTTACCTTATTTTTCATTTCCTTCTTGTTTCTTCAGCTGCTGGTTAATAATTGTACACAAGTATTCATGTTACTAGGGTGCATTTAGCTTTTTTATATTGAGTTCGTAAAAGCTTCCAAATAGCTATGCGTTAATGTGTGTATTTAGTGATACCGCAATTTAGTCATCGTGTCCATTTTTAAGGATCTGTTCAGCTGTCTGTGTAGTTTGTTCACACGTACACATGGGTGACAGACCCGCTTTGAGTCTTTGTGAAAGATTGTCTACTCTGCTGTTTACTGTTCAGAGACGGAACACGATTACATGTTTTGCACTAGGAAAATAGTTGTCAGTGTCTCTGTAGTGAGCTTTCTTCTTACCGACCAAAATGTTGGTCCTCTTTTCATTGAAGTTTATAGATTGATTTGTATGTACGTGTGTTGTCCCCTAATTTGACAACGTTTTTGCTCTCACGTTTCTTGTTATGCCACAGTATGTCAGTTTCCACCGCAATATTACTCTTCTGTTGGTATTCGATGCGTTTAGTGTGTGTGTGTGTGTGTGTGTGTGTGTGTTTTTTTTTTTCTTTCAATACCAGTTGTTTGTCACCGCTGAGGGCTTGCGGAATTGAAAATTCATCACTGTGGAATACAAACTGTTGCCATTGACATTGTGCTGATGCTATAATGTTTAGGACCTGCAATTCGTCTGAATAGTTGGAGCAAAATATCCCAGTCAGCGTGCACGTGGATTAAGGTCTGCGATCTGCTCAGACCTTAATCTGTGTCGGACGATTCCAGTAGGTTGATGACTGCTCTCGGTTGCATAAAATTCAATCCATCCTTTCTCCAATAGTCCTCTTCCTCTTTCAACACATGGTCCTCACATTTTTCCAGTAACTTTTATCAATATTTAATAGCGCGGACTGGATTAGTATCTTGACGTCAGACAATTTGAATATAGTATTGTCAGCTGCCACCTGTCCTTTAATTTTAGCCCACACAAGTTCTATAGGGTTAAAATGAGAATGGTACGGCGGAAGTCTCAAGCATCCATGACGATGCTCTTCTATCAACTTGTCGATTTGATATTTCTTGCTTTTTGGCGTCTGTTTTACAAGGGACAACAATTCTAGCTAGAAATACGTTTCTGGAAATGGTATGTTTTCCACTCGGAGCCATATCTTTATTGCTCCCTTTGTGCTCGATGCTGTAGGTATTTTGTCTTCTTGGGCAACAACATTGATATCATGCATTGTCCATAATTGGACACGACGGTCTATCTAGGGATGGAAGCACAGTATTCTCGAGCCAATCTCTAAATACATTACCATTCACCTTATTATGATAATCCCTATTGTCTGTATGCTTTGATACGAACACGAGCCCAGCATTCTCTTGTAAGCCATTATGCGTATTACCAGCATGGGCCATGACCAAAAGCTGTCCTATACTACTGGGTACATATCGCTTTATCTGTCCATCCACTGATTGCCATTCCTTATCACTTGTGTGGTGCGCATTGATCCACATTTCATCCAAATACACTATGCCATAATTTTCTTTGCGCATTTCCCTTATTTCACGTAGGTATCTGCTTCTCATGGCTCCTAAATGCGGTTGCTCGCAAAGAATATTTCTACCTCCCTTGTACTTTCTAAAAGTGAAGATAATGTCCTTATAATTTTCCACAAAGTTGTTTTGGATAGCTCTATGTTATTGTTCTTTCTCAACCAAACCCTAAGTTTTCTTACAGTCACTGTTTCTTTGGCATCCAGCATTTTTATAATGCTGGATAATCCTGGATATAAAATCCAAAATTTTTATAATTTTAGGAGTCTCCGTGGCGAAGTGGTCAAGCCTTTTGACTCGGGCTCCAAAGGTTGTGGGTTCGATTCCGGGCCGCATCCTTCGGTTCACGAGTTAAATTTTTCGGAGACTCCTGTGGGTCGTCGCTAGAGCTGCGGAGTTCGTGCTTTGTGCGATGCTTTCCGCGCTGCGGAAAGAGACCGAGCCATATGGGATAGAACCCGGTGCAATGAAGTCGACCCTGTCGACTTTTAAGCGACTTTTTAAAGCATTTTTATTTTGTCAAAGCTGTCTACAATAACCTTTCTACCTACCGTTTGGTTATTGCGTGGTGGTTTAATTCCAGATTCTTGCACCCATCGACGAAATGACCGTTTACTCAAACCCAATGCATGCACTGTTCTTTTTTCGGAATTTGTAATAGTATAAAACAGTTTCCTGCGATCAGCTTCTTGACAAAAATATGTGTACAACTTCATAGCGATGCTTTAAAGTGTATACACAATTTCGCATTCAATCCCACTGAAAAATATTCACACATTTCAATGTTAGCGATAAGTGTTAAGATTTAAATGAAAAAAAAAAAAAATAATCAGGTTTCATGAAATAACCCACATTTTGACGACACCTCTGAAAACTCCCAGTTTAAGCAGCGCGGGATTCTTGGCATAAGGTCAATCCCGTGAAATACGTAGTATATTCAACAGTGAGTGCTGATTGTCTGGCTATGGTGTAATACATTTAAAATTATGAACTTAATCTCTGACCCGTAAATTATATACCGCATATAAACAAACATTGAAATCTGCTGTACAATCTCCAGAACAAAAATATTTTTGTTGGGTGGACATGATGATAAGGTTATATGCTAACTCTCATAATTTCCCCTCTGTTGTTTTACTGTTACTGAGATATGGATTTTTATATGGAGGCAAACAAATGTGAATGCACTAAAACTACCAGTCAACCTAACTATAGACAGATATACAGTCACACAGACAGAGGGAGAGATAGAGTTTATCTGTTGGCTAAAAACAATGTGTTGAAAACACATTCAATAACTGGGTATAAATTACAAGCAGAGACGGAATTGGAGAAAGAAAGAAAGAAAGAAAAAACATAAATAGAAAGGACATCAGCTTGATTTCATTACGGTTAGTCTATGCTTGATTTTCTGGGTGTAAACTTCAAAGAACGATAGAAGTTTAAAAAGCAAAGAAGAAAAGGGATATAAAGGAAGAAGAAATAAAAAGAAGATGACTGAAAGAAAGAAAGAATCACTAAAAGAAAGAGCAATACCATTGGATAGCAAAGTTTGGGGAGTATGCCTAATCTACCTGAGATGTTATTTCAAAGAAAGGCAGGACGGTAACAGACAAAAGAAAAAGAAAGCAAAAAACAGAAAGAAAGAAAAGAAAGAAATCAAAAGGATGGAAAGAAATAAATAAATAAAGAAAGAAAGAAAGAAAGAAAGAAAGAAGACAGAAAGAGGATACCAGTAGACTAAACTAACACATGATCAACCTGGGTTTAATATGTCAGTGTAATTAAGCGCGGAGGTGAGAAGGAAATTAAATAGGTTGTCAGAGTCTAGAACAGTGCAGTGATGCAGTGACATCGTTACGCCCGCCAGGCGACTTAGTCCCCAGCAGGGATGCCGTAACTTCGTTACGCCGCCAGGCGAGTAGTAGTTACCTGCCTGCAGGTTGCTGGCTGACGAGACGGCCAGCGGTCAGGCAAGGACGACGCAAGACGCACGCATGCCTCGTGAAGCCACTTCAGGTGGGAGGCAAGTTGCGAGCTATAGGCAGACAGCTCTGGGACGTCGACTCGACTGGACGCATGATGAGAGAAAGGCGTTGTGTGGTTTCTGTGCCTGAAAGTCGAGTGTCTGGACATCTTGAGAGATAGACTGTGAGCTGTATTGTGTATGTAAGTGTATTGAAGTATCAAGTATATCTTGTAGTGATCGTCGTACTGTATATGATCTGTAAATAAATCCATTGAACGTTGTGTCGTTGAGTCTTAAGTCAAATCACGTTGTACTTGTACTGTCTCACATGTGTTAGGTTAGCGAGCCAAGTTTAAGACCCTGACACGTGTGGACGTGGGGGCTCGTCCGGCTTTGAAATGAACGTGTTTATGTAATTAACATTTAAAACTAGAGTTTGTGAACTTAGAATTTTTGTCAAACTTTATAGTACATGTAAATGTGATCGTGGAAGGCTCATTTTGATTTATTACTACATTGTTTAAACATGGAGACTAGTTGTGAACGTACAGTGCATACATATTGTTTGATCTTGTAAACGTGTAAAACATTTGTGATTGTTGAACTTGTCACCGTTTTGACCTTGTCGACATTGTGATCTTGTCGCCATTGTGACCTTGTCGCCATCTTGTAAACTTGATGTCTGTGTCCTTACTGAATGTCATCTTGATGTAAGTGATGTGTCATCAATGTTGTAGAGTGTTGAGATATATGTAGATTGTCTTTGTAAATTGAGTTGTGGAAAGCAGAAAGTTTTGTGAAAGAAAGTGACTTGTGTTTTGGAAAAAAAAATTGTTGACGGACAAACTTACGACCTACACTTACACTCAACGCCATACAAACCTAATCAATACTTAGTGACAAGCAGGCACACCACATCAAATAGACGCTAATTTATTTCCTCCAAAAACAAAGCAGGTTTTCCGTACCATCTGAAACCTTGCCCGTAGAGGTCATTTGTGTTTTCGAAGTAGCGACCCTACAGTTCCTAGCCCGATTTCTAACCGTTCTTCACCGCATCCAGGGCACTTGAGTATATTTTTCTTTTCATATACTTTAGGATGCAAATTTAGGCACGTATTGTCAATAGAACACGATTGTAAATTGTTTACTTTACTAACCACTTATAACAAATTGTGTGGCTGGTATTTCATTTGCATTTTCCATCATGTCTTCATTAAATGATTTCATCGATATGGGGTTAAAGTTACAGTTAACAGGTGATGAACTAATGAAATGGAGTGAGAATAAATACTCTGAATATCTCCTAGTACAGGAGAAAGCTACTGAACGCGATGAAAGAGCAGCTGAAAGGGCGGCCAAGCAGGCAGAAGCTGCAGCAAAACAGACCGAATTAGAACTGGCGGCAAAGTTAAAACAAGCTGAATTAGATAGTGCACTGAAAAAGGCCGAGATTGAAAAAGAAACAGAATTGAAGAAGGCAGAAACAGCCTTAAAGCAAGCTGAGATAGATAGTGAACTGAAGAAGGCAGAAATAGCAGCTCAGAGTAAGAGAGAAGAACTGGAGTTACAGTTAGAGATGAAACAACTTGACACTGAGACTGCCATTAACAAAGAGTCTAAGAAATCTGAGAGACTGGAGAAAGAAAACCAGTACAAGAAATATCAAGGTATTGTACGTAACTATACCTCGGGTGACTGCATCGCAGCCTTTACCCAAAATTTTGAAACTTTAATGGAACATTATCAAGTTCCACTGTCTGAATGGAATATTGTGTACATGAGGAGTTTGTCAGGGGAACCTCTTAAAGTTATTGAAACCATCCCCAAAGACCTCAGAAAAGATTACCATTATCTGAAATCTAAGATTATGGCACATTTTATGTTAGATGAGGCAGGTTACAGAGAACAATTCAGTAAATTGAGCCCAAAACCGACTCAAATGTTCTCTGACTACCTCTGCTTAGTCCGAGATATTTTCACCAAATGGACTTCAGCAGCCAAAATTGATCATAATTATCAGCGATTAGAAGATCTAATCATTAGAGACAAAATTGTATCATCTATTCCTTCAGCCTTTGCTAAATTTTTGTTAGAGAATGAATGTTCTAGTGTGGATGAAATTGAAAGACGTAGTTCGGCTTACTACACAGCCAACAAACATTGCTTTGCTACTGAAGATACTAACATTAACTTTGTAGCAGCGGCTAACTATGACAAACAACCCTATAGTAGGCAGAAACCTCATAGGCCTACCTCTGAGAAATTTAATCATTGCATTTATTGTAAATATTCACATCATCAGGGTGAAATGTGCGATCAGAACCCAGGGTACCAGACTTACTTGTTAAACATGGTAAACAGACAGGACAAGGAACGTAAATCCTTCAAAAACTCACGAAAATGTTTCCTCTGCAAGGCCTGGGGACACCATCGGAAAGATTGTAAGGGCAGGCATATGACCATCAAAACAAACGCCGCCTTGTTTGATAGTTCGTCTTCTGATGAAGAAGAGCCAGAGAAACATCCTGTGAACTCAGCACAGGCTTTTGACATTTTCAGCGCAAACAAATGCTCTGTTTGTAACACCTTCTATGAAGATGGTATTTTAACATGCGGTCATGCCATCCCTATTGCCAATGAAGAAGCTAATTTGGTAGTAGATTCCAAAGGCAGGATAAACATCCATCACGGATACGTGAATGGCAAGTCTGCTACAGTCCTTCGAGACACGGGAAGCTCACTGATTGGTCTGAAGAGAACGTTCATAATGCCTACAGACTATACAGGCAGGCACGTAACATGCAGAACATTCTCAGGCAATATTGAAAAATACCCACTAGCATGGGCATATATTGAAACACCTTTCCTCACTGGGAAAGTAAAGTGCGCTGCATTAACAAACCCGGTGTGTGATATAATAATTGGAAATTTACCAGAGGTGAATGATAAACCTCATGACATAACATCTCTGTGTATTGATGATAGCAGAACATCACCATCCAATGTCATCATTGATAATGTTACGCCACCTAATGAATGTATGGTAGCTATTGTAGCACTAAGACATCATGACATCATTGATAACATTGTTTCATCACCATCTGATATCATTGAATGTGTGAACGCAGTAACCAGATCTACTGCTAGAGTGCAAGATAAAAGTAATCAGACTGAGGCTATACAAATGCTTAGCCCAGTATCACTACCTACTAACACCATGAAGGAAACGTTTGTAACAGCTCAAAAGGCTGATCCTTCATTGTCAAAATATTTTAATCTGATCGGCCAAGAGCTAAAGGTAACCAATAATGCAAAATGGCATTTTGCTGTGAAAAATGATATCCTCACTAGGTATTACACCAGAGGTGACAACACAACAGAGCAAACTGTTTTGCCAACTAATTATCGTAAGCAAGCCTTACATCTTGCCCATGATATACCTCTTGCAGGGCATATGGCATACGCTAAGACCAGATCAAGATTATTGACACAGTTTCATTGGCCCAAATTTTGCAATGACATTAAACTATATTGCAGAAGTCTGCCAGAAACTGGTAAAAAAAGGTAAACACCCACAGGCAAAGTTACAAGTTACTGACTTAGCCAGTCGACCTTTTGAGAAATTATCTGTCGACATAATGGGCCCTCTCAATCATACAACAACTAGAGGGAATAAATATATTCTAACTGTCATTGATCAATGTAGCCGCTGGCCGGAAGCTATTCCGCTAAAGAACATAACTGCCAATGATATAATGGAAGTTTTCTTCCATATTTTTTCTCGGATAGGATTTCCAGACACTATCCAATCAGATAGGGGCACTCAGTTTATCGCCGCATCTACCCAAGCTTTCACCAAAATGTTGGGAGTGAAGCAATGTTTCAATTCCCCGTACCATCCTCACTCTAGTGGAATTATAGAAAAATTTAACGGCGATTTAAAGCACATGCTTGCAAAAGTCACGCAAGAGCACCCCAATAACTGGGATGTATATCTACCAGCTATTCTTTTTGCTTATCGCGAGGTACCACATTCTAGTACCGGTTTCTCTCCTTTTGAACTTATCTATGGTGCCAAACCACGTGGCCCATTAACTATTTATCATCAAAAGTTAACTGACTCCACTCCAGTACTTAAACCCATATCATCATACGTATACGTTACATCATTGCGTGAAAGAATCATCAAATCTTGTATAATTGCAAAGAATGCACTAAAATTATCTGGTGCTACTTATAGACAATATGCTGACAAAGGTAACAGGACAATAACGTTGACACCTGGACAGGACGTTCTTCTTCTACTACCTAGTGACAGACACTTATTAACTGATTCTTGGCAGGGAACTTTTAAAGTGACGAGACAGATTTCACCTGTAGACTACGAGATCCAAATAAAAGACAAACACAAAATATTCCACATAAATATGCTAAGACCATATCACAACAGAGACAACGAAAAAGACGATACAGCTTGTACAGTGATAATAGATCATGAAGATGACGAAGCTAGTGACGAAATTCCAACACCTGCATTAGACACGACAAACTGCTTGAAGGAGATTAAAATCAACCCAAAGTTAACTCAAGCAGAAACAGACAGTTGCAAACAGCTAATACAACAGTACAACACCATCTTCTCCAACAACCCAGGACAAACAGAATTAGTACAGCATCACATCACACTGACGTCAAACACACCCATAAGATGCAGACCATACACCATTCCATTACATTACAAAGAACACTTACATCAGGAGATCATTAACTTAGAGAAAAACAACATCATAAGACGATCCCAATCAGACTTCTCATCTCCAATGGTCATAGTACGCAAAAAGGACAACACAATAAGACTCTGTGTCGACTATAGAAAGCTAAACAAAATAACTCTTCTAGATTTGGAGCCAATGGCAAACTCTAACGATCTACTGACAGAACTGACAGACGCTAGGTTCTTTACAAAGGTAGACATGACTAAAGGATATTGGCAAATAGCAGTAGACGAACAGAGCAGACATCTGACAGAATTTGCCACACCTTGGGGACTGTACGAATGGTGAAAACTTCCATTTGGGCTTGTCAATGCCCCAGCCACATTTGTACGTATGACACGACTTCTACTAGTAGATATACCTAACATAATTTGCTATATAGATGACATCTGTGTTCACACAGAGACGATGACAGACCACATAAAGACATTAGAACAGACATTTGAACGTATTAGACAGCACGGACTGACGGTAAAGCCTGCAAAAGTAGACATAGCCTACCAGGAAATATCCTTCTTGGGGTACAAAATATCCAATGGCTTTGTCACGACAGACGATAACATTGTGTCCAAGATACTAAAACTCTCACTTCCGACTACGAAAAAACAAGTCAGAAGTTTGTTGGGGCTTATAAATTATTACTGACAGTTCATCCCTAATTTTTCTGAACTGACCGAAGTATTTACTAACTTACTAACAAAAGATAAACCGGAGAAAATTGTAAGCAATGAATGCCTAAAATTTGCATTCCAAAAAGTATTAGCATGTTGTTCTGATAATAGCGTAAATAATATGATCCTGAAATTGCCCAATCTTCATTTACCTTTCAGATTGCGTACAGACGCTAGCTCCGTGGCGATTGGTGCAGTCTTGTTGCAAGAGCACAATAACATATGTCAGGGTCTTAAACTTGGCTCGCTTGCCTAACAAGTGTGAGACAGTACAAATACAACGTGTGTTGACGTAAGACTCAACGACACATCGCTCGATGGATTTATTAACATATCAAATACAGAACGATGATCACAAATATATATAATGGATACTTTACAACTTACATCCACAATACAGTTCACAAGTCTGACTCGCAAGATGTCCAGACACTCGCCTTTCAATACAGAAACCATACAACGCCTTTCTCTCAATCACACGTCCGTCATGTTCCGTGTCCCAGAGCTGTCTGGACCTGGTTCGCAACTTGCCTCCTGCCTGACGTGGCGTCACGTGGCAGGCGTGCGTCTTGCGTTGGCGGCCTGACCGCTGGTCAGCCAGCGATCTCGCAGGCCGGTAACTCCTATTCGCCTGGCGGCGCAACGAAGTTGTTGCATCCCTTACTGAGAGCTAAGTCGCCTGGCGGTCGTAACGATGTCCCTGCATCGCTGTCCCCTGTTGGACTCTGACACGCTCCCCCGGTAAAATCCATGAAAGATGTCGTCTTTCATGTATAATGTCTGTACCTGTTGGGTTAATAGTATACCCTTGTCAGAGTCTACCTTTCTATTGTTATACACAACGTTATCAAAAATACACACATGGCATAGAAATATATAAGAACTGGGAGTTGGGTACAAAGACATGTGGTGTTTCATGTTTAACACATATCAGGCTTCACCCTCTCGATGGCTGGTTACCTCAATTGCATTATCACCCAGTCAGATCAGTAGTTCCAGCTTCACGCATCTACCTCGCAGCAATTTGAAAAAAAAGAATAATATGGTTCTTGGAACAAAAACCATCTAGCCAGACTGAAATACGGCTTTATATAAGTCGTATAAAACACTCCAACCCTGTCCCTACTTGGCCAGGAGTTATTGTGTTGGTATACAATGTTGGCAACACTCTGCCATGCCCAGTAGATGCCTGCCTGTGGTGTCAACACTTTAACAACAACATGTTATATTACACACAACACATTAGCATATACATTTCAAATTATGGCCCTTTGTGTGAAAATGTAATAACAATAAATGAAAGGGAAATAATTTTAACATTAGTGAAACACAATAATTTACAATAACTATTTAATTTCTTAGTGGCATTGCTTGACGTTTCTTCATATTAACGAGAAAAGGTCGGTAATATGAATACGTTAATCAAGATATGATTCTAAGATTACATTAGAGAAATAAATAAACACACAATTCGTGTATTCAATTTTATAGAATCCTAAACATTTTAGAATCGTCAAAACTTTTTAACCTTTTATATGTTGTCTGCTATTTTTTTGTTCTAAATTTCTAATTAATCCGGAAATACACACGAACACTAAAATCAGCTGATGGTAAAGCTTGCAGAACACACCTGTTCCGGTTTGATGTAGTTTAAGGAAGGTACAATGTTCTCAAAGTTCGTGTTGGATGTTGCTACACAATCTTCTGGATTACGATCGAATGTTCATGTGTTAGATGTTTCAGTCGAACATTAAAGATTTCGGTTCACTGCAGAGGTGTAGAAAAGTCGTTACTGTTTAGTTTTTACTTTCACACTCGTAATTAAAATGTTCCTGGAAGATTCCACACGAAGTTGTCACTGTCAAGTTGGATAATTCGCTTCAGGTAAGTGCGAATGTGACACTGTTCTTGTAAGTAATATGTACAATTAATAAAGTTTGCTTTCTACCACATACTGCACATTTATACACGACAATCACTACATGAACTAGTAAAATAAGAACACTATATATAATGGGAGTAACCCCTATCACAATATTGTAGACATTACACAGCTTTTTGTGAAAGAAAACCACTATTCACTGCTAAATGGCTGTGTTGGTCTGAGTGTATTTCTACATACTGCACTCAGACATTGGTGCTCACTGGGTCGGTCGGACAACGTGACAAAAGATCGGCAATTGAATTGGTTCTGCCTGGGATATGTCGAACCTCAAAGCTATAATCTTGAAGTTTCAAAAACCAACGCGCTACCATATGGTTCGATGGCACACCTGAATTCATCCATCGTAAGGGGCTGCTGTCCGATTCTACGATGAAATGGCGTCCTAGAAGAAATCTAGACAATTTTGTAATACCTACTACTAAAGCTAGGGCTTCCAATTGAGGAATGGACCATGCCCGCTCTCGGGCCTTCAGCTTCCTGGATACAAAATAAACGGGGTGGAGGATGTTGTTATATTCCTGCAACAGGACTGCTCCAATCGCCACGGAGCTAGCATCTGTGCGTAATCTGAAAGGTAAACGGATATCGGGCAATTTAAGGATAAGATTATGTTCATTCTTATCAGAAAAACATGATAGAACTTTATGAAATGCGATTTTTAGGCATTGATCGTGTACAATTTTCTCTGGTTTATCTTTTGTTAGTAGATTAGTAAATACCTCGGTCAGTTCAGAAAAATCAGGAATAAACTGCCGGTAGTAATTTATTAAGCCCAACAAACTTCTGACTTGTTTTTTAGTAGTCGGAAGTGAGAGTTTTAGTATCTTGGACACAATTTTATCGTCTGTCGTGACAAAGCCATTGGATATTTTGTAACCCAAGAATGATATTTCCTGGTAGGCTATGTCTGCTTTTGCAGGCTTCACTGTCAGTCCATGCTGTCTGATCCGTTCGAATGTCTGGTCTAATGTCTTAATGTGCTCCGTCATTGTCTCTGTGTGAATACATATGTCGTCAATATAGCAGATTATGTTAGGAATGTCCACTAGAAGGAGTCGTGTCATCCGTACAAATGTGGCTGGGGCGTTAACAAGCCCAAATGGAAGTTTGCACCATTCGTACAGTCCCCAAGGTGTGGCAAATGCTGTCAGATGTCTGCTCTGTTCGTCTACAGCAATCTGCCAATAACCTTTCGTCATGTCTACAGTCGTAAAGAACCTAGCGTCTGTCAGTTCTGTCAAAAGATCGTCAGTGTTTGCCATTGGCTCCAGATCTAGAACAGTTATTTTATTCAGTTTTCGGTAGTCGATGCACAGTCTTATTGTATTGTCCTTTTTGCGTACTATGACCATGGGAGATGAGTAGCCTGATTGGGATCGTCTTTTGATGTTATGTTTCTCTAAGTTGATGATTTCTTGATGTAAATGCTCTTTGTAATGTAATGGGATGGTGTATGGTCTGCATCTAATGGGTGTGTTTGATGTGAGTGCGATGTGATGCTGTACTAATTCTGTTTGTCCTGGGTTGTTGGAAAAGATGGTGTTGTACTGCTGTATAAGTTGTTTGCACCTGTCTGTCTCTGCTTGAGTTAAATTTGGGTTGATTTTGATCTCCTTCAAGCAGTCTGTCGTGTCTAATGCAGGTGTTGGAATATCGTCACTAGCATCGTCGTCTTCGTGATCTATTATCACTGTACAAGCTGTTGTATCGTCTTGTTCGTCGTCTCTGTTGTGGTATGGTCTTAGCATATTTATGTGAAATATTTTGTGTTTGTCTTTTATAAGGATTTCGTAGTCTACAGGTGAAATCTGTCTTGTCACTTTAAAAGGTCCCTGCCAAGAATCAGTCAGAAGATGTCTGTCACTAGGTAGCAGCAGAAGAATGTCCTGTCCAGGTGTCAATGTTATCGTCCTGTTACCTTTGTCAGCATACTGTCTATAAGTAGCACCAGATAGTTTTAGTGCATTCTTTGCAATAACACAAGATTTGATGAATCTTTCACGCAATGATGTCACATATAAGTATGATGATATGGGTTTAAGTACTGGTGTAGAGTCAGTTAACATTTGGTGGTAAATGGTTAATGGGCCACGTGGTTTGGCACCGTAGATGAGTTCAAAAGGAGAGAAACTGGTACTAGCATGAGGTACCTCGCGATAAGCAAAAAGAATAGCTGGTAGATATACATCCCAGTTGTTGGGGTGTTCTTGCGTTACTTTTGCAAGCATGTGCTTAAGATCCCCGTTAAACTTTTCTATTACTCCGCTACTGTGAGGATGGTAGGGGGAATTGAAACACTGCTTCACTCCCAGCATTTTGGTGAAAGCTTGGGTGGATGCAGCAATAAACTGAGTGCCCCTATCAGATTGGATAGTATCTGGAAAACCTATCCTAGAAAAAATATGGAAGAACACTTCCATTATGTCATTGGCAGTTATGTTCTTTAACGGAATAGCTTCCGGCCAGCGACTACATTGATCAATGACAGTTAGAATAAATTTATTCCCTCTAGTTGTTGTATGACTAAGAGGGCCCACTATGTCAACCGATAGCTTTTCAAAAGGTCGACTGGCTAAGTCGGTAACTTGTAACTTTGCCTGTGGGTGTTTACCTTTTTTAACCAGTTTCTGGCAGTTGTCACAACTTCTGCAATATTCTTTAATGTCATTGCAAAATTTTGGCCAGTGAAACTGTGTCAATAACCTTGATCTGGTCTTGACGTATGCCATATGTCCCGCAAGAGGTATATCGTGTGCAAGATGTAAGGCTTGCTTGCGATAACTAGTTGGCAAAACAGTTTGCTCTGTGGTATTGTCACCTCTGGTGTAATACCTGGTGAGTATGTCATTTTTCATAGCAAAATGCCATTTTGCATTCTTGGTTACTTTTGGCTTTCGGCCGATCAGGTCAAAGTATTTTGACAATGAAGGATCAGCTTTTTGGGCTGTTACAAATGCTTCCTTCGTGGTGTTAGTAGGTAGTGAAACTGGGCTGAGTAATTGTATCGCCTCAGTTTGATTTATTTCATCTTGCACTCGAGCAGTCGCTCTTGTTACTGCGTTCACACACTCAATGATGTCAGATGATGATGGAACAACAGTTTCAATGATGTCATGAGAACTTAGTGCTACATTAGCTACTTTACAATCAATAGGTGGTGTGACATTTTCAATGATGACATTTGATGGTGATGTTATGGTATCATCAATACATACAGATGTTATGTCATGAGGTTTATCATTTACCTCAGGTAAATTACCAATAATTATATCACAAACTGGGCTGGTTAGTGCAGCGCACTTTACTTTCCCAGTGAGGAAAGGTGTTTCAATATATGCCCATGCTAATGGGTATTTCTCAATATTGCCTGAGAATGTTCTACATGTTACGTGCCTGCCTGTATAGTCTGTAGGCATTATGAACGTTTTCTTCAGGCCAATGAGTGAACTGCCTGTGTCGCGAAGGACTGTAGCAGATTTGCCATTTACATATCCGTGATGGATGTTTATTCTGCCTTTTGAGTCTACCACCAAATTAGCTTCTTCATTGGCAATAGGGATGGCATGACCGCATGTTAAAATACCATCTTCATAGAAGGTGTTACAAACAGAGCATTTGTTTGCGCTGAAAATGTCAAAAGCCTGTGCTGAGTTCACAGGATGTTTCTCTGGCTCTTCTTCATCAGAAGACGAACTATCAAACAAGGCGGCGTTTGTTTTGATGGTCATATGCCTGCCCTTACAATATTTCCGATGGTGTCCCCAGGCCTTGCAGAGGAAACATTTTCGTGAGTTTTTGAAGGATTTACGTTCCTTGTCCTGTCTGTTTACCATGTTTAACAAGTAAGTCTGGTACCCTGGGTTCTGATCGCACATTTCACCCTGATGATGTGAATATTTACAATAAATGCAATGATTAAATTTCTCAGAGGTAGGCCTATGAGGTTTCTGCCTACTATAGGGTTGTTTGTCATAGTTAGCCGCTGCTACAAAGTTAATGTTAGTATCTTCAGTAGCAAAGCAATGTTTGTTGGCTGTGTAGTAAGCCGAACCACGTCTTTCAATTTCATCCACACTAGAACATTCATTCTCTAACAAAAATTTAGCAAAGGCTGAAGGAATAGATGATACAATTTTGTCTCTAATGATTAGATCTTCTAATCGCTGATAATTATGATCAATTTTGGCTGCTGAAGTCCATTTGGTGAAAATATCTCGGACTAAGCAGAGGTAGTCAGAGAACATTTGAGTCGGTTTTGGGCTCAATTTACTGAATTGTTCTCTGTAACCTGCCTCATCTAACATAAAATGTGCCATAATCTTAGATTTCAGATAATGGTAATCTTTTCTGAGGTCTTTGGGGATGGTTTCAATAACTTTAAGAGGTTCCCCTGACAAACTCCTCATGTACACAATATTCCATTCAGACAGTGGAACTTGATAATGTTCCATTAAAGTTTCAAAATTTTGGGTAAAGGCTGCGATGCAGTCACCCGAGGTATAGTTACGTACAATACCTTGATATTTCTTGTACTGGTTCTCTTTCTCCAGTCTCTCAGATTTCTTAGACTCTTTGTTAATGGCAGTCTCAGTGTCAAGTTGTTTCATCTTCAACTGTAACTCCAGTTCTTCTCTCTTACTCTGAGCTGCTATTTCTGCCTTCTTCAGTTCTGTTTCTTTCTCGATCTCGGCCTTTTTCAGTGCACTATCTATCTCAGCTTGCTTTGTCTTTGCAGCCAGTTCTGCTTCTGCTTGCTTGGCAGTTCGTTCTGCTGCCCTTTCATCGCGTTCAGCAGCTTTTTCCTGAACTAGTAGGTATTCAGCGTACTTCTGCTCACTCCACTGTGTTAGTTCATCACCATGTAACTGTAATTTTATCCCCATATCAATGAAATCAAATAATGAAGACATGATGGAAAAATGTCAATGAAATACCAGCCACACAAAATATGTTATAAGTGGTTAGTAATCAACAATTTACAATCTGTTTATATGGACGATATGTGCCTAAAAATGCATCTTTAAAGTATGTGAAAAGAAAAAAATTATACTCAAGTGCCCTGGGTGCGGTGAAGAACGGTTGGAAAATCGGGCTAGGAACTGTAGGGTCGCTACATCAGACTACAAATGACCTCTACGGCAAGGTTTCGGATGGTACGGAAAAACCTGCTTTGTTTTTGGAAGAAGATAAATTAGCGTCTATTTGTTGGTGTGTGCCTGCTTGTCACTAAGTGTTGATTAGGTTTGTATGGCGTTGAGTGTAGTTGTATGTCGTAAGTTTGTCCGTCAACAGTTTTTTTTACAATACACGTTGCTTTCTTTCCAAACACTTTTCGCGTTCCACAAACTCAATGTACAAAGACAATCTACAAGTATCTTAACACTCTACAACATTGATGACACATCACTTACATCAAGATGACATTCAGTAAGGACATAGACATCAAGTTTACAAGATGGCGACAAGGTCAAAATGGCGACAAGATCACAATGTCGCCAAGGTCAAAACGGTGACAAGTTTCACAAATCACAAATGTTTTACACGCTTACAGGATCAAACAAAATGTATGCATTGTACGTTTACAAATGATCTCACACATGTTTAAATAATGTAGTAATAAATCAAAATGAGCCTTCCATGATCACATTAACACATTTAACTCTAATTCAAGTAAATTATTATCACATCTAGGTTCAAATCTAACTAAATTAAAGCTGGACGAGACCTGCACGTTCAACAAGGACGAGCTACTCACGTTCAAATATAAGTAAATTAAAGCGGGACGAGCCCTCCACGTTCACACATGTCAGGGTCTTAAACTTGGCTCGCTTGCCTAACAAGTGTGAGACAGTACAAATACAACGTGATTTGACGTAAGACTCAACGACACATCGCTCGATGGATTTATTAACATATCAAATACAGAACGATGATCACAAATATATATAATGGATACTTTACAACTTACATCCACAATACAGTTCACAAGTCTGACTCGCAAGATGTCCAGACACTCGCCTTTCAATACAGAAACCATACAACGCCTTTCTCTCAATCACACGTCCGTCATGTTCCGTGTCCCAGAGCTGTCTGGACCTGGTTCGCAACTTGCCTCCTGCCTGACGTGGCGTCACGTGGCAGGCGTGCGTCTTGCGTTGGCGGCCTGACCGCTGGTCAGCCAGCGATCTCGCAGGCCGGTAACTCCTATTCGCCTGGCGGCGCAACGAAGTTGTTGCATCCCTTACTGGGAGCTAAGTCGCCTGGCGGTCGTAACGATGTCCCTGCATCGCTGTCCCCTGTTGGACTCTGACACATACTTCACCCTGTGTACTTCGTATCCAGGAAACTAAAACCCAGAGAACGGGCTTGGTCGATACCTCAGTTGGAAGCCCTAGCTTTAGTGGTGGGTATAACGAAATTGTCCATATTTCTTCTAGGACGCCATTTCATTGTGGAATCTGACAGCAGCCCGTTGCGATTTATAAATTCAGGTGTACCTTCAAACCAGATGGTAGCGCTCTGGTCTCTTAAGCTCCAAGATTACAGCTTTGAGGTTCGACATATCCCAGGCAGAACCAACACGATTGCCGATCTGTTGTCCCGTTGTCCGACCGACCCAGTAAGCACCAATGTCTGAGTGCAGTGTAAATACGCTCAGATCAACACAGCTATCCATCAGTGAATATTTTTTTCCATTCACAAAGAGCTGTGTAAAGTCTACTATATGATGTGATAGGGGTTACTCCCAATATATATAGTGTTCTTATTTTACTAATTAAGGTAGTGATTGTCGTGTATAATTGTGTAGTGTGTGGTAGAATGCGAACTTTATTAATTGTATATATTACGAAGCAAGAACAGTACCACATTCGCTCAAAACTTACCGTAAGCGAACTATCCAATGTGACAGTGGTATCTCCGTTTGGAACTTTCCAGTGATGTTTTGAGTCCGTGTGTGAAGGTGTGACCTAAGCATTGACAGCTGCACCACTGCGGTCAATCGTAATCCAGAGGGTTTTACAGTGGGACATCCAACACATGAACGATTGGAACATTGTACATTCCGTGACTACATCGGACCGGAACAGGTGTGTTCTAGAGGTTTCAACATCGGCTGTTTAGTGTTCGTGTGTACTTCCGGATTAGTTAGAAATTTAGAGCAAAATTAGCAGACGACAAATAAAAGTTTAAAAAGCTATGACGATTCTAAAATCTTTAGGAATCAACAAATTGGAATACACCAATTGTGTGTTTATATATTTATGTAGTGTAATCTTAGAATCATATCTTGATTAATGTATTCATACTACCGACTTTTTCTCGTTAGTATGAAGAAACGTCAAGCGATGACGCTAAGAAATAGGATAATTATTGTAAACTATTATATTTCATGAATTTTGAAGTTATTCCCCTTTCGTTTAACTGTTATTACATCCTTACACAAAGGGCCATAATTTGAAATGTATACTGTAATGTATTGTATATAAATAGCCATGTTATTGCCAGATTGTTAACACACCAGGAAGCCATCTACTGGGCATGGTAGAGTGTTACCGACATTGCAGACCAACACAAGAGCTCCTGGCCAAATGAGGTCAGGGTTTGAGAGTTTAATGCGACTTATGTAAAAGCCGTATTTCGGTCTAGCCAGATGGTTTTTGTTTCAAGAACCATATTATTACGTTTTTTTTTTTTGGGAGGCTGCGAGGTAGATGCGTGAAGCTGGTACTATCAATCTGACTGGGTCAATAATGCAATTGAGGTAATCAGCCATCGAGAGGATGAAGCCTGACTAGTGTTAAAGGTTGAACACCACATGTCGTTGAATACAACTTTCATTTCTTATATGTTTCTATGGCAGATGTGTATTTCTATGTATTCTATTACCAATGTATATAACAACAGAAGGGTTGACTCTGACAAGGTTAAAATATTAACCCAGTGTGTACATATATGAAACATGAAAGATGACATCTTTCATGAAGTTGCCGGGGGAGCATGTCAGAGTCTAGAACAGTGCAGTGATGCAGTGACATCGTTACGCCCGCCAGGCGACTTAGTCCCCAGCAGGGATGCCGTAACTTCGTTACGCCGCCAGGCGAGTAGTAGTTACCTGCCTGCAGGTTGCTGGCTGACGAGACGGCCAGCGGTCAGGCAAGGACGACGCAAGACGCACGCATGCCTCGTGAAGCCACTTCAGGTGGGAGGCAAGTTGCGAGCTATAGGCAGACAGCTCTGGGACGTCGACTCGACTGGACGCATGATGAGAGAAAGGCGTTGTGTGGTTTCTGTGCCTGAAAGTCGAGTGTCTGGACATCTTGAGAGATAGACTGTGAGCTGTATTGTGTATGTAAGTGTATTGAAGTATCAAGTATATCTTGTAGTGATCGTCGTACTGTATATGATCTGTAAATAAATCCATTGAACGTTGTGTCGTTGAGTCTTAAGTCAAATCACGTTGTACTTGTACTGTCTCACATGTGTTAGGTTAGCGAACCAAGTTTAAGACCCTGACAAGGTGAATATTTGCCGACTGAGTGATCAGGTTACATGATATACTTGGGCTCAAATACAAACACAAATTAAGCCCTAATGTGGCCAGTAACACTAGGAAGTGGGTTTGTTGATAATTGTGTTTGCCTTTACTTCGCTTCTAATCAATAAAAGTACGACAGAAAGTTGAAATCGTCTATGAAAATTTACCTTAACATTTCAAATACGTCAGATCAACAAAAATGTGCCACAAGTCAATATAAGAGAGTGGTCGACAGCAAAATAAGGTCAGAACCCGGGTGAGTCAAATAACATGTGTTTTTCTAACCTACCTTATCAATCAAATGTATTGGTTTTATTCGGGTCGTCCGCTAATGAGGTCAGCACGAGGTCAATACCATATCTTAATTCGTGAACTATTGTTCTCGTCTGAATCTTAGGGTGTTCTAACTCAACCCTAAAGAACAGGTTACAATCTTCAGACTACGGATAGGCCACAGCAGGTTAAAATACCACATGTTTCATCATCATCATCATCTTCCACTTTTGCCCTCAATTGACACGGGGAGGAATAATTGGCGCTCCAGCTCCCAACGGGTAGCACTGGATAATGCCATTCCGTAAGATTTACAATGTCTTTGATGTCATCAATCTAGTTTCTTCTCGGGCGTCCTCTTGCACTTGTAGTGCATCTTCTTTGATGTCGGACTAGCGCAAGTAGTTGATGGTCTTGCATTCTAACGAGATGACCAAACCATTTGATCACATGTCTTTCAATACATGTGGCACAATGTGTTCTTCCCATTGTCTGTCTGATAACATCATCATTTCTCATTCAGTCTCGGATAGTTAACCTCAAGCATCTCATCTCACAGGTGTTGTTTTTTCATAAATTTGAGTTGGATAATGTCCCAGTGTGACTTTGGTAGCATATATGTTATGTATTATCTGTCGCTTTGCGGACATAGGTATGGGTGATAGTTGATATGAGCGAATTTGCTTTTTGACATCTGATTTCGATTTCTATGTCTATTCTGTCATCTTCTGTTATCATGCTTTCAAGATGTTTCAATTCTTTACCTTGTTTCAGATGTGTGCTATTTAGCAGTATATTTAGTGGACCAGGAGATCCACTAACTTGCATTACTTTAGTTTTAGATGTATTTATATTTTTATTGTATCTGCTGCATGTTGTAGTCGGCTTATTAATATGATTTTGCAGTCTGCCCTCGTCGCTATAAAACAGGCACTGATTGCCTGCAAAAAAATGCATTTATTGAGGGTGATTTTTTTTTTTTTCGTCTGAAGTAAATAGTTACAATTTTCTAAATAAGTTCTGTCAAGAACCACATGTTTAATAAACTAAATATAGCAGATCCGGTTAATGAAACGGTGAAACTGGTAAAATGACAGTTAAACACTTGTCGCAAGAGTGTTCAACATACGCAGAACAGAGAAATGTCGAGAGCCAAAAGTTAGCTCTTGTATTTGGCGTGCAATGCGCTTTGAGTGAAGTGCGCACTTTAAATGAACACAAGAGTGAAAGAACAGTTGAAGAAAACGTCACTCGAGTGGAGACCGTGATAGCAGACGGATTGCTCGGAAGCAATGGCAAACAACATTGCCACCGATATGTTAGTAGTGCGTAGCTTGAAAGATCGTCGGTAGGCGTCCAGTGGTTTTGCATGTATCACCTTGTACCGGGAGGGCGCGCTTTAGCGATGCTACTCTTGTCCTGAATGTGCGTGAATAGTCCGTCTGTCCGATAGATATCCTGGTTGATCCTGGCAGTAGTCATCTTGTACCGAGAGGGCGCGCTTTAGCGATGCTACTCTTGTCCTGCGTGTGCGTGTATAGTCCGTTCCATACATATCCGATTGATCCTGCCAGCAGTCATATGCATTGTGAACTGATGAGGCTCAGCCGAAGATTTGTTCGCAACTTAGACGAGCAACATCTTCTGTAGGCAGAATCTCGCTGGCCGCATGTGTGTGTGGTCTGTTCTGGCGGTCAGTCTGTCTATCTGACTGATATCTGGTTGATCCTATCAGTATTCGTACGCTTGTCGCTTGTCACTACCCTTGTCTTAAAGCTGAAAATTAAAGGAATTGACGGAAGGGCCGTTGGCACGAGGCTCTAGGCTACCATTTGTATTTGAGAGCCAATATATACAGGGATATCTGGCCTGTGGCAGCCTAACGTCCACTGCATCTGCGTTCATCTCCAGTCGTCTTGCCAGGCTCGCCACTGGAACCAGATGGACGCAGACGAGAGAGTGAGATCGACGGAGTTGCGCATCCACTTCCTCACTATAATCCAAACTAAAGCGCAAGTCATTCGTTCTTCATCAATTCAAAAGATGCAATGAATGAATGGTCCTCATCATTCGCGATGGACGTACATGCATAGTGGTAGTGGTAGTATCATTGTTAATCAGTTTTGTAATACAGTAATATGTTCGTTGTATGATTGTGTGATCCTGTGAAACAATGTGAACCGTTTAATAAGAAGAGAAATGTCGTTTTGTGAAACAACCGTCGTCCTGTCATTGCTTCAAGGTTCGTGAATGTCGTTCATCATCCACACAATAAACTGCAGCGACTACTTCATCATCATCACTGATACGATCTCCTTCTACTCCATGACAGAAACGTATTTTGGCCTACACCTGCTCAGTTTGAGGACACACTCTATGGGGATGCCAACAAACTTAAGTTTACTGCTAATAATTTCTTTGCATTTATTCATATTGACGTCCTAAGATACATGCAGATGAAGAAGAAGGAACTTCTAAGTAGATCTGTTCATGTATGATTATTGATTGACACTCACATAAGACGACAAAATAGAAGCAAATCGCTAACGGTCATAATCATCATAACAAAGTGCCATTTCCGCCGTGAAGGTTCCAGGTAATTGATCTCAATCAATGGTTTGCCTTGCATCTTCGTTGTACATTTGTCTTTCATGAGTTTTGATCTGAATCATCAGCATCTTACCACTACAAACAAAAGCAGTGAAGAGACTACGGACACCCACGCCAGTTGGCATGGAACATGATGGTGTTGATACTGATTAGCTATTTCTCTGTACGATCTCTACTTACTATATTTGGTGCCACTTGGCGCAGCTCATGACAAGTTGTGTTAGGACAGTACACAATGTTTGGAGTACAAAGTATTGATTCTGTTGCACTATGCCGGTTCGTCTCCATCATCATTGGCGCTAAAACTTGGCGTAGGCGTTCATGTCCGGTCATAGATCTCTCTGTCCTTTGATGTTCTGGATCAATTGTACTATAGTGCGTTCACAAATGTTTGCCCACATTAACGTTCATTACAAAAAAACAACAAAAAAAAAAAAAAAAAAACAAAATTTGTTGTATCGTTATGAAATATTTCTGTCGTCTCACATTTACTCCCACCCAAGGAATATGTCTTTGATATGTCCAAAGGCAACTGAAATCATGGAAAGTGGCGAAATTTATGTGATGTTTTGGCGAAAATATATTGAATTTACGCTAACAAACAGTAATGCACGTAAATTCGGATAACTTCCGTTCCACTATGTGACGTGTAATTTCCTTGTACCACGGAGAATATTGATTATTGAACGTTGATGTTTCCATGTGAAGATGTAATTCATTCATTCACTCATTCATTCATTCAGTAGTATGTCCTTTGCAGAACATCGATCCCATAACAATCTTCATGAAAACCTCTCGATCATAAGCAAGATGTCCCGCGTCCCATACACCCATCTGGAGATCATCCACCACATCCTGCACCCATCTTCTCTTTGGCCGTCCTCTTACTCTATTTCCAGGCATATACTCCTACATTATTGTTCTCTCCAAACTTTCGTGACGTTTCAAGTGACCAAAATACTTCAATTTTCTTTGTTTTATGGCCTTTAACAGCCAACCCGCTTTCAATATTAATTCTTGAAGTATGGATGCATTTGTTCTTTTCTTTACTCAATATACTCTTACCGGTCTCTCTGGTCTAGAGGTTACATGACTTTCTCCGTAATTTCGTATACTCTCGTAAGTAACATGACGTTGCGCGAGAATAGGTAGGGGTTCTCTCCGCGTCGGTAACTTACGGGGTATTTGAGCGGGTCGCTCAGAAAGCAATGGCAAACTACTGAGCGTAATCTTGCCAAGAAATCAACAATCAGCTGAATGATGCTGATGTTGACAGCGATGTCCTGTAAATGATATGCGGAAAAAAAGAACAAGATACCAGTTATTTTCTATAACATTTGTATTCAAAGGCATTTATGCGCTGTTAAGCTTGTTTAGTAAGTGTCCAGGTCTCTGTCAACGTCCTAGATACCTAGGGGAATGAAACTTGGGTTCATACAGGCAACAAACTCCGTTCTGATACTATCTGACATGATTTATTTACAGTAAGCTGGCGAAGAATGGTTTTCGCAGCCAGCTACGTGGCGAACATGATCATAGGAGTTCACAACAAATCCATCATACATAATCCTTACAACAAACTCTATCATCTATCTATTTAGCGAGTAACACTCCTAAATACACTTGTGTTCAATCTATCAAGTCCCCCTTAAGTTAAGCCCTGTTGCTTGTTCGATGTCCAGTCGGCGTCTGCCCTCTAACGTGTCTCGGACACGGGCTGTAACTCTCCTCGAGCTTCTCGTGGAACAGGTCCTGGCACGCGGTCAGCGTGTCCACGGAGCTGTAGGCGAACTGACCTATGCTTCTCGAAGGCTCTAGATTGTTCGAGCATTCGAGTGTGTCTCCCTTGTATTGGGGTTGTGTCCCTTCTCTAGTTCCCTTCGATCGTTATGTTCCCACCGACTCCATGTGAGACTCTGACCGGGGTCCCCCTCCCCCGCTTCTATGGGTTAGTATATGGTAATTAGTCTGCACTAATTCTGTCATAGGATCACATGAAGTTGGTGTTTAGTTTCGTGGATGGGAACCTGGCCATCTATATATTTGCACTATTAACTCATGTATTTCCCCGTACAACAATCCAGGGTGATTGCTGAAGAGCTTCTATCTCTTCCATATCCTTAAACATGCTTATCCGACCGAAGTTCCGTGACGCTTCTAGTTGTATCTGCAACCGCGCCCTTCTCAAGTATCCATATGATACCAAGATATTAAACTCTGTGTTAGAGAGGTTTAACAAGACAAATTGTCTTGGCTTATTTAAGAACACTTGCAATTCTTGTCCTGAATGTGTATTTTGATACACTGTTACTTCCGTATGTTTTATAGTGCTTAATATATATATATGCACTCTTGTTTTCTCCCACGTAACTACTTATGTTCCTGTTTGCCTGTTAGTGTGTTTACTGCTTTGTTACTTGCTCTAATAAAATGTGTGTGATTTAATTGTTAGTGTTTAGTTTTATGAGTATGTCCTACCTAATGTCTAAAGTGTGTGCTACCTGTGTGTATGTGGTGTGTAGTACATCTCTAAGTGTCACGAGCTGGAATATCCCTTGTCATGAATTACGTCATCTGTGTAACGCATGTACAGGGTATTCAAACAGTGATTCTCAGAGTGAACCTATTTTATCTAACACACAATTTTAGACAAGTGTTACATTTTACACTCAAAAACGCAGACAAATTAAAATAAATACTTTTTGCGTACAATTTGTCCGCTCAGTATATCGCTCTCTCATTTAATTCATTCACTCTCTGATTCGTACACCTTTCATTCAATATAATAATTTGTTAAAATATACAAATTAAGGTGAGGTAAATGTTGTTGCCCTTAGAACATGGAAACTGGCGATATGCTATCTTCAAAGCCTCAAGTACTATCTGTACTAGTGATAAGAAATGGTTTATAAGTTAAATTGCAACAATTGTATTGGGAGAAAGCTTTAACTATGAATGAAAATGTTTGTGACATATTATGATAGAAAATGTACAATTTACATGTTCACATATTTTATGTATATAGTAAAGCACAAATGTTATATATATTTAACTAATAACATTAAATTAATTAACTCCAACGACGATCCGTGTGTTGTCGTTCTTTCGTCCGTGTGCTGTTCCAATAATGTTTACAGTTCGTAGGTAACGTTTTGGTGTCACATTCCTGTGTTGTCTCTCATATGTCGTCATAGTCATAGTATATCGCTGCTTGTATGTGCGATGTTCTGTTCCGTTAGTTTGCGAGTCAATTGAAATCACGCGTATGCACAGTTATTAATATTCGTATGGTACCTTTCAGTTCTGTGATTGATGAAATAACTTGATGGCACAACTCTGTAGTCCTTCAGGACTGAAAGAGGCCTACTACCTACTACTACTACCTTCTACTGGTCGTTACTTTCTTTGTCCCAGTCTGTCCTAAATGTTATTTTACAACGTTTTCCTAAACGTGTTACAAGCTTTGTCCTAAACAGTCTGTCCTAATCGTTATTATAAAATGGTTTTCTACAACGTGTTACATTCTGTGTCCTAAACAGTCTGTCCTAGCTGTTATTTTAAAATTATTTATTACTAGTTATTATGTTCTTTGTCCCACTATGACCCAGCTGTTAGTTTAAAACGTTTTCTTACAACGTGTTACATTCTTTGTCCTAAACAGTCTGTCCTAGCTGTTATTTTAAAATTGTTTATTACTAGTTATTATATTCTTTGTCCCACTATGTCCCAGCTGTTAGTTTAAAACGTGTTCCTACAACGTGTTACATTCTTTGTCCTAAACAGTCTGTCCTAGCCTGTTATTTTAAAATTGTTTATTACTAGTTATTATATTCTTTGTCCCACTATGTCCCAGCTGTTAGTTTAAAACGTGTTCCTACAACGTGTTACATTCTTTGTCCTAAACAGTCTATCCTAGCTGTTATTTTAAAATTTTTTATTACTACTTATTCTATTCTTTGTCCCACTATGTCCCAGCTGTTAGTTTGAAACGTGTTCCTACAACGTGTTACATTCTTTGTCCGAAACAGTCTGTCCTAGCTGTTATTTTAAAATTTTTTATTACTACGTATTCTATTCTTTGTCCCACTATGTCTCAGCTGTTAGTTTAAAACGTGTTCATACAACGTGTTACATTCTTTGTCCTAAACAGTCTATCCTAGCTGTTATTTTAAAATTGTTTATTACTAGTTATTATATTCTTTGTCCGAGCTGTTAGTTTAAAACGTTTTCCTACAACGTGTTCCATTCTTTGTCCTAAACAGTCTATCCTAGCTGTTATTTTAAAATTGTTTATTACTAGTTATTATATTCTATGTCCCACTATGTCCCAGCTGTTAGTTTAAAACGTGTTCCTACAACGTGTTACATTCTTTGTCCTAAACAGCCTGTCCTAGCTGTTATTTTAAAATTGTTTATTACTAGTTATTATATTCTTTGTCCCACTATGTCCCAGCTGTTAGTTTAAAACGTGTTCCTACAACGTGTTACATTCTTTGTCCTAAACAGTCTGTCCTAGCTGTTATTTTAAAATTTTTTATTACTACTTATTCTATTCTTTGTCCCACTATGTCCCAGCTGTTAGTTTAAAACGTGTTCATACAACGTGTTACATTCTTTGTCCTAAACAGTCTGTCCTAGCTGTTATTTTAAAATTGTTTATTACTAGTTATTATATTCTTTGTCCCAGCTGTTAGTTTAAAACGTTTTCCTACATCGTGTTCCATTCTTTGTCTTAAACAGTCTGTCCTAGCTGTTATTTTAAAATTGTTTATTACTAGTTACTATATTCTTTGTCCCACTATGTCCCAGCTGTTAGTTTAAAACGTGTTCCTACAACGTGTTACATTCTTTGTCCTAAACAGTCTATTCTAGCTGTTATTTAAAAAATTTTTATTACTACTTATTCTATTCTTTGTCCCACTGTGTCCCAGCTGTTAGTTTAAAACGTGTTCTTACAACGTGTTACATTCTTTGTCCTAAACAGTCTGTCCTAGCTGTTATTTTAAAATTGTTTATTACTAGTTATTATATTCTTTGTCCCACTATGTCCCAGCTGTTAGTTTAAAACGTGTTCCTACAATGTGTTACATTCTTTGTCCTAAACAGTCTATCCTAGCTGTTATTTTAAAATTTTTTATTACTACTTATTCTATTCTTTGTCCCACTATGTCCCAGCTGTTAGTTTAAAACGTGTTCCTACAATGTGTTACATTCTTTGTCTCCGTCTGTCCTAATTGTTTTTGTTGGTGTATTTATTTGCGCTCGATTGCTTTAAACTCAAGCGTAGTCCATACACACTACTTCTAGAAGTGCTGGACTGAATTTTGGGTGTGGATTGGCTTTCCCTATTGACAGTGTCCCTCGGCATCAGGTGAACCCACTCCGACTTCAGAGATTGTCCTAATTGTTATTTTCAAACATTTTTCTGCTAGTTATTACATTCTTTGTCCCAGTCTGTCCTAGTTGTTATTTAACAACGTTTTCCTACAATTCATTGTCCCAAACATTCTGTCCTAGCTGTTATGTTAAAACGTGTTTCCACTAGTTATTACATTCTCTGTCCCAGTCTGTCCTAGGTTGTTATTTTAAAACGTATTTCTTCAAGTTGTTACATTTGTTGTCCCAAACAGTATGTCCTAAATGTTAAAAGAAACACATTCGCTATCACAGATAATTATCTACATGACGACATGATAATCGTCATCTCCCCATCACATTACGAGAAAAGAGGAAGTATGGAGACCAAGGTCTTAACGCGCGGCCTGCCTCTTCGCTTCGCTGGCCCAGTGCTCAAAGAATTAATACCAGCAAGTATAATATCGGACAGTGAACTAAAACAACCAAATACAATTGAGCAATCAAGACATATAATCGCGTAGCTGATTGTTTGCAGAATGCCTTCCCCATCAAGGTCCGTTGGAAACACTCAAATCATCGTACATGAATTAAAAATAACCTCTTAGAACAAGATTGCTTGAGATGGCTTATTAAAAGCATATGGAAAAATAACGTGGAAAAAGGTGACGAAACGAACAACGAAACTGGTAAAATATGAACGATAAATTATATAAAGGCAGTAAACGTCAGTTGCAGAAATAATTATATTGACTATAATTCCAGGGAGCTGGGGGACGTAGACGTCGACAGTCAAAATGTTTTGGACATGTTATGAGAAGAAATGAACTGGAGAACTTGGTGACAAGTGGCAAGATCGAAGGGAACAGACCAAGAGGAAGATGGAGAGGAAAATACCTGGATGGCTTGGCCACATGGCATGGACGAGACAGGAACACTGAGCTGATCCACGACTCTGGTGATCGATTGAAATGGCGAGTCATGACCGCCCACGCTTTCCGGCGTGGCACATGATTGATTGATTGGGAGAGTACAGATGCTAGCCTGCTGGTCATGCATTCAAATTAACTTCCAGGCGGGATATTTTATTTTAAACTGACCCCTGGCCCTTGGTCGAGTTCGCCTAAAGTGGGTCCCAGCAAATGCTTTGGGGAAAAAAAGCGGCAGGGGTGATATTTAAGACATAACCTTTAGTGTCAGAAGCCGCGGTGGCTCAGTGATTAGTATGCTTGCTTACCGGCCCGATAGTTATGAGTGTGAATCCACACCAAGGAGGATATTTTGTTAAAAGTTATCTTATTGGGAACCTCCATTCCTCTTCCCTGGCTTGGTTATGCGTGTTTTTTTATTTTATTTTGGTCTAGTTCATGATTGCTTGATTATTCACTTTTCTTTAACTATGGTTTATTTCATAATTGCTTGGTTTTTCGCTTTTCTGTATTTATGGTTTAGTTCATGATTGCTGGAATATTTGTTTTTGTTTTCTTTGTCTGTGGTCTTTTTCACGATTGCTTGGTTATTCGGTTTTCCTTATCTTTGGCGGGGTAGGGGTATTCCTGATCAAATGAGAGGTAAGGTGCCTCCGTTCCCCCCCCCCACCCCCAATAGCCTACGGTACACCCTTAGGCAAGGTGGAGTACCCGCTTAGTCCTCCTGCCTCCCCCCACGATCAGGGTTACGTGAAGCAACGTATACAGGTGGTAGTTGGAGTTGAAAAGCAGTCAACAGATAGTTGTAGGTTATGGTCTCCAGCTTCACGACGGTAGGCAGAGGATCTCTTTTTTTTAGGGGTAGTTGGGGGGGGGGGGGTGACAATGGCTACGGCCATCGACCAGTATGATCACTGCTAAGAAGGAGAGCAATGGTAAACTACCTTCTTTACAGATGCTTAGAATATAAAAAAAATAATTAAAAAAACCCCCAGAGAACCGGCCCAAATGGTTGCTCCATAGGAGCAGCCTCGCACAGTAGGGGTAGACATGTGCACCAGGGGACTCCAGACCGTCAGCAGGCGACTGGGTGTATCAACATTGAAAGTAGGAACTTGGAATGTAAGAACTATGAGTGGGAATGGACAATTTGATAACATTAAGAATGAAATGAGAAGACTAAATGTTAACATGTTAGGTATATGTGAGACCAGATGGACAGGAATGGGCATTATAACATCTGAGGAATATAGAATAATCTGGTGGAGAGAAACAACAGCGAGGAGTAGCAATTTTAATTGATACAGAAAAAAATCATAAATCAGATTGATTACACTCTCATCAACAGAAGATTTCGAAATGCCTTAAAAGTCGCAAAGACTATACCAATCGCAGACTGCTACAGCGACCACAGAATAATTTTAAGCAATATACACATACAATTAAAGACAGTCAAATATAGCCAAACACACAAAAACACATACAATTTGATCTGCGGGCACTGAAGAGTGATGAGATAAAAGATAAATTGAACGTAGAAGTAAAGAACAGATTTGATGCATTGTCCGATTTGGAAATATTATTTCAAGACGTCAGTGACCAATGGGAAATATTAAAGAAATCAGTCAACCAGGCTGCAGAAACAACCATCCTAAAAATAAATGAAATGGAACGCAAGAAATGGATGACGGAAGACATCTTAGAACGCATGGAAATAGGAAGAAATAACAAAAATAACCATGAAAAATATGAAGATATCCACAGGAATATTAGGAAACTATGCAAAGAGGCAAAAGAAACATGGCTTGAGGAAAATTGCAGGGAAATTGAAAACCAACACAACACCCGGAATACCAAATTAATGCACACAAGAATTAATGACATCCCTAACAAAAGAACACACACATCAACTGGTTACCTAAAAACCAAAGATGGCAAAATCATAATAAATAAAGATCAGATTTTACATGTATAGTCAGATTATATGAAAGACCTTCATGTTGATACAAGAGAAAAACAGTATGATCTTCGGAATAATAATGCAGGACCATCAATTTTGAAGATGGAAGTTCACAATGCTCTTAATCATATGAACCAGTCACCAGACTGCAGAACGTAATATATGATAGTGGAGATATACCTTCTGAATCATGTAATTCTATATTTATTGCAAATCCCGAAGAAATCATGAGCCTTGGAATGTGATAAACATCGAACAATTAGTATAATAAGCCACATAACGAAGATTTTTCTACGAATGTCATGCAAAGAATTAGGAAGAAAATACAACCCGAAATAGGAGAAGAACAATGTGGTTTGTAGACGGCAAGGGTACAGTAAATGCTGTTTAGATGCTGAGAACATTAATTGAACGTTCTGTAGAAGTAAACAAAGACCTACACCTTTGCCTTATGACTATACAAAGGTTTTCGATGAAGTAAGGCATGTCAACATGATAGAGATGCTTGCAGATCTACAAATTTATAGAAACAACGTTAAACATGTAACAACATGTATTGGAAACAACAATCTGAAATAATGATTGATAATGAGGGGTGATAATATCAGCCTATTAAGAGAGGTGTGAGACAGGGATGTGTAATGTCTCCAGATCATTTTTCACTGTAGTTAAAATATTTTCAGAAATGTGGAAGATATCAAAGAGATCATCATTGGAGGAAAAAACATAAATAACATTAGATATGCAGATGATACCGTATTTATTACAGACAATGAACAGGACCTGCAACAATTAGTAATTGCGGGTGTTGCACACAGTGAAAAACTAGGGTTAGAATTAAATTTTAAGAAGACACATATTATGGTCGTCACTAAGAAGAAGGAAATATCACAATGTAATATACAAGTAAATGGGAATATTCTTAATCAAGTGAATCGGTACAGCTATCTTGGAACAGTCATAACATCTGATTGGATATGTCTTGAAGAGATTAGAACAAGAATCGCCATGGCAAAGGTAGCCTTTCGCAAGATGGAAAACATACTGACCAATAAAAAGATAACATTTGCAACGAGAAAAAGAGTGTTGAGATGCCACATGCAATCTGTGCTTTTGTATGGATGTGAATCGTGGACAATGAACAAACAGGCTGAAAAACATATGATGGCCGTGGAAATTTGGCTTCTGAAGGAAATGCACAGAATACCATGGACAGACAGAAAAACCAATGACGAAATCCTAAAAAGAATGCAATTGAAAATCGTAAAATGATTAGAGATATTAAACGTAGACAGTCAACATTGTTTGGTCACGTTATGATAAGAAATAAACTGGAGAACGTGGTGACAACATGCAAGATTGAGGGGAAATGAGCAAGAGGAAGGCAGAGAAATAAATACCTGGATGGCTTGACGACGTGGCATGGTCAAGACAGGAACACTAAGTTGATCCACGACTCTGATGATCGAGTGAGATGGCGAAACATGACTACCCTCGCTTATCGGCAAGGCACACGATGATGATGACGATGATTGTCTTTGGTTTATTTCAATATTGCTTGTTTATTCGCTTTTCTTTATGTATGGGTTAGTTCACGATTGCTTGGTTATTTGTTTTTCTGTATCTTTGGTCTATCTAGTTCATGATTGGTTGGTTATTCGTTTTTCTGTATATTTGGTCTAGTTCAAGATTGCTTGGTTATTCGAACTAAGGTTTTTCTGCAGCTATGGGGTAGCCAGCTCCATTCCCAACCCTCCTTCGTAGCCTGTACGATCTGTCTGGTAGGTTACATCGTGATACTATTCTATCCTTTCCTAAAGGATCTCGGTAACACACCGACGGAACCCCTCAGAGTCGCCTCTTAGGATGCGCGTGGGTAGTTTAGAGCAGACAGGCTGAAAATCATCTGATGGCTGCGGAAATGTGGTTTCTGAGGAAAATGCAAAGTTAGTTAGTTAGTTAGTTAGTTAGTTAGTTAGTTAGTTAGTTAGTTAGTATTATAGTTAGTTAGTTAGTTAGTTAGTTAGTCAACAGATCATCCTTATTGCACAGTCAATCTTCTTTGGCTTCCTGCATAGTGTTCTTGTTTGGCCACCCCTCTTTTAATTTGCTGTTCTCGCAGTCTGGCCATGGTTGTAGATTCACAGTCATCACTTGGTTCTCGCAAAAGTCTTACTTCTCGTAGAGCATTCAGAATGTCAGCCTGGTCTATGGCGCGTCCGCCCTCGACAGTAGCTTACCTACGAGCTTGTCAGCCCGCCCATTTCCTTGTACTCCCACATGCCCAGGCACGAAGATGAAACTAATCTTTGCCAGCCGAGTCCGCTCCAGAGACAGTAACCATTCTCTTCGGATCCACCCCATCTCTATCCTCTTGAGCATGCTCATTGAGTCGCTAAGGAAACATGCCCTATTGAATGTCTGTGTCTCGAGCCATGTTATTGCTTTACTTACTGCCATGACTTCCATAGACAGGCTACTTGTGGTCTCAGCAAAAGCATCAGAGTTCTCCAATTCTCCCTCCGGCCTGATCCGTAAAGGCCTATGAGCTTCTCACCTGTCGGAACCCCGACCCATCTGTGTAAATGACAGCATCACCGTCCAGCGAATTCTCGAAAATCAACGCTTGTACTTCCGCCTCCACAGCAGCCGGATTTTCTTGTCTGCATTTTATGTCTAGTTGGATGCATACTGAAAAGGACGTGCAGAAATCTGTTGGCACTTGTACCCACTCTTCGCCAGGTTCTAAGTCCTCAAGTCAACACACCTGTTGAAGAATCACACACACTGCGAAAAATTCATTCAAGGATTGCTTCGCTCAATGCACGAAACTCCGTAGCATCGGCGCAGATCTTGAGTCGAAGAGTTAAGTTGAGTAAAATGCAAAGAATACCATGGACATACAGAAAAACCAATGAACAAGTCCTTCAAGAAACAAATGAAGATCGTAAACTTATTAGAGACATTAGACGTAGAGAGTCACAATATTTTGGGCATGTTATGAGAAGAAATGAATCGAAGAACTTGGTAACAACGGGCAAGATCGAAGGGAAGAGACCAAGAGGAAGACCGAGAAGTAAATACCTGGATGGCTTGGCCAAGTGGTGTCGAGACAGAAACACGGAGCTAATTCACGACTCTGGTGATCGAGTGAGATGGCGAAACATGACCGCCCACGCTTTCTGGCTTGGCACATGATGGATGGATGGATGGATAGTTTACAGTGATGACATTCTTTGCTTCCCTGCAGGATACAGGTAACAACGGGGAGTTGGAGAGAGATAGTCGAGAGCTTGTGTCCCGATGGGGGATATAGGGCGAAAGAAGAAGAATAATGGCTCTAGAGAAGTAGGAGAAGAAGGAGGAGAAGGAGGAAAACAAGAAAAAGAGCAGATAAAGAGGAGAGGAAGAGAAGAAGAAGAGAGAAGAAGAAGAAGAAGAAGAAGAAGAAGAAGAAGAAGAAGAAGAAGAAGAAGAAGAAGAAGAAGAAGAAGAAGAAGAAGAAGAAGAAGAAGAAGAAGAAGAAGAAGAAGAAGAAGAAGAAGAAGAAGAAGAAGAAGAAGAAGAAGAAGAAGAAGAAGAAGAAGAAGAAGACAAGAAGAAGAAGAAGAAGAAGAAGAAGAAGAAGAAGAAGAAGAAGAAGAAGAAGAAGAAGAAGAAGAAGAAGAAGAAGAAGAAGAAGAAGAAGAAGAAGAAGAAAGAGGAATGACTCATACTCATAACCGCTGAGGTATTGATGATAATATTGACGAAATAATAATTGAGATACTGATGATGATGATGATGATGATGATAATGATGATGATGATGATGATGATGATGATAATGATGATGATGATGATGATGATGATGATGATAGCATTGATATTGCAGTGATGACGCTGCTGATGTTACTGATGAGATAAAAGAATAGCAAAGAACATATACAATTATAATTAACACACTTTTTTTTTAAAAATTTGCATATCCCTTTACAGGAGATCGCTGTCAACAGCAGCATCTTTCAGCTGTCTGTTGATTTCTTGGCAAGATTACGCTCAGTAGTTTGCCATTGCTTTCTGAGCGGCCGGCTCAGTTATCCCGCAAGTCACCAGCGGGGGTAGAACCGCTTCCAGTTCTAGCTCGCTACGAGACTCTGCGTGATAAACGGGATTACCGAGAAAGGGGTGTAACCCCTCGGCCAGAGAGACCGGCTAATTAACACACTGAGATAATAAACTTCTAACCAAGAACAGACAAAATTACAATAAAATAATTGAAATTTAAAAAAAAAAGAATAAGAAGAGCAGATAAAATTAGAATTAACAAATTTAGATTATAAAAGAATATCAAAGAATAGACACAATCTTAAGTAACACGTTGAGGAAATAGTAATAAAATTAACAGCA
>JACEFZ010004748.1:242500-325000 GCA_014155875.1 Cepaea nemoralis
ACATTTCCAGTGTCAATATATGTTTTTCAATGATCGACTCTTTGCCCCGTATCACGTCCAGGGGAAAGTGCAGGTTCTATGTAACGCTTCAACATTAAAATAAGAAAATATATTAGATAACTTATTAAAAATGTTGGCCAAATGCAGAAATATGTCGATCAAATTTATAAATATCTCCGCCAAACTTATGAAAAGTAGGAAACTTTGTTAACCAAATGTGAAAAACATATTGGTCAAAGAGAGAACTATTTTAAATAAACTTATAAATAGATCAGAATAACTTATAAACATTAGGAAAATGTGTTAACCAAAGGAGAAAAATATTGGTCAAGTAAAGAAATAGCTCATCCAAACGCTGCGGTCTCTACGCTTTCTATTTCATCATGTTGAAAGGCCAGGGGGCGAGCATGACCAGCATTTCTAAACCCAGCTCAAATATACAACGGATCATCGATCGGGTAGCAGGTCGCTTTGAAACTATTATGTGTTCTCACTTTATTTAATGAGGTATGAGGTTATTATGTCTTATTTTCTCAAACCGTTTCGGTCTTTGGCTATAATCAAAGTGTAGTATTGCCTCTCAGTACTACACTTGGTCTGGCCAGGGACCGAAATGAACATCACACTTACTCACTGTAGTTGTGGGTCTGGTGGCTCACTGTGGGCAAAGGCTATTAGTTGGACTAGGGCCCATTCCCCTGCACCCACACCCCACTTTGGCCTACCACACATACACACACAGTATTTAAATAATAATAAATAAATAAAAATTATTTCGTATATAATTTACTTTTTAATAATTAAAGTTTGACTTTTTAAACACCCAAAACGGAATCGTGTCCGGTTCGCCTCGCCCCCGGAGACACACCGGAAGTACCAAAGACAACCGGAAGTACAGAAAAACGAGGGAGATTCAAATAACTAGGTTAAATCATTAGCCGCTTTCTGACGTCATGGCGTAGGAGCTACACTCTTCTTATAGTAAAATATGACGTCACCTCGAAGGAGCGGCTCCTGATTTACGACTTAGTTACCCGTTGAAGTACTACTGTCCTGCCTTCTCTCGCTGGATCCCTGCCTTCTCTCGCAGGATCACTGCCTTCTCTCACAGGAACCCTGCCTTCTCTCTCAAAGGAACCTTGTTTTCTCTCACCAAAGCCATGCCTTCTCTCTCAAGAGTCCTGCCTGATCTCACATGAGCCCTACCTTCACCCCAAAGAGCCCTGCCTTCTCTCCCAGAGCCCTGCTGTCTCTCCCAGGAACCCTGTCTCCTTTCCCAGGAGCTCTGTCTTCTCTCCCAGGAACCATGCCTTACCTCACAAGAGCCATGCCTTCTCTCCCAGGAGCCCTGCTTTATCTCCAACGGACCTATGCTTTCACTTACAAGAGCCCCTGCCTTCTCTCCCAGGAGCCCTGCGTTCTTCTCACAGGAACCTTGTCTCATTTCGCAGGAGCCCTGTCTTCTCTCCCAGGAACCATGCTTATCTCAAAGGAGCCCTGTTTTCTCTCCCAGGAACTATGCCTTATCTCACAGGAGCCCTGTCTTCTCTCCCAAGAATTCTGGCTTCTCTCCTCAGAGCCATGCCTTATCTCCCAGGAGCCATGCCGTATCTCCCAGGAGCTGTGGCGTATCTCCCAGGAGCCCTGTCTTCTCCCCAAGAGCCCTGTCTTCTCTCCCAGGAGCCATGCCTTATCTCCCAGGAGCCATGCCTTATCTCCCAGGAGTCCTAGTCTTCTCTCCCAGGAGCCCTGATCTTCTCTCCCAAGATACCCTGTCTTCTCTCCCATAAGCCACGCCTTATCGCCCAGGAGCCATTGCCGTATCTTTCAGGAGCCATGCCTTATCTCCCAGGAGAAATGCCTTATCTCACAGGAGCCATGCCTCATCTCCCAGGAGCCCTGTCTTCTCTCCCAGGAGCCCTGTCTTCTCTCCCAGGAGCCCTGTCTTCTCTTCCAGGAGCCATCTCTTCCTAGGAGCCATGTCTTCTCTCCCAGGAGCCCTGTCCTCTCTCCCATGAGCAATGTCTTCGATCATTGTTCTATACAAGTCACTGTGACATTTAGTACAGCCAAAGTATTTCATGTATCCCATTGCTAAACATACGCTTTTGAGGCCTGAACACTTACTAAACAAGATAACAGCTCATAAATGCCTTTGAATATAAATGTTATAGACGAGTTCTAAGAATATCTTGGATACAGAAAAGAACAATTGTTTCCACACGACAAGATCTGAATATTGAAATTACTTAAGTCGATAAAACAAAGAAAATTGAAATAATTTGGTCAGTTGAAACGTCATGAAAGTTTTAAGAGAACAATAATTGAGGGATATATGCTCGGGAAGAGAGAAAGAGGAAGGCCAAAGAGAAGATGTGTGCAGTTCTGTGCTGTTGCTGTCTGCTGTAATGTTAATGTGCTATTAAATTGCGCTCGTCTGTCCAGTCCAAAACAATGCAGCAGAACAACGGGAACCAGAACTCCAACTAAACTGAAATGATCGCAGTAACGATAGTGTTCCACGTCAATAAATCTTTATTGCAGTCGATCAATCGGCCAGACTAACATAGGACCGATCCCATGTTAATGGGGGGCACGGTCCAAAATATAATTTTTTTTTTTTTCATATCCTTTACAGGACATCGCTGTCAACATCAGCATCTTTCAGCTGTATGTTGATTTCTTGGCAAGATTATGCTCAGTAGTTTGCCATTGCTTTCTGAGCTACCGGCTCAGTTATCCCGCAAGTCACCAGCGGGGGTCGAACCGCTCCCAGCTCTCGCCCGCTCCGAGACTCTGCGTGATAAACGGGATTACGGAGAAAGTGTTGTAACCCCTCGGCCAGAGAGACCGGCCCAAAATATAATACATAATAATAATTAATTAATATTTTAATTTAGCTGCCGAATTGGATTGCTCGCGAACATTTAATTAAATGACGAATGCAACTCATATTCTTTATCGTTCTGTGACTATTTTACGTTTTCTGGTTGCTAAATAATAACTTACAGAATTCTGCATGCAGCTAACTCTATGACTTCGATCTGGCATTGAATCGACATATTATGACGCCATAAACTTTATTATTTCCTCGGCTCTACACGTACTTTTTCCAAACCTCCTTCTTCTTGTAGATCGTGCTGTTCTTTCCTCTTCTTGTCATCATATCAAATGTTGTATCCATAAGGCTCTTCATTTGGTTATTAATATAAATGTACAGTTGTTGTCATTTTGTGCGCCCTTCATCCAAGATGTTTCCAAACTTCTCTGCCTATGGTAACCGTAGTCCGTGTGACGTCATATAGTAACATTTGTATTCATGCGCCTCTCGGTGACTCTCTTTATTTGTCTACCACAATTTTTATATCCGATTCTAAATCATTGACTCATGCATCCGACGCTACATGGCATGCAGGATGTGGCAGATCTCAACATGGATGTATCGGACCCGGGACATCTTGCTTATGACCCAAAAGTTTTCCGGAAGGTTGCTATGGGAGCGAGGTTCTGCAGAGGACATACTATTAAATGAATGAGTGAATGAAATGAATGAATGTCATTCATGAGCCAGCTCTTTTACACGTTAAAATCTGACAGAAGGCCAACATTTTCCTTCTTCTGGTTTCAGGATATTCTAAGAACTCCATAAAATGTAAACTCACAATCTCCATATGTCTTCTACATTGCATTCTGTGGTAAATACACAATGGCTGATGTTCAGCTGATGATTAACGACTTGCGGCAATTTGTTGTTGTTGTTGTTATTATTATTATTGTTGTTGTTGTTGTTGCTGTTCGCTCGCTTTGAACTCAAGCGTAGTCCATAATCGTAGTACTACTTCTAGTGCACTGGACTGATTTTTGCGTGTGGATTAGCGTTCCCTGTTATTAATGTCCTTCGCCATCTGTGAACCTACTCCGACTTAAGACGAACTTGTAACTTACATCTCCAAGCCAAGTACAAGAAGTCAACATTTTAGTTCAACTGAAGGTGTAGCGGTTGAATCCGCTACCTCGGCATCAGAACACCGGATGTTTAAGAACGAACGCTCTTATCCATTCGGTCCTGCTGACATGTATTGGTTTCTTCCTTGTGTGCATTTTATCTGCCAATGGAGCATAAGTCATCAACCAGTACAAATAAACCCCTTTGTAAACATGTTAATAAATGGCTGCATTTTGCCGCTACATCTATATCTATAAAACAAAGTGTATGTATGTAAATATATATGTAAATATATATGTATGTCCTTTATTTGTTCACGAACGGCCCATCTAATTGAGATGAAATTTTCTACACGCCTTCCTTTCATTCCAGAGCTGTCAACTGTCATAGTTTTTTTTTCTTCTTCCTCCTCCTCCCTCCTCCCCCTCCCAAAATACGTACGTAAATATATGATGATGATGATGAAAGAATCCCCGAACCAAAACGCTAGGGAAAGGGAAGAAAATGACGTGACTACACAGAATCGTCACACGGCAATCATCATCATCAAGTGCCGTGCCGGCTGGCGTAGGCTTTCATGGCTCTCCGTAGATCTCAGTCTTTGGTTTTTTGGATCAACTCTGCTGCTGATATTCCTCCATGCCACGGCAATATCAATAACAATTCATCTTTTATGTGTAAGGAAGTTATCTACAGTCGTGTAGAAGGGAAGAACTAGACGAGTATGAATTCGGAATGGCGAACTCTCTCCCCCTCTCTTCTCCTCCCTCTACCTCCTCCCTCCACCCTTCTCCTCTTCCTCCTCCCTCTCCCTCCTCCTTCTCCCTGTTCCTCTCCCCTCCTCCTCCATCCTCCTCCCTCCTACTCCCTCCGCCTCCTCCCTCATCTTCCCTCCTCCTCCCTCTCCCTCCTCATCCCTCCTCCTGCCTCCCTCCTCCTCCTCCTGCCTCCTTCTCCCTCATCATCCTCCCTCCTCTTTCTCCCTTCTTCTCCCTCTTCCCTCTTCCTCCTCCTACCTCCTCCCTCCTCCTCCCTCTACCTCCTCCTCCTCCCTCCACCCTCCTCCTCCCTTCTCCTCTCTTCCTCCTCTCTTTCCTTCCTCATCCTCCTCCCTCTACCTCCTCCTCCCCCTACCTCTTTCCTCCTCCCTCCTCCTCCTCTTCCACCTCCCTTTCCTTCCTCCCCTCCTCATTCTCCCTCCTTCCTCTCCCTCCTTCCTCCTCCTCCTTCCTTCTTCTCCCTCTGCCTCCTCCCTCCTCCTCTCCCCTCCTCCTCCTCCTCCTCCTTCTCCTCCTCCCTCCTTCTCCCTCCTTCTCCTCCTCTCCCCTCCTCCTACCCTCTTCCTCTTCCCCTCCTCCCTCTCCGTCCTCCATCCTCCTCCTCCCTCTTCCTCCTCCTCCCTCTTCCTCCTCCTTCCTCTTCCTCCTCCTTCCTCCTCCTCCCTCTTCCTCCCTCTCCCTCCTCCATCCTCCTCCCTCTTCCTCCTCCTTCTTCCTCCTCCTTCCTTCTCTTCCCTCCTCCTCCCTCTTCCTCCTCCTCCTACCTCCTCCCTCCTCCTCCCTTTTCCTCCCTCCTACTCCTCCCTCTACCTCCTCCCTCCTCCTCTCCACTCTTTCTCCTACCCTCTTCCTCTTCCCCTCCCCCTCCTCCCTAACCCTCCTCCTCCCTTCACATTCCTCCTCCTCCCTCTTCCTCCTCCTCCCTCCTCCTCATCCCTCCTTTTCCCTCCTCCTCCTTCTTCCTCCCTCCTCCTCCCTCCTCCCCTCCTCCTTCCTCCTCCTCCCTCTCCTCCTCCTCCTCCTCCCTCCTCCACCTCCCTCTACCTCCTCCCTCCTCCTCCCTTCACATTCCTCCTCCTCCCTCTTCCTCCTCCTCACCCCTCCTACTCCCTTCTCCTCATCCCTCTACCTCCTCCTCCCTTCACATTCCTCCTCCTCCCTCTTCCTCCTCCTCCCTCCTCCTCATCCCTCCTTCTCCCTCCTCCTCCTTCCTCCCTCCTCCTCCCTCCTCCTTCCTCCTCCTCCCTCTCCTCCTCCTCACTCCTCCTCCTCCCTCTACCTCCTCCCTCCTCCTCCCTTCACATTCCTCCTCCTCCTCCCTCCTCCTCATCCCTCCTCCTCCCTCCTCCTCCTCTCTCCTCCTCCCTCCTCCTCCTCCCTCCTCCTCACCACTCCTCCTCCTTCTTCCTCCCTCCTCCTCACTCCTCCCCCTCCTCCTTCCTCCTCCTCCCTCTCCGCCTCCTCCCTCCTCCTCCTCCCTCCTCCTCCCTCTACCTCCTCCTCCTCCCTCCTCCTCCCTCTATCTCCTCCCCCTCCTCCCTTCACATTCCTCCTCCTCCCTCTTCCTCCTCCTCCCTCCTCCTCCTCATCCCTCCTTCTCCCTCCTCCTCCTTCTTCCTCCCTCCTCCTCCTCCTCCCTCCTCCTTCCTCCTCCTCCCTCTCCTCCTCCTCACTCCTCCTCCTCCCTCTACCTCCTCCCTCCTCCTCCCTTCACATTCCTCCTCCTCCTCCCTCCTCCTCATCCCTCCTCCTCCCTCCTCCTCTCTCCTCCTCCCTCCTCCTCCTCCCTCCTCCTCACCACTCCTCCTCCTTCTTCCTCCCTCCTCCTCACTCCTCCCCCTCCTCCTTCCTCCTCCTCCCTCTCCGCCTCCTCCCTCTCCGCCTCCTCCCTCCTCCTCCTCCCTCCTCCTCCCTCTACCTCCTCCTCCTCCCTCCTCCTCCCTCTACCTCCTCCCCCCTCCTCCCTTCACATTCACCCTCCTTCCTCTTCCTCCTCCTCCCTCCTCCTCCTCTCTCCGCCTCCCTCCTCCTCCCTCTACCTCCTCCCTTCACATTCCTCCTCCTCCTCCTCCTCCCCTCCTCCTCCTCCCCTCCTTCTCCCTCCTCCTTCTCCCTCTTCCTCCTCCCTCTTCCTTCTCCCTCCGCCTCCTCCCTCCTCCTACTCTCTCCTCCTCCTCCCTCCTCCTCCCTCTCCCTCCTCCTCCCTCTCCTCCTCCTGCTCCCTTCTCCTCCTGCGTTCTCCTTCTCCCTCCTTCTCCCTCCTCCTCCCTCTTCCTCCTCCCTCCTCCTCGCCTCCTCCTCCACCCTACTCCTCCCTCCTCCTCCTAATCCCTCCTCCTCCCTCCTATTCCTCCCTACTCCTCCCTCCTCCTCCCTCCTCTTCCCTCCTCCACCTCCCTCTTCCTCCTCCCTCCTACATTTACCCAAGACAGACAGACAGTCAGACAGATAGTCGGGAACGGGATCTTATATGACTACTTATATAATTTAAATGAGATGCTCTCCACCATGGGCTGGGCCGGGTCAGACAGACAGACAGACAGATAGATAGACAGACAGACAGACAGACAGACAGACAGACAGACAGACAGACAGACAGACAGACAGACAGTCGGGAACGGGAACTTATATGACTACTTATATGAATTAAATGAGATGCTCCCCACCAGGAGTTGGGCGATGCCGGGCCGGGTCAGACAGACAGACAGATAGATAGTCGGAACGGGAACTTATATGACTACTTATATGAATTAAATGAGATGCTCCCCATCAGAGTCTGGGCGAAGATGGGCCGGGTCAGACAGACAGACAGACAGATAGACAGACAGACAGACAGACAGACAGACAGACAGACAGACAGACAGACAGACAGACAGATAGTCGGTAACGGGAACGAGAACTTATATGACTACTTATATGAATTAAATGAGATGCTCCCCACCAGAGTCTGGGCGAAGCCGGGCCGGGTCAGCTAGTTATCTAATAAGTGAAATAACCAACTTCACGCTAACTCTCATTAGCCATCCATTGCGACATGCTTGATATGCCTCGGTAACACACGGGGCGATATTTGATTGTCTTCCTCGTATACACCGGAACTGCATCAATGAATATTGTGTTTTCTTTGCGCTTGGCAAATTTTAGTCTTGCCAAACAGGATAGTTGGTTTTTCGTGGGATTCACATATTGTGAGAATTGTATGGATTGTCTGACCAGGTCATGCGTGAGTGCGGTAGAATCAGCAGGCTGATATGCTGGCAGGTAATGCACCTCACGGTGGTAGATTACACTATTTTACACAAATTTTGGTGATCCAAATTGTATAGCTGTTCATGGGTAATTTGTAGTTGCTGATTCCAAAAATGTAATCATATTTTGTCTATCATCTCTAGTTTTTGAGATAACTAAGAGTGATCTTCTTAGTAGGGCAATTGCTATGTTCAAGCCTATAGGTAGGTGCCTCAGTGGCATTTTGTCTGTAATTTGCATTTATTTTATATGCAATTACTGTGCATTTATTGCCTTCATATAAAACACCACAGATTAATTAACATTTTATTACTAACATTATTTTTATCTGTAGTCAACACACACACAACGCTTCCTTTCGAGGACTTCCTGGAATGTGACATGCCCGACCAGTCATGCTTAAGGGTCCAACAGTAATTTGCCATCATGTAGGCATTCCAAAGTCCCTGGTATCAGTCTTCCATTGTTTTTATATCTTGATGAAATCGTTCACTTTGCTCCTCACTAAAGTCGCCAAGATTCTCGGGAAAGAAATGTAAATGGTTATGGAGATAGTGCAATTGCATGCTCATGTCGCATTCAAGCTTACAAAAACTCGACAGGATGTTTTCAACTAATTGAGAATATGTGTCTGCTTTAAAGTTACCCAGAAAGTTTTGCACAACTAAAACAAATTATGTGGACTCTGTTATGTTCATCTAATCAATCAAATTTGGATCGTTTAATAACTTTCTAATTTAAGGTCCATCAAAACTTATAGCTTTAAGTTTTTCTATGCTCAATCCAGATAACTTTCTGCAATAAATAAATAAAACAGGTACCATCTTTGTTCAGTGCCTTAACAAATTACTTCACAAAGCCAAGCTCTCTATGTGATGGTGGCAGTATAATTCTTTTTCGATCAATGATAGGCTTGTTGACAATACTTTCTTCTCCAACTTTAAATTCTTCCCTCTTTGGCCACTATTTATTTGTCCAGTGCTAACCCACAAACATATAAAGCGTGGAAATTTGGTGAATCCCCTTTGCTGTCCAAGCAAGAAGTTCATCATTTTAAAATCTACACAAACTATCGAGTTATGTTCTAAATATTTCATTTTATTTTAGAACTGTGCTTATTGTACAAATAGAGTGCTGAAGTGCTATATAGAACCTGTTTTGCTGTATGGCTGTAAATCTTGGAATGTAAAAGAACAAATTAGGAAGAAGCAGCAAAGATATGGTTCCTGAGACGAATGTTGCGAATTCCTTCGACTGCCAAAGTAATTAACAACGACTGCCTGAAAGAGGCTAATGAAACTAGAACATAATATACAATAATAAGAAAGAGGCAAACAGCGTTTTTTTTGTTTTTTTTTTTGTCATGTGATGAGAAGAGAGGCATTAGACAACATCGTGACAACTGGAACGATCGAGGGGAAGAGAGGCAGAGGCCGACCAAGAGAAATGATGCTGGATGGACTGAGACGGTGGCATAGAGAAATATAACCAGCGGAGTTGATCCAGAAAACCAAAGACCGAGATCTGTGGAGAGTCATGAACGCCTACTCCAGCTGGCATGGCACTTGATGATGATGAATATATTATTGTACTGCAAGAAACCAACTCTTTCTGTGTCGTCCTCTCACCTTGTATCCCGATGTTCTCAAGCCAGTATTTGGTCGTCTTCCAATCCGGCTAATGACCGAACAGTTTAATTCCTTTGTGTTCTATGAAATCGGTAATCAGTGTTGTACATTCACCTTTAATGCTTCCATGGATTTCTTAACCTCTGAAAAAGATCTGCTTACTACACGACCAAATTTTGGCCCCACAGCAATATACCACCAGTCTCTCTGGCCTAGGCGTTAGCGACTTTCTCCGTAATTCCGTATACTCTCGTGAGTAACGTGACATACGTGAGAATCGGTGGCGGTTCTCTCCGCATCGTCAACGTACGGGGTATGTGAGCCGGTCGCTCAGAAAGCAATGGCAAACTACTGAACGTAATAATTGCCAAGAAATTAACAATTAGCTGAAAGATGCTGATGGTGACAGCGATGTCCTGTAAAGGATATGCGAACAAAAAACAAAAACAAAAAAGAACAAGATACCAGTTATTTTCTGACCAAGATTACAATTATGTAACTATGTACATATCAGTACGAGGGTGGGCAATGTACGTAGTGCGTGTCCCGTGTAATCTACTGGTGGAGCAATGACAAGTCATTGAACAACAATATCGTCTGGTTAATGTTGATAGAAGATCATGGAAAGATAACGGTTGTTCGGAATTCTGAAATGACCAGCCTAGCCACAATAATCTAGCCAGTTTTCTTTAATTCTTCCAGTCTTGGGACGGTCTGAAGCGGTCAGACGGAGGTGAAGCAGAAACACAAGATATGGAAACACGGCGTATAGGTAAGTGTTAGTGTATATATATATAACACACACACACACACACACACACACACACGCACGCACGCAAGCACGCACGCACGCACACACACACAGAGAGAGAGAGAGAGAGAGAGAGAGAGAGAGATGGATAGACATACGAATAGACAGATAGGTTAATAGATAGATAGATCGATAGCTAGGCAGACTGACAGACATAACGAACGAACAGACTTTAGTTTCAAAGGGTGAAGAATTGGGCACGCAGACCCATCTAACATTCTGCCCTTCTATAACTCTCTTTCGTACATTATTTCATCTACACATCATTCGAGGCTAACTGATAACAACAACAATTTACATAAATATATGAATTATAAAGGCACATGCAAAATAAAGTAAATACTAATTAAAGAAAATTATCTTTCCATTTGAAGCGGGCCCCCCCCCCTCCCCCCTCACAGTAATATTAAGAAGGCATGGATGAGGCTTCGACGACTTGGAGTGAGTTGGTTGAGGAAATATGATCCAATGGAGGATAAAGAGGGGAGAAAGAAGAATGCTGTAAAGCTAGAGTACATATTAACATTGTAATACATTTTTCTATAATTGTCCGCATGTTAAACATAATATCATGTGTACCTAGATTTGATCTAAAGCGATTTTGTACTGACTGACTGGCACTTTGCCGTCTTGACAGACGACAGTTGGCAAAATGGAGTTATACTGTATATCTCCGTAGCACAAAACCTGGGCTGAATTTAGAGACAGTGTGTTGCCGATACAGCGTGATCACTCTCTCGACTTACCTAGTTTACTCCAGAGGAAAGCTAACACCAATACGACTGTTGTTTGTCCATCAAGAATGATGATGACCATTCATTTCATCCAGTGGGGTTGAAAGTATGGAGCCGTGAGTTCTAAGATGGCTGATAAGGCCTATTTTGGCTCGAAATGTTCTTTGAGAGTGTGGACAAAGAATGCTTGACGTTTCTGGAGGAGGATTTTCAGCAGTGGTTTTTCTGTTCTGTCTTTTCTTCACAGCTCTTGCAGTCCTGGTTGCCTCACAAGTGACTGCACCCTTGCGTAATGATGTACGCCACGAATTTCGGTCTCTGGCTGCAGTCTCCCAGGTGTCATGATTAATTCCAAAAGCATTCACTGAGATTTTCAGAGTGTCTTTAAAGCGTTCCCTCTGGCCGCCTTGGGAGCGTTTACCACAACGCATACATTCCCATACATTCTTGTACAGTCTGCCAAAGGCCGCGCTGGCCTTGGAGATTCTTGCATTCACTTCATCATCAATTGTGGCAGCTTGTGACACAATGCTGCCAAGATAGGTGAATTTGTCCACAACACTTAGACTATGACCATTCACTTTGATATTCGGCTCAGTGTGATTATTCCCTGGAGCTGGCTGGTATATAAGTACAGTTTTCTCCAAATTGATATTGAGCCCAAAGTTGACACAGGCATGTGAGAAAGCTGAAACATTATGTTGCATGTCCACCTCTGAGTTGGCGTATAGAGCGCAATCATCAGCAAACAGGAGCTCTCTGACGGTGTCGCTGTCAATTTTGGTTTTAGCTTTCAGCCTTCTGAGATTGAATAACTTTCCATCCATGCTGTAGTTGATGTCTATTCCAGTGTCGTTGTTCTCGAAGGCATTCGTCAACATAGCTGAAAACGTGAGGCTGAACAGTGTTGGTGCCAGGACACATCCTTGTTTCACTCCATTGGTGACAGGAAAGGGCTCAGACAGTTCACCATTTTCCTGTACTCTTGTCTGCATGCCATCATGAAATTGCCGCACTATTTGGATAAACTTTCGTGGACAGCCATATTTTGCCATACTCTTCCACAGTCCTTCTCTGTTGACTGTATCAAAAGCCTTGGTAAGGTCAATGAAAGTGGAGAAGATATATGACGTTGGATGAAGAATGACTTGCGCGATGAATTAAAGTGAGGAAGAGTTGCGCAATTCGTCGACCTCACTCTCTCGCCTGAGTACATCTGAATCCAGTGGCAGGACAAGTCAAGACGACTGGAGACGAATACAGGTATCAGTGGATGACCAGGGCGCTCTACGTGCCTTACCGTGCTCATTATGTTCCACAACGTGGTTTCACGCAATACGACTAGAACAAGACAAGCCGCAGAAGCTGCCGGATCAACAAAATAATGCTCTAACTGTCCGCCTGTCGGAGCCACGGTCTTATACCAGTTGCCGACCAAGGCTTAGGGCCTAATCTGCCCTGCAATGACATTTAGTCATTAGGTTGTATTTCTCCACACTAGGATAAGGCGTGTATCCTCCAAATTGCGCTCCCCGAAACCGTTGGTACAATGTGGAGTGTCGGGTTTGGTGAGCGTCGCGCAACACTCGGCGCTAACAGAAAGCAGGTAGTATGTACGGTAGCTCAGTCATATCTAAGACCTGATTATAAATGTTGTTCTATTAAACATGTAAAGGCGTACTTTTGTGCTTGTCCAGAATGCAAAGAACAGCAGCTGGAGACATTGCCAGGGACAGTGAGCTTCTTCAGTGAGGGAGAAAGCAACTTCTGCTCCTTGTTTATCGGAGCGCCCATCGACCACGTAGTAGAGATGGAGTTTATATATTTTGATGTAGACTGTGAAGGTGGTTCCGTTGCGGTATGTAATCCTATATTTTAATACTATTGGAAGTATGTATGTCCTATATTTGAGTAATTTTGAAAATATGTACGTCCTAAATGTTAGTAATGTTGGAAATATGTATGCCCTATAGTTTAGAAATGTTGGAAATATGTATGTCCTATATTTTAGTAATGTTGAAAGTATGTATATACGCCTATATTTTAGCAATGTTAGAACTACATATGTTTAATATTTTAATGGACGTTAAAATGATTTAGTTGATGATAGAAGATCCGTGACGGCCGGTCATCACGGTATATGATTCATTCTGATGAATGAGCCCACACCTGTTGATACGGTTCTTGATAATGCTCTTCTTTTTCTTATAAGTTTGATCTTGATAACGTCACTCCATCTTTTACATGGTCTCCCCCTAGCTTTGAACTTATAATATGTCTTCAATGTTGCACTTTGTGGTATATGGTACCAGGGCATTCTTGTGAGGTGGCCAAACCATTTCATCTGCAGTTCTTTAATGAACTGCATGAGTGGTTTCATGCCTTATTATAATTTCCTCATTCCCAATTCTGTATGTGACAGTTATGATTTGGAGAACTTGGTGACAACTTGTACGATCGAGGGGAATAGACCAAGGGGAAGACCTAGAAGCAAGTACCTAGATGGCTTGGCCTTGTGGCATGGTCGAGACAGAAACACGTAGCTGATCCACGACTCTGGTGATCGAGTGAGATGGCAGAACATGACCGCCCACGCTTACCGGCATGGCACATGATGGATGGATGGATGATGTGACAGTTACTCTCGCAGATATTCTAAGTCATCTCATCTGTGTTGTTATGATTTTGCACTCGTTAGTCGCAGTAAGCGGTCATATCTGACATTAGTAACACAATATTCATATAATATTATCTATTCGCCTAGATAGTTGAATTTACCTTCACAGGGACAACGTATACGCATCCAGAATCAACGTGCTACGAAAACAAGCCGACTTCCACCACATCAACATAGACTCGCTCACCTCTCTTCAGAGGTCACAGGTTGTGAGAAGTGTATGGATTATTTGCCCTAGCCACGTGGGAGTGCGAGGGAATGAACAGTCTGATAGGCTAGCGGGGAATGCACCTCTTGGTGGTAGATTACCTATGGACGAGAGAGAGAGGTGGTCGTGCGCCTGTGGGACCAGGTGGAGAAGATGAGGGAACAGACTGAGAACCCGTATGTGGAAAGAGGAGATTGTGGGGGATTGGCAGTGGTTCTGATAGGGACTTAAAACTAAGAGGGAAGACCAGGATACCTTTCAATCAGCTAGCAGTGGGAACGATTACTTTTCGCTTGCTGTTGAACGAGGGGACGAAGCGCCTATGGGAATATCCTGAGTGCAGTGATATCAGTTCTTAGCTCAACTCAACTCAACATGAACTCATGAAGACCAAGCGCCTATGAACCTTTAGGGAGCGTACAAAATTCGATTCTAGACAAGCAATAAATCATACGCAACCAGTGAAGTTATTAAATCACGTCTTGAAAGTTATAATCCCAGCACGTATCATATTCACCAGAATAATTATCATAACTAAGTTATAAGTTATAATCACAACCCGAATCATTTGTATTCGCTAGAATAATTATCATAACTTCTTCATTCCAGATTCTGGACGGGTGGGAATTGGATTTCGAGATCTTCCCGTCGGAGGAGGACCACCCACATCCCATGAGTCTGAGGTACCTCACATTCTGTGGCAAATCAATACCGGATGCCCATTACACTAGCAAGCAGAACGTTGCGCAGATTCAGTTCATTGTGCCTAGAGAAGGTCAAGGTTTCCAGGTCAAGATCGGGTTCAAAGCAAATTATAAACGTAAGGAGAATGTTTCTGTAACACGCGGCTCTTTCTTTCTTTCTTTCTTTCTTTCTTTCTTTCTTTCTTTCTTTCTTTCTTTCTTTCTTTCTTTCTTTCTTTCTGTCTGTCTGTCTGTCTGTCTGTCTGTCTGTCTGTCTGTCTGTCTGTCTGTCTGTCTGTCTGTCAGTCTGTCTGTCTGTCTGTCTGTCTGTCTGTCTTTCTTCAAACTACTGAACGTAAACTTGCCAAGAGATCACAAAAAGCCACAACGTGCTGTGGTTGCCTGCAACGTCATGTACAGAATATGAAACTAACTTTTTTAACAACCACTGCATCTTTAATTTTCTGTAATTCCCCTTAACTTGTTACAATATAGATGGCGTCATGAGTATACCACATATTATTTATACTGATTGATAGATTGATTGATTGATTGATTTAGGAACCGACATCACAGCATTCGGGGCATTCCTATAAGCGCTCCGTCCCCATCCTCAGCAGCCAGCGAAGAGTTCCAACACTAATAGTACCAGTAGCAATCTGATTATATGTCCGTCTCGCCTTTCCTCTGAGCGTTGATCGTCGGCCAGATCCCCTCGTCACCCCTCGCTATCGCATTCTTGCCAGACCATGGTGATCCATTTGCTCCTCCGAGGTGTACACATGCTCCCACAAGGTCGCAACCACATCTGCTTTGTCATGCATCAATACTCCACCAAGTTTTGCCGAGCCAGCCAATCTGTCCGCCTGTTCATTCCCCAGCACACCAGCATGCCCCGGAGAAAAGATCCAGACGATGCTTGTCACCCGTGACTTCCGAAGCGAAGCAAGCCACTCTGCACGAAGCTTGCCTGTCTTCACCCTACTCAGCATGCTTTCTGAGTCAGTTACAATCACGATGTGTGTGTGTGTATCGTATTCTCCATCCAGCGGAAAGCTGCACTGACCGCCTCCACCTCCATTCTTAAGCTAGATGTTGTGGTATCATATGCCAGACTCTCCTGCACCAAACGTCGACCATTGGCTTTTGCTAAGAACCCCCAGGCACTTCTCCTACCTCTCAACACCGACCCATCTGTGTAGATAATCACATCACCTGAGCGAGCATTATCCTGAATTAGTTGCTGGATTTCCACTTCCGTGGCCCCTGGTGGACACTCCCTGCACTCCAGGCTCAATGTGATTATAACTCTGCACAAGTCTGACTGCTCCGCTGACACTCTGACCCACTCTTCTCCTCTCCTAATGTTCTCCAAGGGGCACACCTGCCTGATCGTATTCTCCGCCTGAGCCATCCATGATTTCCCTCTTATCAGTCGCTGACCCTTAGCGGCGTCCAGCGCCTCATGCAACGGGTGATCTGTGTCTGCAGATACTCTGAGGTATGCCTTCGCCTGCATCACATTGAGCCCACCTGCAACAGACGGCAAACCAAGGATGTAAGGCATAAACACAACTAGGGTGTCTCTGGTGCATCCCAGTATGACTCGCATAGCTTCGTTCTGTATGCGCTCTAATTTCACCAGCTGACTCTTTGAGGCAGTGAGCAGTCCTAGTCCATAATCAATCACTGAGAGTATCAAGTGCTGGTATAGTGTGAAAAGCATTCTCTGCTCTGTGTCCATTGCAGCCATAGTTTTAAGTGCATTGAGTCCCTTTTGAGATCTTGTCACAACCGTCTCCACATGGTCCTTGAAGGACAGACTCCTGTCAAATGTGATCCCCAGATACTTCAGTTTGTTCTCTCTGCTGACATTTCTACCATCTATCGCGGGGTTTGGGATATCAGCTCTCACAATCCTGTTGTCCAGAGAGCACCACAAAACAGCTGCCTTTTCTGGGTGGATGACAGCACTCATTTCAGTGCACCAGTCAATCACATTGTCTACTGTTGCCTGTAGCTCCTGGGCTGTTTGCTCCCTATCTCTCCCCTGCCTATATGCAAGAATATCATCTGCAAATGTTAGTTTGTATTCCAACCCCTGGTGCTTCTAGGTTTGCAATCTTGCTCGTATACACATTAAAGAGCACCGGTGAGATTGCTGATCCCTGTGGTAGTCCCGGGGTTAAAATATGTGGCTCTGAGGTCCATGCACCCAGACGGAGAGAAACCCGGCGAGAATGTAGAACGGCTGCTATCCAGTACACCAATCAGGGATTGACCCTCTTCTCCATCAGTACGGTCATCAAAATATCATATCGAACTCTATTGTATGCATCCTCGAGATCAAAGGCTACCGCCATCGTTTCATGTCTACTCTGGAACCCCTCATAAACATCAAAGGCAAAAGTGGCTGCATTTGACCAGGTATCTTTTCCTGGCCTGTAGCTCCCCAGGCCTCTTGGAAGAAGCTTCCCCCTTATTTCCCCTACAGATTATTTATATGATGTCTACCAACCCCTATCTATAGCATATTATCGATAGACCTCATTATATGCTTAAGTAAATGTTTTGCGTATCCTTTACAGGACATCGCTGTCAACATCAGCATCTTTCAGCTGATTATTGATTTCTTGGCAAGATTACGCTCAGTAGTTTGCCATTGCTTTCTGAGCGGCCGGCTCATTTATCCCGCAAGTCACCAGCGCGGGTAGAACCGCTTCCAATTCTCACGCGCTGCGAGACCCTGCGTGGATAAACGGTATTACGGAGAAAGTCGTGTAACCCCTCAGCGAGAGAGACCGGCCATTATATGCTTGCTGTACAATAAAAACAAAAGCAGGAGACAATACACAACATTGACTGCTATGCTAGGACAATAAAGCATATATAATAAATCATTCATGCTATGCTAGGACAATAAAGTGTATATAATAAATCATTCATGCTATGCTAGGACAATAAAGCGTATATAATAAATCATTCATGCTATGCTAGGACAATAAAGCGTATATAATAAATCATTCATATAAATTCACAGAAGCAAAGATTATGCTGAAGGAAATAATACTAATATACTTCAACCAACGCTGCTACAAATTTATTCCCCGTGCGTTCAAGAAGTTCGTATTTTATTCTCTTGATTTATATCGTCTTTCGGAAATTCATACAGGAAGAAAATAAATAAATTTCGAATCGAAAATTCTGGGATTGTATTTCCTAAAGCGGATCAGTGAAATAGGATCATCAAGTGGGGCGGAATGAACGGTGGCTGAACGGCTGTTATTTTTTGTTTGTTTGTTTTTGTTGTTTGTTTTGCGTTCTCTCGCTTTGAATTTAAGCATTGTTCATACACATGCTAGTACTTCTAGTACACTGGACTATGCGTGCGGATTAGCTTTCCCTATTACCAGTGTCCTTCGCCATCAGGTGATACTACTCCGACTTCAGAGATACTTGTAATTTACGTCCCCAAGTTGAGGACGGGAAGTTACAATTTTAGTCTTACAGACCGGTGTAGGGGTTTAACCCGCTACCTCGGCATCAGCACACCGGACGTTTAAGATCGTGCGCCATTAACCATTCGGCCATGCTGACCTCCGCTAAACGGTAGTAAATTTCTGTGTCACATTCTTGAACTGTACAACATTCAACAGCGAATCAAATACATCACCAACATGTCACGTGCCACATATACAAATGTGCCCAACTGGCACAAGGATTTGGTTCGAGTCTGCGAAAATATTCCAGTTGTTCTCGTTGTGCTATTTGAGCACATACACCGATGGCTCAATGGTGGGAAACTAGGGTTTCATCGCGAAGACTGATGTACGATGCTTGAAGAAAATAGTCTGGCATATGAGACTACGACCGCCAGCATGAGCATAGAAATGGTAGCAGTAACAGCAGACTTCCGATTGTTGCAGGAGACCGTTACAACACACATTGTGTTCATTATGGACTCACCGAGTATGCTTAGTAAGATGGAGAAAGGAATGTTTCGTGTGGAATGGCTTGTAATGCTTCAGAGGTCACGGATTATGGGAATTGTATGGATAGTCTGCCCTGGTCATGTGGGAGTGCAGGAGAATGAACAGGCTAATAGGCAGGCAGTGTATGCACCTCTTGGTGGTAGATTACCTATCGACAAGGGAGTGATGGTCGGGCACCCGTGGGACCAGGTTGAGAAAGCGGTGGAACAGACTGAGAACCCGTATGTGAAGCGAATTATATGACGGAGGATCCGCAGAGGTTCTGGATGAATCTTAAAACTGAGAGGGAAGACGAGGAGAACGTTTAATCAGCTGGCAGTTGGAACGATTAGCAGTAGGACTCTTCGCTGACTGTTGAACGAGGGGACGGAGCGCGTGTGGGAAAGTCCTGAGTGCAGTTATGTCGGTTCTTGCTCAACTCAACTCAACTCAACTCAACTCAACTCAACTCAACTCAACTAGGTGACACTATCTCAGAACAGTCTACTTGCTCCGGTAAAACATCTGGTACACTACGCATTCTGATATCTTGTTCTACTCTATATTTCCTTCGGTCTCGATACAATTACCGACTCCGTGACGAATGCGTTACGGACGTAGTTCGTAATTCCGCATACCCGCGTTCGAAACAAAGTAGCCGGCGATTTGGCCGCAGATCGCCTGGTGTTGGTTTGTTACGAAATGGTATTGCTGCCGGTTGTTTAGAAAGCAATGGCAAACTACTGAACGTAAACTTGCCAAGAGATCACAACAGCAAAAATGCTGGTGTTGACTCCGACTTCCTGTAAAGGATATGCAACTAACGTTTCTAACTCGTTACAATTACCATCTGTGTTTGTAGCCTAGAGGCAGGGAAGATAGTTTCACAATCATGTATATTGGGCTTGAAATCAGCCGCAGACGATTTGTAAGCCGGCCGTCTTGCTTTAGTTTTCACCCTAGTATGAGGGTCAACCGTTCAGGAAGCAATGGCTGATTACTAATTTGTTATTGTAGAGTGCTTTTACATCTGCCCACGGTTGTTTGTATCGTGAAATGCAGGCTCGGGAAAATGGCGGCTAAACTAACTCAGTGCGCCTTATGCAGTATTGAGTGGCTGTTGGTTTTCTAGTTACTGTAATTTTTGTGGCAGACTTTTGTGTTGGCATTCTGGCAGCGGCCTTGTGCATAGTACACCTGTGCGGGCTATTGATTTGTCGAGACTCCTGTATGTTCCACTTTTCACATGGGGCAGTGAGGAGTATTTTGTGAGATATTCACTGGCACAGGAACGCAGCATTATGTGGACGACGCTTTGCCATGAAGTTGGAACCGCGACTGACTAACTAAGCGACTAATTCCCTAGAAAATCAAAGTATTGATCCAGTATTGACACTTGACAATATATGACTTATATAGTGATTACTTTGAATGTTCTTGGGGATGGAAAAACATTTTTGGCCACATTATGATAAGAGACACACTAAAACAAGTTGTGACAGCTGAAAGATTTACAGAATGGTAGATATAGGAAGACAACTAGACAAGATTCCTGCAGGTTTTTTTTATAGTAAAGATAGAGAGGAAAGGACTTTGACGCCAGTGAATCCACATCATTATCCAGAATGAGAGACTCGGGAGTAAGAAGTGGCACTGCCAGTCACAAGAGGAACATCGGGAGAACGAGGGGCCTCGTCAACCAACACAGAACTGACACTATTAGTAGCCGGACGCTGATGCATCTGTTAGAGGCGGGGGGAGGATCTGAGCATTTATGGACTTGTTCGGAGTGCAAGGATGACACCCCAATTGATAATATACAGTGAAGAAAGGCATCAGCACAGGAACTTACACACTCTGTTGGAGATGGCAGGATGTGAAGAAGCATGATATCCGGCTGGGCACTGAATATTTATAGCACGTCTATTGCCTAAGTGCAGTGGGATTACGTTTGATGCCATTTGTAACATTTGCCGCATTTTCGTTCACTGATTTTTCGTACAGCGTTTCATTCCAGATTGTGTTAATAACATCTACCTCAATTTTTTGTTCACTGTTTGTTGCTTTCATACCAGCTTGTATTTATACCATTTGCCTCATTTATTTTTCTTTGTCAACGATGTTTGCTTTCATACCAGCTTGTATTTGTAGCATTTGATTATATATTTGGTCACTGATTTAATTTTTTTAAATATCATTCCAGCTTATTTGTATACCATTTTGCCGCATTTGTTTTTTCTTTGTCACTGATGTTTGCTTTCATGCCAGCTTGTATGTATAATATTTTGCCTCATTTGTTTTTCTTTGTCACTGATTTGTGTTTGTTACGTTTCCTGTCAGCTTGTAACATGCTGCTGCTGGCCAATGATTACCACAAAATCACGCTGAGGAACTTTGGGCTGGCCAAGAACTGCACCGTTTTGTCGCTGTATGCACAGACAGTACAACTGTTGTACGTCAACGTAGGTACGACCTCAGCTTCCCTGTTGTTTCTATGTGTGGAAAATGTAATTTCTTTGTCTGCTTTGTTTCTCTATGTGAGAAAATGACAGGTTTTACAACTGTTGTACGTCAACGTAGGTACGGCCTCAGCTCCCCGTTGTTTCTATGTATGGACAATGTAATTTCTTTGTCTGCTTTGTTTCTCTATGTGAGAAAATGACAGGTAACATCGTTTACTGTATAAGGAAAAGGTTTAAAATGTAAAACGGTCGACTTCACTACATCGGATATTTTCTCATACAGCTCCGAATATTTCCGCAGGGCAACCTGTCGGAAGCGTCGCCCAGAGCACGAATTCCGTAGCTCCAGCAACAACCCTTAGGAGTCTGCTGGAAAACTGTACTCGGGAACCCAACATCGCAGGCCGAAAACGAATTAACAACCCTCGAAATGGGAGGCAGGTGGCGTACCATTACCGCCACAGAGACTCCCTGTGTACGGATAGTTAGTTGCATATCCTTTCAGGACGTCGCAGTCACCACCAGAAATTGTGTATTTGTGTTGCTGTTTGTGATCTCTTGGCAAGTTTACGATCAGCAGTTTGCCATTGCTATACAGAAAGAGAGAACTGAAATGTTATATCGAAACTGTTGTGTTTTACATCATTGCATCTTGGAATGTGAGTGAACAAACTTGGAAGAGCTTTGAAGCAGCAGAGGTGTCGTTTCGGAGAAGAACGTTGCTTTTACTTGGATATCCAGAGTAACTTACAACGAGTGTGTGGACGAGGCTAATGAAATTAAAACATTGTACATAGCTATAACACAGAAACAACATATATTCTTTGGTAGCCATCATCATCATGTGCCATGGCAGCTGGCGTAAGCGTTCATGTCTCTCCAAATATCCTGTCGTTAGTGTTCTAGATCAACTCTGCTGCTGATATTGCTCCATGCGCCACTGTCTCAATCAATCCAGCATCATTTCTCTTGGTCGGCCTCTGCCTCTCTTCCCCTCGATCGTCACATTATTCTCCAATGTCTCTCTTTTCATCACATGACCAAAGAAAGCTGTTTGTCTCTTTCTTATTGTTGTATGTAATGTTCTAGTTTCAATAGCCTCTTTCAGGCAATCGTCGTTAGTTACTCTGGCAGTCCAAGGAAGTCGCAACATTTTTCTTGGGAACCACATCTCTGTTGTTTCCAAGTTCTTCATAATATGTTCATCTACATTCCAAGATTCACTGATATACAGCAAAACAGATTTTATATTGCACTTCAACACTGTCTTTCTTACATTCAATGATAGTGACTTATTGCGTACATGCTTTTCATTTACTGAAATTCAGCGTTTGCATTACCTCATTCTGCTCTTAATGTATGTTGTACATCTTCCATGTGATATTATAAATGCCCCTAGGTATTTAAATTTATACACTTAGTTAAGAACTTTCCCTTGTATTTCTATGTCACTACTTTACATCAATGTTATATTAAAACTGTTCTACTTTACATCAATGTTGTATCGAAACTGTTCTGCCCTACATCAATCAATCTTGGAATGCGAGTGAACAAACTTGGAAGAGATTTGAAGCAGTTGAGATGTGGTTTCTGTGATGAATGTTGCTTTTACCTTGGACTAGCAGAGTAAATTACAACGAGTGTGTGGAAGAGCCTAATGAAATTAAAACACTATACATAACTATAATACATTCATTCATTCTTTCAGTAGCAACTCCTTTGCAGAACCTCGTTCCAATAACAACCTTCCTGAAAACCTCTCGATCACAAGCAAGATATCCCGCGTCCGATACACCCATCTGGAGATCATCCACCACATCCTGCACCCATCTTCTGTTTGGCCTTCCTCTTCCTCTCTTCCCAGGCATATACCCTCCATTATTGTTCTCTCCGAGCTTTCATGACGTTTCAAGTGACCAAAATATTTAAATTTTCTTTGTTTTATCGTCTTTAATAACCAGCCTTCTTCAATATTCAACTCTTGAAGTATGGATGCATTTGTTCTTTTCTTTACCCAAGATATTCTTAGAACTCGTCTATAACATTTATATTCAAAGGCATTTATGCGCTGTTCAGCTTGTTTAGTAAGTGTCCAGATCTCACAGGCGTATGTTGCAATGGGGAAGATGCATGCTCTTAAAATTCTAATTTTTGTACTTCTGCCTGTCCCATTCCATAATTTATTCAGTTGTTTTAGTCTTTGAAGAGCAATGGATAGTCGTCGTTTAATTTCTTTCATTGTGTTACCCTTGTTGGTATTCAATGACCCAAGATATTCAAAATTGTCCACCGCCACCAATTTTTTAACATATATATTTACATTAATAATATATTTCTTTCTCCATGGTAGTTTTATATGTAAGCATTATCTTTGATTTTGCTATGTTAAGATATAAGTTGTGATTTTCACTATTCCTTTGGCTTGAGGTTATTAGCTTTTCTATACCATTCTGTGTTGTGGACAGTAATAATGTACCATCAGCATATCGAATCTCTGGTATTTCATGACCACCGATATTTAGGGCATCATATTGCTCTCCAGTTATATCATCCCTGACATTTCTCATTATATTTTCGGAGTACAGGTTAAACAACTACGGGGACAGCACACAACCCTGACGGACTCCTTGCTTGATGTCTCTCTTTCTTGTCTAAATCCAGCTTGAACCACGTTAATCAAGCGTAATTCATAATAATCATGAGTAATTATAGACCAATTTCCATATTATCCTCATTATCCAAACCGCTAGAAAAGCACATCCACAAAACAACACTAGATCACTTAGTTCGCCATAAACTGATAGTTGACAGTCAGTCGGGATTTCGGCCAAAATATTCTTGCCATACGGCACTAACAAACATGATAGAAAACTGGCATCAAAATATTAACAACAATACTCTATGTGGAGCGGTGTTTATAGACTTTAGGAAAGCATTCGATATGATAGATCATACTATTCTAATTAAAAAACTAGAAACAATGAAAGTAAGTTTTAATATAGTGACATTAATAAAATCATTCTTATTAGACAGAAAGCAAGTAGTATCACACAATAAAGTTTTATCTCAAGCCATTACCATTAATATTGGAGTACCTCAGGGGTCTATTCTTGGCCCTCTATTATTTGCCATTTATATAAATGATCTTTCATTAAATCTGTCATCGTCCTGCGATCTATTTGCTGATGACTGCACAGTATATACAAACGCTGTTGATCGTAATGTGCTAGAATTATCCTTGCAACAGGAAATAAATAGTGTAGTTAACTGGAGTCATGCAAACCGCATGCAAATTAACATTACTAAAACAAAGTCTATGTTAATAGGAACCAGGCAAAGACTTCACACTCTAAACTCGCAGAGAACTCTTCAGCTGCACATTGGCAGCACGCCTGTAGAAAGTGTCACCGAGCACAAGACACTAGGTGTTATCATAGATCAAAATCTAACTTTTAACTCACATGTTCATGCTCTAGTTAAACAAATAGCCAAAAAAGTATACCAACTTGCCAAAATTAAAAATTTCCTTGACGAAAACACAAGAAAGATATTCTATACTTCTCATATACAAACACATATTGATTACTGCTCCACAGTCTGGGATGGATGCTCCAAATCAATAACAAAACGCCTATATTCACTCCAGAAAAGGGCAGTGCGTTTAATTAATGGTGAAAAGCTTACCGACAATTCTAACCTATATAAACGTCTCCGGTTACTGCCACTCCACAAGCGCCTGCTTTTTAATAAGACCAAACTAATTCACAAAATCCTATTTCAAAATGCTCCAAGCTACCTTTGGCCATTGTTCAAATATAACGCTAGACATAGCGAACGACTAAATATACTTCATGTCCCTAAACCTAGGATAGACTTATATAAAACAAGCTTAGCATACTCTGCCGCTCAGTTGTGGAACAATCTTCCACAAGAAATTAAAGACACCACCAATCATGATACATACATTCGCAACCTGTTTGAACACTACCTTAGTACAGACTACATTCCCCCATAACAAACAACACAAAAAAAGACAATAATGGTAACTTATCTCAAACGACAACTAGCCAAAAAACATTCCCTTATGTATGGCACGTTACAACCTCCTTAGGTATTTATAATGCCCATGTTAAACACTGCCTCAGTGAGTCATTTCTTATTGATTATTTTTCATGCGTTTTAATGTTCTTTTGTTGTCAAAAGTTGCTTCATAAGTGATGTTGAATGAAAGAATGTATGAGAGGAAATAGAGAAGAAGGGGAGAATGTCAGACGGGCCTGCGTGCCCAATTCTTAACCCTTTGAAAATAAAGACTTATTATTATTATTATTATTATTATTATTATTATTATTATTAATCTCTTCTTCCATTATGATTTTTAGTAGAATTTTACTTCCATGACTGATCAGGGCAACAGTTCTATAGTTGGTGCATAATTTCAGGTTGCCCTTTTTGGTATTGGAATGAAGATATTTCTCATACAATCTTTTGGCGATATACCATATTTCCATATCTTTTTACATAATGCATGATAGATTTGCATGCTTTCTTATCCTCCAGCTTTAATTAGTTCAGCTGGTGTCTCATCGCATCCTGGTGATTTACCATTCTTCAGGTTCTTTATTGCCCATGCAATTTCATCTAATGAGGGTTCAACTTCTGTCTCTGCTGTTATTGGTTCATGTCTCTCATTCATATCCTCACAGTCATTCATATCATACATTCTACCGCAGTATTCCTGCCATCTTTCTATAATTTTTCTGGTTTCTGTTAAGGCTTTTCCCAACTTGTCATCAATCAATCAATCAATGAATCATGTGCCATGCCGGAAAGCGTGGGCGGTCATGATTCGCCCTTTCACTCGATCACCAGAGTCGTGGATCAGCTCAGTGTTCCTGTCTCGTCCATGCCATGTGGCCAAGCCATCCAGGTATTTTCCTCTCGGTCTTCCTCTTGGTCTGTTCCCTTCGATCTTGCCAGCTGTCACTAAGTTCTCCAGTCCATTTCTTCTCATAACATGTCCAAAAAATTTTGACTGTCTACGTCTAATTTCTCTAATCAATCTACGATTTTCATTTGTCTCTTGTAGTACTTGGTCATTGGTTTTTCTATCTGTCCATGGTATTCTTTGCATTTTCCTCAGAAACCACATTTCTGCAGCCATCAGATGTTTTTCAGCTTGACTGCACATTGTCCAAGTTTCACATCCATACAAAAGAACAGGCTCTATGTATCCCCTCAACACTCTTTTTCTCGTTTCAATTGACATCATTTTATTGGTCAGAATGTTTTTCATCTTGCTAAAGGCTACTTTCGCAATGGCGATTCTTGTTCTAATCTCTTCAAGGCATCTGCCATCAGATGTTATGACTGTTCCGAGATAATTGAACCGATTCACTTGTTGAAGAATATTCCCATTTACTTGTATATTACATTGTGGTACTTCGTTCTTCCTAGTGACGACCATAACCTGTGTCTTCCTACAATTTGTCATAGATAACATTTAATAGAGGTTAAACATTTCTTGTCAATAACTTCATTTTTTTGAACATTTCTTAACCTCTTCCATTCTTATGATATTGCTCTATTTTAATACAACAATCTTGTATATATTGGTTTCTGTCTTTTCTTGTGTTCTTTGTTATTTCTCGTGTTAAAGATTTATACTTCATCCTACTGTTATCGGTTTCTACCCCTTTCTTTTTCAGTTCCCTACATTGTTTTATTAATTCTAACGTGTCTGGTGCATTCCATGTCTTATGTTTCTTAGACTTTGTCGGAATTAAATATGTACCTGCTGTTATCAAGATATCTCTAGCTTGTACTGCCAGTTCATCAGGTGGCATTTCCTCTTGTACAGACATCAAGACCCCAAAACGATTCCTAACTTCTACAATGTATGCATCTGGTATTTTTGTGAGATCAAAACGAAGTGGTCTTGGTCCTCGGATAAAATTTTTGAGTTGAATTTCAGATCTGCTTCTAATAACTGATGATCTGTATCACAGTCTGCACTTCACAGGGATTTTGCTGATGCTTGATCTCCATCTTCTTTGTATTAAAATATAATCTATTTGATTTTTGGTAATACTGTCCGGGGACTTCCATGTGTTGAGTCTTCGTGGGTGTTGTTTAAAAAGTGTGTTGGCTATCGTTAACTCATTTTCTGTGCAAAACTCAATTAATTTGTCACCTGCATCATTTCTATTTCCCAATACAAATTTTCATAAAACATGTCTCTCATTTTCCGCTCTTCCTGTACCTACTTTTGCATTAAAATCTCCCATTATTACTATAACACAGAGACAAAGAATATTCTTTGGCGATACATTAAGAAAAAGGGTTATTGGAGAGAATACTGTACCAGAAAGTTCAGCGGCAGAAAAAGCAGAGGAAGACCGACAGAAATGACGTTTGATTGTCCAAGACGATGGCATGAAGGGATGTTATCAATAGAATGGAAACCGAACACCAGCAACCGAGATCTGTGGAGAGACATGAACGCTTGCGTCATCCGGCAAGGCACATGATGATGATGAATACTGTTTAGTATCTTGACAAGTGTGTGTTCATTAGTTTGTCATTGTTTTCTTAAACATATTTCGTCATTTACCGCGTTTGGTCCCTGGTGCGCCCTGGATGTTAGTAACAGACGTGTCTAGCGTCTACCTTTTGATTCGCTGTCGACTAGCTAAAACTTTCGTCTCACCCGCCTGTAGCAGTGGGTACTATTTCCGGGGAGATTTCCTCTTGCTGCTCATCATCCAGTGCCTTGACGGCTGGCGTGGGCAATCATGCCTCTCCACAAATTACGAACGCCGACGTCATGGATCAATTCGTGTGTTAATTCCCTTCCGTGCTATGACACAAGACTGTGAAGAATCTTCTCAAGCTGTTTTCCTCTTCCTCTCTTTCCTCAATTCTTTCCGGTTATCACGACATTTTCCAGTTTTTTGTCTTCTTATAACGTGGCCAAAAAACGATAACTGCCTCTTTCTGATGTTTAGTGATAAGTTGTCTTTGCGATTCAGCTTCTCTTAAAACGTCCTGATTGCTCATTTTGGCAGCCACGGCGCAGACGAACATGGTGACGTCATAAGGACAGTTTAAATATGACCGCCCCACTTTTGATATTGCACCAAATGTCAAATGAAAACCTTAATTTTTTTTTGGGTTGAATATATTCTGAAAAAGTAAAGAATACATGTATCATTTTTCGATGTAGTCACCACTGCATTTAATGCAAGTCCTCCAGCTCCGATAACGTGATTGGATTTCTGTATACAAATATTCTCTTAGTCGCCTGTGTAACACTCATGTACCACCTGCTGTACTTTTTCATGGGACCAAAAAAGTCTTCCCTCCAAATGAACCTTTGAGTTGTCCAAACTAGTGGAAATCCCTTGGGGCTAGATCTTGTCAAGTATCAATGCGCCGTTGTTTCAATTCTGGAGTAAGCCGCCGTGGCACCAAACTTGCAGACACTTTGTGGTACAGTAGCACATCATGGATGATGTGGTGTGCCGAACAGTGATCAGTCTGTCACAGAAGTCACGCAGTTTTAAAACTTCCTACTCCACTCAAGTACTTGCTGGACTGACAGGCATGCATTACCATACTGGACCTTCATTCACCGATGAATTTCTACAGGTTTCACCACTTCACTGAGAAAATAACCGATAACAGAACTCTGCTCCTCTTTGGTGCATGTCAAAAGTGGGGCGGGCATCTTTAAACTGACACTATGATGTCACCGTAATCGTCTGCACCTGATGTCACGTGCTTAACACTCTTGACATCCTTGACAACAATATTATCAGGTACACGACACTGGCATGGCTATTGTAATTTCTTACACACTTTTAAGGTCTTAATTTGTAGCTCCCCACGTTATTTATGAAACAGATACAACAGAGGACTAGACTGAATTTATAGACAACCTAATTAGCAACAACAGCGGTAGCAAATTGAAACTATATAATACGTATGATAGCCCAAGCATATTAAAGGCTGAAGTAGAGAAGACTATCGACAGATGAAACAAAGAAATTTTTAAATGTCTACCTAATGTTGGCATTAATGACGTCATAGATATATGTAATGATATTTATATTACTGTGTACATCTCCAAGGAATAGAAAACATCATGTTAATCTCACTGATAAAGAAACCAAAAAGCCGTTGATTGTGAAACTACAAAATTATTCCTTAATGCGTCATATGCTTGCTTGCTTGTTTGCTTGTGTTCATTGGCTTGAGCTCCAACGCGAAGTCCTGTATGTCGGATGAAGGCATCCTGTTGTCCAACATCAGTGTGATGTCATACAGGACCTGAGGTTTGCGTGAGTATCCGTTGTCCCATGTCTGGCTTATTGGTGTGCAGACTGGTGGTTCCTCGCCGTACAGGCAGACACTCTCCGACTTCGGAGGAATCGGCGATCCTACTGACTTTAGCCAGGACCCCGAAGGGACCTGTTGCCCAGGACGCTCGACGAGGACGCGTCAATAGGTCTTGGCCAGTATATAACCCGGCCCTGATGCCTTGGAAACACCTCTGCGTCCCAATGCGTCATATAACTAAGATACTCTTTATGATCATACGGGAAGTAATTCAACATAAAATAAAGAAAGAAGTAGGTGAAGAGCAAATTGGTTTCTGTAATACCAATGATACCAGAGATGCCATAATTTTTGTAAGGATGTTGACTACAAAAATATATATAGAAGCACAGAAAAATATTAAAGTATGCTTTATAGACGACACGACAGTTTTTGACAAAGAAGACCATGAACAGCTAATTACATGCCTTTGAGATATAGGATTTCATGTGGGAAAGCTGCAAATACACCCATAAAATATTATTATTATGCAAACTACCACAAAAGAACAGGAAAAGCAATTAAAGACGAACATGCATGCTATAATGCAGAGCTAGCAGAAGGGTATATGATGGAGAATATAAAAATGAAAGGAACGGAATGAGAGCTCAAAGAAAAGATGAAATAATTAGGAAATGATCGAATTACAAATGAAATGCTAATATGACTGGGGACTAATGAAAAAAAGTAACTAGTAGCACTCCTACATTACAACTGGAAGAGAGGAATAGTCTAAAAAGCGTAGTAAGAAAAAAATACCAATACCAATCCCAAAGATAGAAAAAGAAGCAAATGGCTAACGACAAATGAGTCTACTTACCTGTTTAAGAAAAGTCAACCCTGCTAGACAGCGCAGAAACCTTGTCAGTGTATAATCAGTCAGAAAGTTGTGGATATACAGAAGATAGGTCGTATTTCACGGAAACAAAAACAATCAAGTAAGAGCTTAAAAGAGACTGATAAAGGAAAAAAAAATAGTTGATGAAAGAAATAAACCAAAAAAAAAACAAACAAAACATGTTATATATTTTGGCCACATTTAATGATATCTTGGCGGGTCCGAAGTTAAAAACTGACCCCACTTAAAATCGGTACCAGAAAATGTCATGGGAAATAAAGGCGGTTGCCATAACACTGACCACATGACCCAGCGAGTGCCCAATGGTCAAAACAGTGTGAGTCTAGCACAATATGCTCAGTGTGCTTAAGGCATGTACAGCGGTTTTTTACCCACGTTACTTACTTTACGAATTATTATTTGTAATGTTATTACCGTTGTTCCTACAGGCGAGAGAAGCAAGCAGTCACTGCTCTATCAGTCATTAGATGAGTCAAATAGCGGGCTCAGAACTTCGGTGAGGGAATACTATGTCTCTCTGTCTGTCTGTAATTGTCTGTCTTTCTGTCTGTCTGTCTTTCTGTCTGTAACTAACTGTCTGTCTGTAACTGTCTGTCTGCTTGCCTGCCTGCCTGCCTGTCTGTCTGTCTGTCTGTCTGTCTGTCTGTCTGTCTGCCGAACTATACTTACTTGTTTGCCTACCTGTCTACCCCTCCGCCTGCCGCCGGTCGGTTGGTCTGTCTGTCTATCGTTCTGTCCGCTCCGTCCGTATTTCAAACAGCAGACCCACCCACTGGTCGATAAGTCTATCTTCCTGCCTGCCTGCCTACCTACCTACATACATACATACCTACCTACCTACCTACCTATCTACCTACCTACCTAGCTGACTAATACCTGTCTACTTACTTACCGGCTTGTCTACCAGACTGCCTATCTACCCGCATACTTTTCCGTCTGTCATTAGTCCGTCTGTCTGTCTGTGCATCTGTCTGCTTATCTATATATTTATCTACATCTCTCTCTCTCTCTCTCTCTCTCTCTCTCTCTCTCTCTCTCTCTCTCTCTCTACAATAACACCAAACCAAAACTAAACATTAACAAAGCATGCTAGCGAACGAAAGAAGAAGAAAACAAAGCATGCTCATAAAAGTTATGTCTACAACAGCAGCCAACTTTAGAAAACATAATGATTCATAAAACAGGAAGAAAACAAAACTGCTAATGCGTTGAATGTCATTTCATTACATTAACACACAAAAGAAAGAAGCAGAAAAGATCCGGATGTATTACTGGCATTGAAATATTTCTCACAAGATCTATAAAACGCATAGAAAATGTTCCCCTAGGATCATATCTTGAAAAGAAAATCAATATGACACTCTTAACGTTAAGAATGTATACACTCTATTAACCAAAAATAAAAGACAAACCACATATGGCTAAGTAGTTTATGTAAAATATAAGACCGTCTTATTGGATCAACTATCTTATTAAGTATTTTTTTTTCTTGCGGGGGGGGGGGGGGGGGGGGGGGTGGGTCATTGTTTCAACGTTAGCATGTTATTATCTGCATGCTGTTATTCAATTTCTTGTACATCTACCCACGTATCTCCAGTTGCAAATTTCATTACGTTTTTATGTGTGTGTACTTTACATAGCAGCATGAAGAAGATTATAGCTGCCAAGTAAGTCTGGCATTACAGACACACGCAGAGTGTACGGAACAGTATGGTGTCCCAACGGACGTTCATTATCTCCATGAACCGGATATAGAACCTTAAGAGGGCAAATTCTTATTAATACCTTCCCTTGGTTTTATGCTTTCATGGGCTTTCTTCCGCCATGCTTAAAATGGCGGAGTCTGGAATTTAGCGGCTGCATATATTTATTAAAACCTGATTAGAGAAATTAGACGTAGATAGTCACCATTTTTTTTGGACAGGGTATGAGAAGAAATAAATTCGATAACTTTGTGACAACTGGACAGATTGATGGGAAAATAACAAGGGGAAGGCAGATAAATAAATATAGGGTGTATTTTTAATGACTGAGTTTTTTGAAAATATTACCGTTCCAAGTTTTGTATTCACCCTCTATGGAGTTTATGCAACATTAAAGGTAAATACAAAACTTGGAACGGCAATATTTTCAAACACCCCACAGTCATTAAAAATACATCCTGTACCTGGATGGCTTGGCCTCGTGGTATGGTCGAGACAAGAATACAGAGTTGATCCACGACTCTTGTGATCGAGGGCGATGGCGAAACATGACCGCCCTCGTTTATCGGTACGGCACATGATGAATGAATAACTCCATTTCAAGCCATGAACTGTCTTGGATCCACAGCTGACTATTATTATACATGTCTAACACACATATACAAGCACACATGCTGTTTCTGGACATTGTAGCCACACACACACACACACACACACACACACACACACACACACACACACACACACACACACACACACTCACATGCTGTCTCTTTACATTGTAGTGTCGCAGCAGCCTAGGCGAGGACAGTGTGCAGCTCTACCAGGGGACTGGTGTGAGTTTGTCGAGCATGAAGCTCGTTCTAGGATTCTGTGGCATCAGACAAACAGTTGGTAAGTGTTGTTGTTGCTGTTATTGTTGTGTGTGTGTGTGGGGGGGGGGGGGGGCGCATCGGACAACGGTCGGTAAGTGTTGGTATGTGTTGTTGTTATTGTTGTGTGCGTGTGCATATGCAGGGTGTAATTTTAATGACTGTGCAGTGTTTGATAATATTGCCGGTCCAAGTTTTGTATTTACCTATTATAATGCATGAAATATACAGAGGGTAAATACAAAACTTTGACAGGCAATATTTTCAAACACTGCGCAGACATTAAAAATGCACCCTCTGTTAAGAACCTAGGGCACATTACCAGCAAACAACCTGAAAAGAACTTGTTGAGATCGCGCATCGTCCCCCGTGGCAACAAGAGTGTGTGAGTCAAGCAGCATTTCGCAATCACTAAAGTAACAAATCTAGGCTTTCGTGCTCAAGTTTTACAGATATACTCTAAGAATATCATGTACCCTCAAGAAGAAAATCTGGGTTTTTTGTGCTCAGAATATTCAAACACACTCTAAGAATATCATGTACCTACACGTAGGATATATGGGCCTTTATGCTGAGATTTTACAGATAAAACTCTAAGAATATCATGTACCTAACAAGAAGAAGGTCTTTTCTTTTGTGCTGACGTTTTACAGACAAACTTTAAGAACATCATGTACCTACAAGAAGAAAATATGGGCTTTTGTGCTGACGTTTTACAGACAAACTTTAAGAACATCATGTACCTACAAGAAGAAAATATGGGCTTTTGTGCTGACGTTTTACAGACAAACTTTAAGAACATCATGTACCTACAAGAAGAAAATATGGGCTTTTGTGCTCCGGTTTTACAGACAAATTCTAAGAATATCATGCACCTACCTAGCGTTTTATGAAAATAGTATGAGAGCCGGTCGTTCAAAAAGCAATGGCAAACTACTGAACGTAAACTTGCAAAGAAATTACGAACATCCAAAAATGCCGGGCTTGGCTGCCACGTCCTCTAAAGGATATGCAGCTAATTATAACAAGAAGAAAATGTGGGCTTTTGTGCTCAGATTTTACAGACAAATTCTAAGAACATCATGTATCTACAAAAAAAAAAATGGGCTTTTGTGCTGAGGTTTTACAAACTCTTAGAATATTATATACCGAAAAGAAGAAACATACTGAAATTCTACAACATTTTAACATAGGGGGAAAACAGGTTAATAAATAATATTATTCCACGGAAACTAAAATACTTTGGCAATATTAAACATAACAGTGGCTTGAAAAATAAAAATTAAAAAAAAATAAAAAACAACGGCAATGGACGCTATGGTTTCTGAAAGAAGAGGCAAGGGTAGACCTGCACGATGTTGGACACAGGACACTGCAGACACCTGGGGCATGAGGGTGCATGAGGCGGAGGTCGATTAACAGGACGATGGACACAGAACATTGTAAACACCTGGAGCGTGAGAGTGCATGAGGCGTAGGTCGACTAACAGGTCGATGGACACAGGACACTGCAGACACTTTGTGTATGAGAGTGCATGAGGCGGAAGTCGACTAACAGGACGATATACACAGGACAATGCTAACACCTGGGCATGAGGGTGCATGAGGCGGAGGTCGATTAACAGGACGATGGACACAGAACATTGCAAACACCTGGAGCGTGAGAGTGCATGAGGCGTAGGTCGACTAACAGGTCGATGGACACAGGACACTGCAGACACTTTGTGTATGAGAGTGCATGAGGCGGAAGTCGACTAACAGGACGATGTACACAGGACATTGCTAACACCTGGGCATGAGAGTGCATGAGGCGGAGGTCGACTAACAGGACGATTAACACAGAACATTGCAAACACCTGGAGCGTGAGAGTGCATGAGGCGGAGGTCGACTAACAGGATGATGGACACAGAACATTGCAAACACCTAGAGCGTGAGAGTGCATGAGGCAAGGGTCGACCAGCCTAATACAAAACTGGAGATTAACTATGTACTAACTGACAACATAACCAAAACACTTTGTGTCGGTGCCTCACATTTGCAAGTAGCAGAGTCAGTGACGCCGATTCGGTGATGCTGTGCTCTGGAATTTATAGCCTCCTGTTGTAATTGAAAATCCTAGCTTTCGCGTGTCCGCCTAGCTTATGAATTCTGAATGGTTAATTTCCTTATGCATTATATAATGGTTAATTTCCGTATCTCTAGTTCATCTCTATAGATTGTTTTGGGAGTATCTGTGCTTAAAGTTATGGAACGAATGGAACTGCAGAATATTCCCTCAAGCCTTTGTAAACTCATATTCATGTTCACATTCAGGGACACCACAGTGGGCTGTCGTCCACTGCAGAATTAGGTTCTTTGTCGTGTTCTTGCCAGCGCCGACTGCGGTGAATCTCAAGAACCTCTTATCTCTGGCTATGGGTCGACACTCTATATTTCGTCCATCTGGTGATGTTGTCTTACCGTTTTAGGCTGAATCCACTTGGAAGCCGACAGAGATGAAAAAGAAAGAAAGAGAAACATCGGTCCACTGCACTATAAGTAGCAGCACGTGTGTAAACTACGATTGAGTTCAAAGCGATCGAATGAAAAAAAAACAACAACAACAACAACAACAACAAAACGAAACTGAAAAAGGCAAATTCCTGCCTCGATGGGAATTCGAAGACATGACCTGACAAATTCCTGCCTCGATGGGAATTCGAGCACCCGACCTCCGCGAGGGAAAACAAGTATGTTAACCAATGTGCTACCGCGTCTCACCTGCTCATCAAACATCATCTAATATTGGCTCCAGATTCTTTCATCGGCTCTAACAACTTCCGCCCTGTTATACGCATTGATTTGGTTCAATATATATGTGTCTCGAGTCTATGAAGATCAATGGGTTCACTATGGCCTCCGATTCTTGATGCTTAAATGTATCCTTCAGACTTCAAAAGCCGATTGTCGAAATAACATTATTGACTAGAATAATGGCAGCAGTTTTGACCGTAACAAATAGATAAATAATACATTATACTTGGGAATCAATATGCATAGAAGTGCCATTTTCATAATTATATTAAATTAAGTTTGTTTTCTGCGTAATTGTTAATTTTTAAAGTAAACAAAATAAGGATCCAAAGGTACGGACAAGGTATTTCAAAACAGATAAGGCCTGTGGGATGTGGAGTGTGAGCTCTTCATATATTAGAGAGAACAGCGTGAAGGTGAGGTGTGGAGTGTGAGCATTTCACATATTAGAGACCGCAGCGTGAAGGTGAGGTGTGGAGTGTGAGCACTTCATATATTAGAGACGCAGCGTAAAAGTGAGGTGTGGAGTGTGAGTTCTTCACATATTAGAGACCACATCTTAAAAGTGAGGTGTGGAGTGTGAGCTCTTCACATATTAGAGACCACAGCGCGAAGGTGAGGTGTGGAGTGTGAACACTTCACATATTAGAGACCACAGCGTGAAGGTGAGGTGTGGAGTGTGAGCTCTTCACATATTAGAGACCGCAGCGTGAAGGTGAGGTGTGGAGTGTGAGCTCTTCACATATTAGAGACCACAGCGTGAAGGTGAGGTGTGGAGTGTGAACACTTCACATATTAGAGACCACAGCGTGAAGGTGAGGTGTGGAGTGTGAGTTCTTCACATATTAGAGACCACATCTTAAAAGTGAGGTGTGGAGTGTGAGCTCTTCACATATTAGAGACCGCAGCGTGAAGGTGAGGTGTGGAGTGTGAGCTCTTCACATATTAGAGACCACAGCGTGAAGGTGAGGTGTGGAGTGTGAACACTTCACATATTAGAGACCACAGCGTGAAGGTGAGGTGTGGAGTGTGAGCTCTTCACATATTAGAGACCACAGCGTGAAGGTGAGGTGTGGAGTGTGAACACTTCACATATTAGAGACCACAGCGTGAAGGTGAGGTGTGGAGTGTGAGCTCTTCACATATTAGAGACCACAGCGTGAAGGTGAGGTGTGGAGTGTGAGCTCTTCACATATTAGAGACCACAGCGTGAAGGTGAGGTGTGGAGTGTGAACACTTCACATATTAGAGACCACAGCGTGAAGGTGAGGTGTCGAGTGTGAGCTCTTCACATATTAGAGACCACAGCGTGAAGGTGAGGTGTGGAGTGTGAGCTCTTCACATATTAGAGACCGCAGCGTGAAGGTGAGGTGTGGAGTGTGAGCTCTTCACATATTAGAGACCACAGCGTGAAGGTGAGGTGTGGAGTGTGAACACTTCACATATTAGAGACCACAGCGTGAAGGTGAGGTGTGGAGTGTGAACTCTTCACATATTAGAGACCACAGCGTGAAGGTGAGGCGTGGAGTGTGAGCTCTTCACATATTAGAGACCACAGCGTGAAGGTGAGGCGTGGAGTGTGAGCTCTTCACATATTAGAGACCACAGCGTGAAGGTGAGGTGAGGAGTGTGAGCTCTTCACATATTAGAGACCACAGCGTGAAGGTGAGGTGTGAAGTGTGATCTCTTCACATATTAGAGACCACAGCGTGAAGGTGAGGTGTGGAGTGTGAGCTCTTCACATATTAGAGACCACAGCATGAAAGTGGGGTGTGGGATGTGAGTTCTTCACATATTAGAGACCACAGCGTGAAAGTGAGGTGTAGAGTGTGAGCTCTTCACATATTAGAGACCACAGCATGAAGGTGAGGTGGCCAGTTGCAATCCTCGTCCGTCACATTGCCTTCCAAGACAATTCCTAGAACATTCTCCGATATTTTTCTTACGAGGCTGGCTCGATACTGGAACTGTTCTGGTGGAAGAAAACCGTTAACGCTGCCTTTGCTGGGGGTTTGGTTCACAGGGGGTTTATTTTGAAAACCTTAAATATATATATATATATATATATATATATATATATATATATATATATATATATATATATATATATATATATATATATATGTGTGTGTGTGTGTGTGTGTGTGTGTATTTTTTTGTGTGTGAGTGTGTATTTGTGTGTGTTTATGTTTGAGAATAATAACGAAACCAAAAAAAAAAAACTCTGGTCTACTTAGTCGTATTGACACAAATCAGATATGAAATACTCAATAATAACGAAACAAACCAACCTCTGATCTATGTAATCCTATTGTAAGAGAGACAAGCACACAGACAGACATAAGTACAGACTGAGAGTGATATAGCCAGACAGCGAGACACAGATAGACGGATGAAAAAAATATAGCATTCAGACAGACAGACATACAGTCAAAGAAAGAGAGTGCGAAAATAGAAAGAAAGACAGAAAAGAGAGCGATAGATAAAGATATAGAGAGGCAGACAATGAAAGATAGAGAACGAACGAACGAACAAGTTTTATTTTCAAAGAGTCATAAACTGGGCACACAGGCCCGTCTTACATTCGGCCCTTCCAATCACCCATCTTTCGTACATCATTATTCTATTGTTCATGTTACATTCACGTAGAAATAGAAAAAAAAAACCATTGTCAAATGAATGTTGTGAACATAAACACTACATATTACCATGTTATGAGACAGGGGAGCAGGTAACCACACATACACGCACAGACACAGACAAAGACACGCACACACGCGCAAACACATATATACACACATACATGCATACTCATGCATCATTTATACAAACTTTCACAGTTACACACTCACTTAATAATAAACAAATATATAATCCCATGTATACACTCAATCACAATCTCACTAATACAAATTTACTTATACATACTCTCTCTCTCTCTCTCTCTCTCTCTCTCTCTCTCTCTCTCTCTCTCTCTCTCTCTCTCTCTCTCTCTCTCTCTCTCTCTCTCTCTCTCTCTCTCTCTCATGCACATATAGCCTCACTCATACATAAAACAAGCACACACATACACTCATTTTCCATACACACATAATCGACACACGCACACTTTCTATCCATCCAACTCACTAATACAGATTTACTTATGCATACATTCTCTCTCTCTCTCTCTCTCTCTCTCTCTCTATATATATATATATATATATATATATATATATATATATATATATATATATATATATATATATATCTCGCTCGCTCGCTCTCTCTCTCTCTCTCTCTCTCTCTCTCTCTCTCTCTCTCTCTCTCTCTCTCTCTCATGCACTTATAGCCTCACCCATACGTAAAACAAGCACACACATACACTCATTTTCGATACACATATAATCGACACATGCACACTTTCACACACGCAAATACACACATACTCACACAAACGTGCACCCACACAGTCACACACGAGAGAGCCAGATAGAAAGACAGAGAGAGAGACAGACAAACAGAAAGAGAAAGAGAGAGAAAAAGACAGGGAGAAAGACAAAGAGAGACCAGTGAAGATGATATTGATAGAATCTTCCCCGCAATACGTTAAAATGTGTGTTACCCGAAGATTATATGTTAGAACTCTTTTACACACATATAACAGAACAGTCACTGAGTTATGATATTTGACTTGTAATTTATTTCTAGCCCACAGATTAATCAAACTGCGCTGTTTGAGTTCGGCCCTGCGGTTGGAGTCGAGTGGTGAATACTTCAATGTTGTCAGATTCGCTTTCATGCCTGCTGAACAAGAGGATAAAACTGTGTGTTAGCCTGGCTTCGCTTTCCAATCAGGTGCTCTTTTATTTTACTGTTTGTCTTTGTTTTGTAAATATTAATTTTCGCATGGAGCCGGGAGGTAGCGTAGCGGCTCAATCAAGAGGTGATCATCCGGTGGTCGTGAGTTTAAATCTCATTCACGGCAGGACTTGTTGAGAACATTCCTAACATCAGATGAGGCAGAGATTAAGAAGCTGTATTTCAGAAGATAAAAAGTGTGTTATGTAACAAATCGCCTGTAATTAATGTCAGAAAGACAGTAATTAGTCATTAGTTGCAGTTCAAACATTACGGGACCGGGTCACCCTTTACGACTCCGTTCTAGTGCCAGTGAATATCACACAACACGCTCCTCACTGCCAAATGTGAAAATCGACAAAACCAATATCACACACACGCATGCATGCATAAGGCAGCTGCTAGAATGCTAACATAACAGTCTGTCACTAGAATTAAAGTTCATCATCAATGAACCAGATGACGTGTCCGAAAACGACCCCAAGACCTACCAAAGGAATTGCAGGTGGCTTGAACACTTCGCCACGGAAACTCCCGGATATGTTGCACATATTTTGTATACCCCATTTCGGCAGTGGACAGTATGTTTCCATTTATTCTTCTCCTTCGTCCGCCTTCTTCTTCTCCTGCTCCTACCGCTTCCTCTTCTTCTTCTTCATCGTCTTCATCATCTTCTTTGTCTTCGTTGACGTCTAATTCTTGTTCATTGTTTTCTTTCTTACTTTCTTTCATTCCTTTCTGTCTGTCTGTCTGTCTGTCTGTCTGTCTGTCTGTCTGTCTGTCTGTCTGTCTGTCTGTCTGTCTGTCTGTCTGTCTTATTTATCCCCCATTGGGATATAGGCCCTCAGTTAAACCACATCATATCATTCCATCATTTGAAATCCACCGCCGCTCTATTCATGCCCTCTCAATATTATTCATCGCTGTCCGTTATTCTGTTCTCCGAGTGTTTCTATGTGTCCCGCTATTTTGCTCGTCTCGTGGGTTCCAGTCAATTCTAGTTATATTGTCCTCAGATATATGTTCCATCCAGCGCTAGCGTCTCTTCATCGCCTGGAATTTATTTCACAATTCTCTCCATGAACTCCACATCGGTGATTCTGTCATACCATATTATTCCCACTATTCTCCGCAGGCACCAGTTAATGCATGTATTTAGTTTATTAGTAATTCTTTTAGTCCACCATGTTTATCACCCTTACAGTAGTACCGAATTATTTAATACAGCCTGCCTTTGGAAGCTAATGAAGATTGGGTTCCGCAAAAAAAGCGGCATCAGAGAAGCAATTATCTGTTTGACGATGCTAATTGAAAAATATATTGAAGTTCAAAAAAGTGTATATGTTTGTTTTATAGACTACAAGAAAGCTTTTGATAGAGTACAACATGAACGACTAATTACGTGCCTTCAAGATATAGGAGTAGACGGAAAGGACATCAGACTTATTGGTAACTTGTACTGGGAACAAGTGGCGTCTATTAGATGCGGAAATAACTATTCGTCGCCTATAGAGATTAAAAGAGTACAAGATTAAAAGATTAAAATACTGTCCCCAAGCCTCTTCAACCTATACACAGACAGAATTTTTAAATAAGTTGAAATGCCTGGACTCAACATCAATGGAAGAATCATAAACAATCTTAGAAATGCTGACGATACCGTATTACTGGCAGAAAGTGAGCAAGAGTTGCAAGACCTAGTGGAAGAAGTAAACAGGCACAGTGCAGAATGTGGCTTAGATATTAACATCCAAAAAACAAAAACTATGATAATTAGTAGTGAAAAGGAAAGGTCATCAATGAACATCACAGTAAACGGGCAGATACTAGAACAAGTAACAAGTTTCTCTTATCTTGGACATATAATAACAGATGATGGCAGAAGTGAAATGGAAATCAAAAAGAGAATAGGAATGGCCAAAAATGCTTTCAACGGCATGAAATCAGTATTAACATCTAGAGAGATTAATAACGCATTAAAAATGAGAATTGTCAAATGCTACGTATATTCAACGCTACTGTATGGCGCGGAAGCCTGGACATTGAACAAGCAACTAGAAAGTCGCATAGAAGCCCTGGAGATGTGGATATACAGACGAATAGGTCGTATTTCATGGAAACAAAAACAATCAAATGCAGAGGTCCTAGAAAAACTGGGAATGAAGAGAGAGTTGATGAAAGAAATAAAGAGGAGACAAGTGAAATATTTTGGCCACTTTAAAAGACATGATACTCTTATAAAAACCATACTGGAAGGCAAGGTTGAGGGCAAGCGAGCAAGAGGTAGACAACGATACAAGTGGGAGGATAACATCAAGAGATGGACGAACATCAGCCTGACAGAATGTACAGTCAAGGCGAGAGACAGACAGTGTTGGAGATCCATTGCAGCCAACCTTCATTGCGGAGACGGCACCTGATTGATTGATTGATTGATTGATTGAAGATTAAATGGCAAGACAAGATCCCAGACACTTAAAAATCTTAGAAATGCCCAGTATCCACACTCTACTAATAAAGAATCAGATTCGCTGGGCTGGTCACTTGACTTTCATGCGTGATCACAGTCTCCCTGAACGAATGTTTTACGGCGAGCTGCGCTGTGGTAAACGCTCCCAAAGCAGTCAATGGAAACGCTTTGAAGATACTCTGAAGATCTCACTAAAAGCTTTTAGGATTCAACAGGACACGTGGGAGACTGCTGCCAAAGATATAATTCCTTAGGGGTGTAGTCACTTGTGAAGCAAACAGGACTGCAAAAGCTGTAGAAAAAAAAAGCTCGACCAAAAAAAAAAACAACACTGCAAGAGATCCTCTCCCTGGAACGTCAATCATTCTTTGTCCACATTGTCAAAGAACATTTCGAGCCACAATAAGCCTTACCAGCCATCTTTGAACTCACGGCTCCAAACTTTTAACCCCACTGGATGAATTGAATGGTCATCATCATTCTTGATGGACAAACATCAGTACAAAATCAACATTAAAGTTAAAACCATTTACATAATGTCTATTCTTTTTCTATACAGACTCGACAGGGGCAGACAGAAAGATGTGTTTGTTTGGATGCAATGCACTGTGGATTGTAGCCCATCACATCATTAAAGTTCTGTTTACAAGCTGATGTTAACGGACGTGTCCTCTCCAGTTGACGTTTTAAGATTTGACTTTATTAAATAAACTATTTCAAGACAAAAATACATTATTGTAAAATCTGAGACAATATTTCTACTAAACAACTGCAATAGAGAGAAGCAAATTGCAGACTGTTCTAGAAAATTAATGCAGTTGATTCTTGTGTTTGTTGAAATGTTTAGTTACAAGACTTACATTAGTTTGTGATTGTTCAGTTATTAAGTGGTAAGGCTACAAATAAAATGATGGTTCACTGAAGAGTTAAATGCTGTGTATCCTTGTTGATTGTTGGTTGTAGGTTGTCTGGGAGATGTCAGTAGTTGTGATGTTTTGATACCTACATCCCCATCCTTCAAACAATAGATCGGACATTGTAAATAGATGTATGCATTCTGGTAGAGCTGAAAGGCAAAACTTGGATGTATTGATAAAAGGGGGGTGGGATGAGAAAGAAGTAAACAAAAGAAAGAAAGAAAGATAAAAAGAAAGAAAGAAAAGAAGAAGAAGAAAGAAAAACGAACGAACGAACGAACGAACGAACAGACTTTATTTTCAAAAGGTAACAAATTGGGCACGCAGGTCCGTCTTACATTCGGCCCTTCCAATCACTCATCTTTCTTTCATCAACAGTGCATAGGAAAAAAATATTGTCACATGAATTTTGTAAACATAAACAATGCATATTACTATGTTATGAGACACATCAACCACCCACCCACACATCTCCCATTCACTCCAACTCCACCACCCAACCACACACATACCCACACACACATACATGCCCCTACCCATCCACCACATCCCTACACCTACACATCTCCCCACCCACACACACCTCTCACCCACCACACACCCCATCCACCCACACCCCAAGCACACATTTATTCCCCAACCCACACATCCCCCACCCACACACATCGACCCACCTACACACATATCCTCTACCCGTCCCATTACCCACCAACAATCACTCACTCACATATCCTCCTCCACCCACACACCTCCAATCACCCAGCCAAACACACATTCCTCAGCCACACATTCCCCACACACACACACACACACACACATCTCCCCGTCAACTCACATATTCCGCACCTACCCACACACAAATTCCGCACCCAGCCACATAATCTCCCATCTCCCCCAGCCCACTCACAGATCCCGAGCCCACCCCTACAAACATCCCCCACCATCTCCTAACCTACACACACTCACCCACCCACATATCCTCTACCCACCCACACATCCTCTACCCACCCATCCCCCAACCAAACATCCCTTAACCACACACCCTTACTCATATACAATCACCCACCCACACATCCTCTACCCAACCACACATCCTCCACCCACCCATCCCCCAGCCACACATCCCTTAACCACACACCCCTACCCATATACACAAACATCCCAACCCACGTACAATCTCCCCGCCCATACACACATCCCTCACACACATCCCCACCCACCAACACATCCCCCATTCACAAACAGACACCTCCCATCCACGCACACACAACCCACACATACATCCCCAACCCATACACTCATCCCCTCACACATCCCTAGACACACGTACTTATCCCTCAACCACTAACACCCACACATCCCTCACTCACTCATCAAAACATACATCTCCTATCTACCCACCCACACTCACACTCCCCAACCACCCATCTAAACACACATCCCCCACCCTCACACAAATCCTTCACCCATCCACACACCCAATCACACCCCACCCACCCATACATACATCCTTTATCCACGCCCAGCTCCCCTCCCACGCAACACCACACCCACACATATCCCAAAGACACATCCCTCACACACACACACATCTCCCAAAACAGAAAGAACAAGAAAAAGAAATAGAACAAGAACAAGAACGAGGAGCAGCACCATCACCAGTATTAGCAGCAAGAGGAAAAGAAATAGAAAAAGAATGCTTAGTTCAACTTTTTAAACTGACACAAGTAAAAATAAAACAGACTTAAATTACATCACTTGAAAGCATTACTGTAAAGCCCTATTCAAGCCTATCGCCCTGCTGTGATCATGAAGTTATGAAAGACACTATTTAACAATTTAACATCTTAGATTAATTACGTGCTCTTGGGATAAGGGAGTAATTAGAGTGGCGCAAATTCCGATGAAAAACATCTAATATGCTGCAAAAAGAAAAAAAAAACAAGATAGATATTTAGTCTTAAAAAATGAACATGCGAATTGTACTTTCAAATGGGCGAGAAATACTGATGCAGGTACGTCTAACATTTTAGATTTTATCATTATTTCCTACATGTTCTATGTTTTTTTTCACTTAACAGTTTATTATTCTCTCTTCTCTGGTTGTTTAGTGTTTATATTTACTTCTATCTGTCCCGATGCTGCATCATTATACACATTTTCACTAGAACTGTTGGACTATTGTCATGTTTTACTGAAAGCGGAAGTCATACACCCGTTGTGTACCATCTCTAGTGTTATCATTTGTGGTGGGTGTTGATATATTTTGTTTTTATATTTTATTTTATATTTATGTTTTGTTTTATATTTTATTTTTCTGTTGTGTTTCATGCTTTATAATTGTTTATCAGTCATGTTAGGTCTGTCTTCGCTTAGGTTAGTGTTATTATGCGAGCCGTAACTTACGTATTTATTATTACGTAATTAAGTCATTGGTCTCCTTGGCTAAAGACTTGAGAACACTATTCGTGAGCCGCTTACCACGCATTCAAAACATAACGGCGACCGATTTGGCAGCAGATCGTGTCGCGCTGGGGTTTTAACGTGTTGGTATGGGAGCCGGTAGTTCAGAAAGCAATGGTAAACTACTGAAAGTAAACTTGCCAGGACATCACCAACAGCAGTAATGCTGGTGTTCACAGCGATGTCCTGTAAATAGGATATACAAAAAAAAAAATTAAAAATTAATTCATTAGTATGATATATTTTTGCATATTTTCAATACTGGGACAATGCCAATAGGAATATCATCGACTGAGTTTATCCAGACCACCAAAGACCGAGGTAAGTGGAAATACATGAACGCCTGAGCCAGCTGGCAAGGCACATGATGATCATATTGATATGTTCAATATGTTTTCCATTCATTCACACGTGAACTGATTATTTATGTTTGTGATTTCTAGAGATCAGATCTGGAGTTTATGTAAGGTACGCACGCGAGTTTGTAATTGCTGTCTCCTTTTTGTCAATCATGTTTGTTAACACGAATTGTTGAAGCCTACGGTATTTTATATTTCACCTCTTCTATACACTGATAGAAAATTTATAAAAAGCCAAAGAGATAGACCTTCAAAAGAATAATGAGAAAGTAAATTGATTAGAGAAATTCAATAATTCATCCCATGCCTTGGTGATAAGCGTTGGCGGTCATGTTTCGCCATCTCACATGATAATCAGAGTCGTGGATCTGTGCTCTGTTTTTGTCTCGACCATACCACGTGGCCAAGCCATCCAGGTATTTACTTCTCTTCCTATCACTTGTTCTTTTCCCATAAACATTGCTAGTTATCACCAAGTTCTTTAGTTCGTCTAATAACATGTCCAAAACATTGTGACTGTCTACGTCTAATTTCTTTAATCAGTTTACTGTTTTCATTTGTTTCTTGTTAGATTTGCTTATTGGTTATTTTCTGTGTGTCCATGGTATTCTTTGCATTGTCCCCAGATACCACATTTCCACTGCCATCAGATGTTTTTCAGCTTGTCTGTTCATTGTCCACGTCTCACATCCATACAAACATACAGGTTTTATGTAGAATTTCAACAATATTTTTCTCCATGCAACTGACATCTCTTTATTGGCAGTATGTTTTCCATCTTGCAAAAGACTACCTTCGCCGTAGCGATTCTTGTTCTAATCTCTTCAACGCACCTCCCATCAGATGTTATAACTGTTCCGAGATAGTTGTAGGCTACCGGCTCACTTGTTTAAGAATATTCTCATCTACCTGTATCTTACATTGTGGTATTTCTTTCCTCCTAGTGACGACCATAATCTGTGTCGTTTTACAATGTAATTACAACCCTAGTTGTTCACTGTGTACAATAACCACATGTACTAAATTTTGCAGATCATGTTCATTGTCTGCAATTAGTACTGTATAATCCGCATATCTAATGTTATTTATGTTATATGTTCCAATTGTGATTTCTTTCATACCTTCTAATTTTCTAACAAAAAAAAAAAAACAAAAAAAAAAAACAATAGATTCACTGTATAAGGGAAAAAGATCTGGAGACATTAAACATCCCCGTTGCACACCTCTCTTAACTGGCTGATATTGACCTACTTCATTATCAATCTTTATGGCAGCTTGTTATTTCCAATTTTAGTATTTTACAAGTATAAGGTCTTCCCATCAATTAGTAGATCTGCAAGCATCTTCATCATATTGAAATATCTTACTATATCGAAATCATGTGTGTAGTCAATGAAGTAAAGATGTAGGTCTTTATTTATTTACTTCCATACAACGCTCAATTAATGTTCAAAGCAAATACACAACATTTTCTGTATCCTTGCCTTCTACGAACCCACATTGTTCTTCCCCTATTTCTGGTTGTATTTTCTTCCTATGTCTTCTAAGTAAAATCTTCGAGGTGTGGTTGATTATGCTAATTGTTCGATGTTAATCCCATTCAAACGCCCCTGATTTCTTCAGGATTGCATAAATATAGAATTACATAATTCAGGAGGTATATCTCCAGTATCATATATTGTGTTCAGCAGTCTGGTGACCTGGCTTATTCCATATTCCTATAAGGCATTGACAATGATGTGTGTGTTCTTTTCGTAGTGATGTCATGAATTCTTGTGTGCATTAGTTTGGTATTCGGGGTGATGTTGACGTGATCAAAATTTTGTGGACGCGTTATGAAGACTAATAAACTATAAAACATTGACAACAGGCAAAGCTGGTGGGAAAAGACCAACGTTAGACAAAAAGAAAAATATCCTGATAAATTGGCTGCATGATATACTCGAGAGTAGTGCACACATCTGATTCAAAACTCTGATCTGATCTTGTGAGATGGCAAACAATTACAGCCTATGCTTACCGGCACTGCACATGATGCTGATTAACTGACTAAATGACTAACTATCTTACCAGTAAATAATTAGTTAGCTAACTAAATAAGTAAATGTACCTAACAATCAGTTATCAGTTATCAGTTATCAGGTGGGGTATCTTCATTTCACTCCGGACATGTCCATAGGTGCTCAGATCCTCCTCCCAGCATATGCATCAGCGTCCGGTGGCTAATAGTGCCAGTTCTGTGTTGGTTGACGAGGCGCCTTGTTTTCCAAATGTACCTCTCGCGTCTGGCTGTGCTGATTCTTACTCCCAAGTCTGACAATCCTGGACAGCGATGTGGATTCACAGACGTCAAAGTCCTCTGTTCTCGCCATATCTTTAAGGACGTTAATAACATCGGCACGATCCATGGGCTGGCCATCTACAGGGGGTGCAGAGCCAGCCAGTTTATCAGCTCGTTCATTTCCCTCGACTCCCGCGTGTCCCGGGTCGAAAATGAAGGTGACTTTACGAACAACAGACTTCCGCAGCGACTCAGTCCACTGTTTACGTACAGATCCAGCTTCGATCTTCTGAATCATGCTCATTGAGTCACTTAGTACACACACGTTGGTATAATGCTGTGATTCCAGCCATATGAAAGCCTGTGTAACTGCCATCACCTCCATCGTCATACTGTTCGTGGTCATAGAGTGGGCACTACTGGATTCTTGAACGGTTCGGCCCGCTGAACGGGCTGTTAATGCCCACACACTTCTCTGCTGCTTTACAATAGATCCATCAGTATAGATCAGCACTTCGGGGCTATTTGAGTGTTCATAGATGAGCGCGTTGACTTCTGCATTGACAGCGACAGGGTTCTGCTCTCTGCACCGTCTGTCGAGTGTGATAATGCAGGAGAAAGTGCACTTAAAAGCTGGAGGCACCGGCACCCATTCCTTGCCGGGGTTGATACTGGTAAGACTGCAGACCTGTCTGACGACATCTTCCGCCCGACCCATCCATGATTTGCCTCTCATTAGCTCTTTTTTCTCAGAATATAGCGTCATGCAGATGGTGCTGCTCATCTGCACTTATTTTTAAGTATACACGAGCTCTCCAGATCTTTATCTTGTATTCCATTGTCGGGAAGTCAAGGAGGTATCTCATTGCTACACAGCTGGTGTCTTTCGTGCAGCCCAAAATGATGCGCATGGCTTCGTTTTGTACCTTTTCATTACCTAACAAACTGTGACTAACTAACTGTAACTAACTAACTTTAAGTAATTAACTCTTAACTAACTAACTTCCTCCGAAGTCGAAGTGTGTCTGCCTGTACGGCGAGGAACCACCAGTCTGAACACCAATAAGCCAGACATGGGACAACGGATACTCACGCAAGCCTCAGGTCCTGTATGACATCACACTGATGTTGGACAACAGGATGCCTTCATCCGACATACAGGACTTCGCGTTGGAGCTCAAGCGAACGAACACAAGCAAGCAAGCAACTAACTAACTAACTAATTGTGTGTCAGGTCTTTGTCAGATATGACTGAGCTACCGTATGACAGTAGACGGTACTATTTGCTTTCTGTTAGCTCCGAATGTACCCGTGTGTTGCCGGGGCCCATAAGGGAAGCAAAAGAATAGCAACACTGTAGTCTACCACGCATGTCGTAAGAGGCGACTAAGGAGGCTATGGTTCCGTCGCCCTGCTACTGAGTGAGTGCGTGGCGCGACACTGTGAGCTGTGAGTTTCATGTGAGATGTTTTTGGATCTGCCCGAGGTTTTTTGGAACGTGACTGCATGTTCGGAGCGCTGGCAGCTGGCTATGTCCCAGAGTTGACCGGTTTTTGCCTTATGCAGAAATGCGTGGCTGCTGGGCTTCTGGTTGACTGCCACTGCCATCGACGATGAACTGTATTTTCGTGGACTGTGTGGGTGAACATCTAGGAAACATCCAGATGGGAAAATGACTGCCGATTCCATCAGAGATAAACTGGATGTTTCGTGGGGGACTATTGTGTTGACATTCTGGCGGCGGCATTATGTACAGTGTATCTGTGCGGGCTGGTGTTTGTCGAGACTCCTGTCTTTTCCACTTTTCACATTGGACAGTGGGGAGCGTTTTATGTGATATTCACTGGCACAGGAACGGAGCATAATGGGGACGACCCCTTGCTGTGAATTTGGAACCGTGACTAACTAACTAACTAACTAAATAACTAACTAACTAGCTCCGAATGTTGGGCGGCGCTTACCAAACCCGACACCCCACATTGTGCCAACTGCTTCGGGCGGAAGAGGGCAATTGGGAGGGTACAAGCCTATCCTGGTGCGAGGAAATGCAACCTAAAGACAAAATGTCATGGCAGGGCAGACCAGGCCCTAAGCCTTGGTTGGCAGGTGGTCTAGGATCGAAGCTCCGACCGGTGGCCAGTTCAGAGCTTTGCTATGCTGATCTGGCAGCTTCTGCAGCTTGTCGTGTTCCAGATGTATTGGTGTTACCATTCCTCTGGAGTGAACTAGGCAGGCCGAGAGAGGGATCATGCTGCATGGGCAACACATGGTCTCAATTATTTAGCCCAGGCTTTGTGCTATGGAGAGGTATAACTCCAACTCAGTCTCTGAATCAAAGCGAGAGGTAGCAGTTACGGGTTATAAGTCCTTGTCAATTGGCGTAGACATGGGGCGCCACATGTTGCCTCTGACGATGGGAAACACCTATAGGTGTCACTGATCATCTACCGCCAGCCTCAAGCTGGGAAGCCCCAGGCCAACTGGGGCTGATCCGCAACAGCCTGCTTGCTTCAATGGGTGCTTGGGGCTAGAACAAATTCTGATTCGCAGGCTGTAAAACTAATGCACCAAGTACTACTAAAAAGAAAAATAGAATCCTCAAGCTACGGCTTGCAACCTGGAACGTAAGAACTACGTGTCTAGGATTCTCCACTGACCTGATGAATATTAATAATGTGAGAAAAACGACTGTGATTGATGGCGGACTCAGTCGTCTTAACACTGATATTGCTGGCCTGCAGGAGACTCGCCTCGCTGAGGAAGGGTCATTCAGGGAAAACAATTACACCTTTTTTGAAAGGGTAGAGGGCAGGCAGAAAAAGGCAACATCGTGTGGGCTTTGCAATGAAGAATTCTCTACTGGGAATGATTGAAATTCCAGCTGGAGGTAATAAAAGACTATTCTCCCTGCGCTTGGCAACCTCTTGTTGTTTTGCCACCATTATCACTGCATATGCACCGACTCTCACTTCCCATGATGATATAAAGGATTCGTTCTATGAGGAGTTAGATTCTGTGATCCAACAACTTTTATATGCTTAGTGATTTAAATTCTCGTATGGGCAAGGACTCGAGTTATAGCCAGTCTGCCTTGGAAAATACAACATCGGTCGCATGAATGAAAATGGGCAAAGGCTGCTGGAACATTGCACCAGAAATGACCTATGTATTACAAACTCCTTTTTTAAAACAAAAGAGCTGCCTAAGGTCACATGAAAACATCCTAGATCTGGCCATTGGCATCAGCTGGACTTCATCATCACACGGAGACAACATTTGAACCATACATCATTAACTCGAAGTTACCAGAGTGCTGACTGTGATACGGATCATTCTTTGGTGTTGCAAGGGTTAGACCTAGATCAAAGAGGATCTACACAGCTAAACACACATCTAGCCCCATGATTAATATTATTAACACCCAAGATCCTGATAAGTGCTTTCAGTCCCAACAGCAACTTAAAGACGCTTGCACTGATACATCTGAAAATTGTAAAGCAAGTGAAAAGTGGGGTAAACTCAAGGAAACTCTTTATAAAACAGCGATACGGGTTTACGGCGCTGTGGACCATAAGAGGCAGGTTTAGTTTGAGGCAAACAGCCAGACACTGCAGCCCTTGATTGATAAAAGGAAGATAGTTTTCTTAAGAAACAAGGAAAGAACAACGCGTAACACTCTCAGTGAGCTGAAGCAAGCTAGGAAGGATGTGGAAAAGGCTGGCAGACAGTGTGCAAATGATTATTGGATCAAATTATGTGAGTCCATTCAGAATGCAAGTGATAAGGGAAACATCAGAAGCATGTATGAAGGGATAGAGAAAGCCTGTGGTTAAATGATCAAAAGAAGTGCACCACTTTAAACTTTGACTGGATAAATCATCACTGTTAAGAAACAGCAGATGGATAGATGGATAGAACACTTTTTGGAGCTTTTTTGTTTGGAATCTTTCCACACAGGCGTAATCAAGTTTGATGGTGCAACTTCAGAAGAGTTTAAAATCAAGAGTGGAGTTAAACAAGGTTGTGTACTAACTCCCACCCTCTTTGGAAAATACTGTTCACTTTAACTGAATAATTCCTTTCGTGATCAGGATGGTGGTGTACAGATTCACTCACGCTCAGATGGCGGACTCTACAATACTCAGAGATTGAAGGCCAAGACCAAAATTAGGAGGGAACTGAACAGAGAGTTGCTTTTTACAGATGATGCTGCAGTTATGACCCACTCTGGGGAAGAATTATCAAATATCAATATTTATCAAATGTATTACATTTTCACATTGAATATCAGTATTCAATAATGAATATTCTCCGTGGTGCACGGTATTGTTCTTATGAAAAGCACGTCACTTAGTGGAGCAGCAGTGTTCAGAAGTTAATCGCGTTGACGTGTATTAATGTAAAACATGTTTGTTAGGGTGAATTCAATACATTTTCGCCAAAACATCAAAGATGTAACGCCGCTTGCCATGATTTCAGTCGCTTTTGGACCTCTCAAAGACATATTCCTTGTGTGGTAGTAAATATAATACGGCAGGAAAATTTCATAACGACGCAACAGATAGTGTTAAAAGAAAATTGAACGTGAAAGAGGGCACACATTTGTGAACGCACTATAACACTCCAGATGTCAGTTCTGGAGATTGTCCTAGACTCTAGATCAGGGGTCACCGAATCTGGCCCGCGACGTCATTTCCACCGGCCCGCCGACAGTATTCGAACTTGCTTGATATGACGTATGGAACACTAGTGGTTGTGATACAGCTTAAATATAAATATTATGACTAGAATAATAGGAGATCTTCACACGTGCCGAGACCTCGTGGCGGCTATGTGTCTTAATGGTACTATTTTCAATTATACATTATTGTATGTAGATTGTATTGTTTATTGTAATGTTTGCTTATTTCGCGCCATCCCAAGTCCTTCCCTGGTTCGTGGTAGCGCCACCTACGCTATGACGTTACCATGGTTTCCATGGCAACACACACACACGCGCGCGCATCTTTCTCTTCCCCAGATGCGTCCGGCTGTCAACAGAGGTCCGATGCTCCAGAAATATTTTTTTTTTTTTGGCCAGTCATTTATTTCATGGGTATGTAACAAGGATTTTTTTTGTTTAACAGTGATAGGCAAGTGAACTACAAGTGTGAATAGAGGCAATACAGTAGCAAACATAGCAGAAACATGCAAGAGAAGCCTCGTGTTATTACGAAAATACTATATCCAGCTCTGAAGAATTCCATGGTCAAGGTGTTAATCGAGCTGGACTCTAGGCCAGTGTTTTTAAACCTTTCTGCTGGAGCAGATCCTTACGCAAATGTTTACGTTTCTCAGGTAACTGTGCGATGATCCACGTGTCTGTACTACTTTACCTAATAAACCAGATGGGCAGAAATGTTGCATTTAGGCGATTTCGGTCTGTTTCGGGGAAACCCCTGGCTTTCACTCGCAGAACCCCTGTTGAAAAACTCTGCTCTATTTAGGCCGGCCCTATTTATATATTTTGCAAACCTTTTTATGTGATATATTCTATTACCAAAGGTACCTATAACTTTATATGTACTTTTGGTGAGCCGTAGCTTCACCAGTGACCCCTAGTCCTCTGCTTTTCCTGTGTTTCAAAATAATTTTAATTAAGTTTCTAATTCAATGTCTTTTTTCATTTTAAGATCCCGTGTACTTTACCCTTTATTATGGCTACTAAGAAAAGAAAAGTGGACGCCGAGTGTCGCGTTTTCAATTAAGAATGGGGAGTAAAGTACTTCTTTATGGAAACAAAGGACCAGAAAACCAATTGCGTGATATGCAGCGAAAGTGTTCCTGTTTTGAAAGAGTAAAATCTTCGGCGTCACTGCGAAACAAAACATCTATCAACATATACACAGTTTTCTGGAAAGCTACGCTCTGAGAAATATGAGTCCATGAAACGTGGTTTAGAAACACAAAGAGATCTCTTCACGAGAAATGTTTGCTGAAAATGAATCTGTCACTCGTACAAGTTACAAAATAGTGCATAAGATGGCAGAACGAGGAAACCCGTTTACTGATGGCAACTTCATCAAAGAGTACTATGATGAAAGTAAGCAAATGACTTGTGTCCTGAGAAAGCCGATTTGTTTGGAACTATCAGCCTTTCGGCAAGTTCAGTTGTGCGAAGAACAGTAGAACTTGGAAAGAACATAGTGCTACAGATACGCGAGAACACTAGAACTTTTCGAGGTAATTCTTTGGCGCTGGATGAGTCTACTGATTTCTCGAGTACGTCACAACTTCTCGTGTTCATTCGTGGTATCAATTTGGACTTTCAGTTAACGGAAGAGTTGGCATCCGTTTGCAGCATGCATGGAACAACAACTGGAAAAGACATTGTCATGCAAGTGCAAAATGTTTTGCAAGACTATAACCTTCAGTGGAATCAGCTTCGAGGTGTTGCAGTTGATGGAGGAAAATATATGGCTGGAGTCAGGAAAGGTCGGATGGGGGGAGATCGGGACTCAGTTGGAAGATTTGCAAATTCCGGGCGCTCTGTTCATACACTGCATCATACATCAACAAGCAATCTGTGGGAAAGACTTAGATATTTCTTGTGTACTGAAACCAGTCGTTTCTGCTGTGAACTTCATTAGGTGACATGCACTCAGTCACCGTCAGTTCCAGGATTTTCTTGAAGAAATTGATTCTGAATTATGTGACTTGCCTTATCACACATCAGTGAGGTGGCTCAGCTGCGGTAAAGTCCTGTTTCGTTTTAACAAGCTCCGAAACGAAATATATGTTTTCCTCACTGAAAAAGATAGAGCTGATCCCCAGCTGTCAGATCCTACCTGGCTGTCACAATGTTGTCATGTTTGATCGACATCATATCCCACATGAATAAACTGAATTTGAAACTTCAGGGAAAGACAAACCTCGTCTGTGATCTCTACAGAATCATCAAAGGATTTCGGAGAAAGCTGTCAGTGTTTGAAGCACAACTGGAAGGAGAAAACTTTTCTCATTTTCACAGTTTCAAAGAGTTTTGCGTTGCAATCGCCGAAGATGTCAACCTCGATTTTCCGGGAAAAAAAATTCGTGACTCGAAAAAGCATGTTTTGGAGAGATTTTCAGATCTTGACAGAACTGAGAGTGACATTCTTCTGTTCTAGAATCCGCTCAATGGTAACCTTGATGATGTGCCAGCTGAACTACAGTTGGAGCTCATTGATTTGCAAGCAAATGACTTGTTGAAAGAGAAGCACAGAGAAGGAACACTTGTTGAATTTTACCGCTGCTTATCTGATGTTGAGTTTCCGAAACTGAAGAAATTTGCCGCTGGTTTGGCACCAGTGTTTGGAACAAATTATGTCTGTGAGCACACATTTTCAAAAATGAAGTATGTGAAGTCAAATCATCTAATGAGAATGATTGATGAACATTTGAAAGCAATTCTCTTGATTGGATGCAGCTATCCCACACCAAACATTGATGATATCTTGAAAGCCAAATATCAGTTTCACAAATCTCACTAACCGTCTTTTGCTGCTTAGTTTGTGAAATTCGGATATGTGCACCCAATGTCTGATCTATCTTTTTGCTAACGTCGCCTTCTTTGATAACTTTTTAAAAGTAAATAAATATGTTGGTTGTCTTTGTTTTTGTGTGCATTGCACGCCACTCGCCCATGATTAACTTAGTTTTTTGTCATATTTACCAGAGCTTTTGTTCTGGCTTGCAAGTATTGTTAAAGTTAGTTGCATATCCTTTGCATGACGTTGCAGTCAACACCAGCATATTTTGCTGTTGTTGATGTCTTGGCAAGTTTACGTTCAGTAGCTTGCCATTGCTTTCTGAACGACCGGCACCCATACCATAGCGTAAAAAACCAGCGTAACGCGGTCTGCTGCCAAATCGCGCGCAGCTGTGTTTCGAACGCGGGTGTACGGGATTACGAACCGCGTCGGTAACACCTTCGCCACGGAGACCGGAGTAAGTATTGTACAGAATGAGTATCCGGCCCGCGCTCGTCATTTTGTCAGTTATCCGGTTCGCCGTGAAAACAGTTTGGTGACCCCTGCTCTAGACGAAAGAAGGTAAGACTCATTGCTACTTTCTGCACACGGCGTCACTTCTTCTAGAACAGTCTCCTTCATCTTAGTTCAGTTATTCGTCGTTCCTTATATTAGTTGGTTGGCGTTTGCAGCTAAGTTTTCTTCGGGATGTAGTAGTCAGTCTTACGCCAACCCTGTTTGGTCGCCTTTTAGGTTGCAGTGCTAATATGTTTTGCTTTCCATTGAGACCCCGGTAACACTGATGTTTGTCATAAAATTTAAACTAGCATCCCAACTTTATCTGATTGTGGGACATAACTAAGACAATTCAAACTATCATACAGACAATGTGGTTATTACCCTTTAATAGTTTTCTATTTTTTTCAGTTGACTTGTGACAAAGAATGTCGTTTTTCCAATGCCAATGTTATTTTCAACAACTATTTATTTAGTTAGTTATTTACAGCTAGTTATAGTTAGTTAGTTAGTCAGTTAATTATAGTTAGTTACAGTTGAGTTGAGTTAAGAACCGACATCACTGCACTCAGGACATTCCCATACGTGCTCCGTCCCCTCGTTCAGCGGCCAGCGAAGAGTCATACTACTAATCGTTCCCACCGCTATCTGATTAAAAGTTCTCCTGGTCTTCCCTCTCATGCATATAATTGGTGTGTCCTTTGTGCACCCCAGGATTAACCGCATGGCAGCATTCTGTATGCGCTCCAATCTTTTAAGCTGACTCTTTGATACTGTCAGCAACCCCTGTACATAATGATAAGATTATATGATAAATCTTATCATGTTTTATCAGTTGGTTACTAAGTAATTGGAGGCCCGGGTTAGAATCCTCGGTAAGGTGTGGAGTTTTTTTTCTGTCCGTTTTTTTTTTCTAGCCTGCACAGTTCTCAGCGACTGCATTAGCCATGCGGCCTTAATTCCTCAGGCTCAAAACCTCCCTGTCCTACACCGCAAGGTACTATAAGCAGTAAATGACTGAGTTATTGATTTTTATACTGTCACAAACATTTGTGAACGCACTATAGTCACATTTTGGCACATTGTCGTCTTAACATACGATAGTATGTTACATTATGCTTTAACTAAGACATAAAAACTATAACCCATGGTGGTAAGACCACGCCTCTCAATAGCACAAAACCTGAATTGCAGAGATCATGTGTTGCCCATGCAACATGATCCCCCTCTCTGCCAGCCTAGTTTACTCGAGAGGAAAGGTAACAGCGTTACATCTGGAACATGATAAGCTACAGAAGCTGCTGAATAAGTAAAGCAATGCTCTAATTGTTCTCCTGTCAGTGCTGTGGTCCTAGACCAGTTTCCTAACAAGGCTTAGAGTCTGGTCTGTCCCGCCATGATGTTTAGTCTCAGGGTGCATTTCCTCAAGATTAAAAGAGCATGGAAAGAATCATGTATCAAAGTACTTGGAAAAGAAGAAGGAAGACATAGAGCATGGATAAAAAAGGAAACCCTTAAAATATAAAGATACAATTTAAAAGAAGATGTAAATAACGGCAAAATCAGAAATAAAAAAGACACGGACCAATGAAAATGCACGTAAGCTAATAAGGAAGTTTGATAGAAAATAAGGAGAGGAAGTAAGACGTGACCTTACAAGAAACACCAGCGAAATGAAACGTTTACAGCACCACAAATAAAACAGCATGAGCATACGTCCAATGAACCAAGTTAGTTAGTCGACAGATCATCCTCATTGCACATCGAACCATTCAGTCTATTAGTGTTCGGATCCACTACTCAGCAAATCCAGCAGCGTGTAGCGGCTCACTAAACCAGTTTTGTGTTGGTTTATTACTCTTCTTTGGCTTCCTGCGTAGTGTTCTTGTTTGGCCACGCCTCTTTTAACTTGCTGTTCTCGCGGCCTGACCATGGTTGTAGATTCCCAGTCATCGCTTGGTTCTCGTCGTAAACGACTTATTTCTCGTAGAGCATTCAGAATGTCTGACTGGTCCATGGCTCGACCGCCTTCCACAGTAGCCCTACCTGCAAGACTGTCAGCCTGCTCATTCCCCTGTACACCCGCATGCCCTGACACGAAGATGAAACTAATCTTTGCCAACCGAGACCGCTCCAGAGACAGCAGCCACTCTCTTAGGACCCACACCATTGAGTCACTAAGGACACAAGCCCGATTGAATGTCTGTGTCTCGAGCCACGGTATTACTTTACTTACTGCCATGACTTCCATAGTCAAGCTGCATGTGGTCAAAGCAAAAGCGCCAGACTCTTCCTTCACAGTTTTCCCTCCGGTGTTATCCGTAAAGGCCCATGAACTTCTCACTCCTCGGACGACCGACCTAACCGTGTAAATGACAGCATCATCCTCTAAAGAATTCTCGTAGATCAGTGCCTGTAATTCCGCCTTAACAGCAGCTGGATTTTCTTTTCTGCATTTCCTGTCTAGCTGGATGCACACTTAAAAGGATGTACAATGAACCAAGTGAACAGATAAAAATAGAAAGGAGAAAATTCTTACCAACATCAACGACCAATATAACGTACGAGCTTAATCATTTTGGGAGCTCCCGAAAACACAAGTCCAAGCAGACCCTCTAAATATCTCGCCATCAGAAGTGGAGCTGAACATCAACGGGAAGAAAGCAACTAAAGAAGAGATCCACATAACTATCAAACTCCGGAAACACGGGAAAGCAGCTGGTACATATGACACCACGGCAGATGCTGTTAAAACTATTATAAATACACAACTGAATTGGTAATGATCACCATTTTCAGCGTAGCGTTAAGCGTGGGCGGTAAAGGTTCTAAACCTCATGCATTCACCAGAGGCTCAGAATAGATGTGTGTACTGAATCATGTTTTTCTTGGCATCTGTTATAAAAAAAAAAAAACGATATTCTGCAGTTCATATCTTCTTGGCAATTATCATTCTGGTTTATGAGCGCAGATATTGTCTTTCTAAAGAGATCCTTTGCCTGCTGTCGTGAACTTGAGCTAAAAAATCACAACCATCTTTATGATTCTCTCAAACTAAATTCCACCGCCCGCTCCCCCACTATAGGGAGAGAAGGCATCCACACCTTCCTCCTTTTTGCACCTCATACCCGGTTGATGTTCCACTGGTTAGTCTGGCAGTTGCTTGTTGTTCATGATATAATGGTTAAAGTAAGTTGATAACATGAGCTGAAAATCCCATATCTCCATAATGTTATGAAGTTGAAAATTAATCGAAAGCCTTAGGGTAGTCTATGAAACACATACAAATATATTAATGGATTAACGAGATTCCCACTGTCCCTATCTACTATCTAGCGAAACCACACCCAAGGGAACGGGCTTGGTAGAATCGTCGGGGAAAAAAGACCCTGTTGAGCTTGACTCTAGTCCGACTTTGTGAAGACACATGAAGGGTGTAGCATAGCTGGGGGCGCAAGTGCAATTGAAATACCACTAATTTTATCGTTTCTTTACTTATTCAGTCACTGGAGATTTGTTCGCAATAGACGAGCAATATCTCCTGCGGGCCTATTCTAGCTGGTTGCGGGATCTGCACAGTGGCAGGGGGGGGGGGGGGGGGGGGAGAGAGAGATTTGCTCGCAGCAGACGAGCAATATCTCCGGCGAGCCTATTCTCGTTGGTCGCGGAAGCCGCACGAATCAGGCGGGGAGTCTGACGGTAGTACACGCTTGCAAAGGCCCAGACACTTGCGATTGACAGGTGTACGTGCCCAGTGGTCCGGGCGCGTATATGACCCTTAACTGCGGGATTTGGCTGAACGCCTCTAAGTCAAATCCCAAATGTTTAGGGTCTGACCACCGCTCGCCTCCTGCTCGTGGGGGCGAGGTCTCGGAGGTTTGACGCTGAGCCGCTAGCGTCTGCAGCCTACCTTGTTCCAGACGTACTGGTTATCCATTAATCTGGATCAAACAAGGCAAGACCGAGAGAGGGAACATGTCGTTTGGGCACCACATGTTCTCTGAAGCTCTGCCCAGGCATTGTGAGATGGAATTTTGGCCAAATTCCAATGCACATACTTTGGTCTGTCAAGACTGCAAGGTGCCACTCACTTTCTGCATTTCTCAAATATGGTTCTCATGTTGAAGATATACTCTCCTATACCTGAAACCTGAATATACTTCTAGTAATTCATATTCTAATTTACTTCAGTCCTCTTCTTGATAACTCACAGGAGAATTTTACTAGCATGATTTATTAGTACGAAGCATGAGCTAAGTTGAGTTGAGTCAGGAACCGAAGTAATATCACTCAGAACTTTGACATACGTGCTCCGTCGTCATCTGCAACAGCCAGCGGAGAGTCCCAGTACTAATAATACCAGTAGCAGTGTGGTTATGCGTCTGTCTGGCCTTTCCTCGGAGTCCTTAGTGTCGACCAGACCATCTGGTCACTCTCCGTAGCACCATTCTCTCAAAGTATACATGATTCCTAAGGGTCGTTACCACATCTGCCTTACCATGAACCAATACACCACCAGGTTGTGCAGACCCAGCCAATCTGTCCGCCGGCTCGTTTCCTACCACACCAGCATGTCTTGGGGGGAAAATCCAACAGGTGCTCTCTATACTTAGTTGTTGAATTAAAACCTGTGACTATGCCCAAGGCATGCCTTCATGTGTGGCTGCTGGTTTTCTAATGATGATGAATTGTATTTTTCGTGGCGGACTTTTGTGTTGGCGTTCTAGCAGCGACATTATGCATAGGATACATGTGCAGGCTGTTGGTTTATCGAGACTCCTGTCTGTTCCACTCTTCACATGGGGCAGTAAAGAGCATTTTGTGTGACATTCACTAGCACAGGAACGGAGCATAATCTGAAATTGGAACCGTGACTAACTAACTAACAGTGTACATACCTCATAACGAACTGCACTATGGTAAAGATAAATCACAGGGAAGAAATCAAAAAATTAGTAAAATAAAAATAAGTATATTACGACACAACATGTCGCATTATCGTCTTGTTCACTTCTGCACAGCACAACTTCAAAACACACTTGCTTGCTTGTGTTCGTTGGCTTGAGCTCCAACGCGAAGTCCTGTATGTCGGATGAAGACATCCTGTTGTCCAACATCAGTGTGATGTCATACAGGACCTGAGGTTTGCGTGAGTATCCGTTGTCCCATGTCTGGCTTGTTGGTGTGCAGACTGGTGGTTCCTCGCCGTACAGGCAGACACTCTCCGACTTCGGAGGAATCAGCGATCCTATTGACTTCAGCCAGGACCCCGAAGGGACCTGTTGCCCAGGACGCTCGACGAGGACGCGTCAATAGGTCTTGGCCAGTTATAACCCGGCCCTGGTGCCTTGGAAACACCTCTGCGTCCCAAAACACACTTGAATCCAAAAGCGTTCGCACTAGGAAGCATTGGAATGCTGGGAATGTGGTGTCAGCTCTAATAATAGCTGTGACACCCCGTGATGGACAGGTCATGTGGTCGAAGCCTGCTCTACTCATTGGGTAACCTAGAAGAATCGCGTCGGCGCGAAAGGTTTTGGGTTCAGAGACGCTAACATTTGGGACATGCAGATCGACCGTCAGTGAGGCCAGATGTGGTTTCAGTAAGAGTCCATTTGATCTGTATGTCCCTCTGCCTGATTCATGGGAATACTTCAGACTAAATTATGGCTGAGTTTGGATACTTATGAGTCAGGTGAGGGTGACGGTGTTCGCAGATTGTCATGATCCAAAGTTGCAGATCATTGCCCAATAATGTACCATGGGTCTGCAAACCATGAGCAGTTCTGTAATAAAGAGGTGCACAAGGGATCTGTGGTCAGGAAGTTATGAAGTCCCCACTGAACTGTGCCCAAAACTGATCTGTGCTTCATGCTCATTCTGATGATTGACAATATCTGAATTGCAGAAACATTTCTAAGATCACTAGGATCATTTTACACCTCACTGCAGATTACTTACAAATAAGACAGAAGTCTTGGCAACATTTCATCATTGCTATAACTTTGATTCCACTCAGTGAAACTTGATAAATATGAAAACAATCAAGGACTTTAATGGACAGAGAGTAGTCATGAACTCCTCTGATTCTTATGGTTGTGTAGAGACTGTTTAGGCAAAAAGTTTTATAATTCGTGGGAAATTTTCCAGTACCATCTTGTGGATTAGAGAAACAATTGTAGGCTACTAGTGGAAAGGCATAGTGGCCAAATGACTGAAATCATCACTGAATTTAATGAGAGTTCTTAATTCTATATTTGAATGATGAACATTATCTCTATTGTCATGATGTATTTCATATATGTCATAAATGCTTTACTGGCTTATTTCCACAGCTTTTTGGGTTAATAAACAAAATTAACTTTTCCTGCATTCTTCTGTCCAGTACATTGTGGTGTGACAAAACATTTTATTATTTATGTGTTTAGTTAATGAAACTACCTCACATACTGGTAGAATCTGGAACTACAGGTGACTGGGTAAACACGAATAGACAGCTAAGTTCTGTTCTATTGTAATCTCCCAGGTTCCAGGTTACTCAGAAAAGGGAACTTTAAATCTTATAAATTTCCTGTGACCATTTCACCCAAAAGGGAAATTGATCATAGGTGGGGGACTCTTGAGCTAAATAAGTTTCTCTTTTCGGGAAGGAAGATTTTGGAGGGAAGAAATTAACATTCCTGGGAAACTCCTAGATTTCCAGAGCTATTATGGGACACTTTGGCTTCCAAGGACCCATCCCCTCCAAATGAAATTAGTCCCATCCTCATAGCTTTACTTCATGGTGGGGTAAGTCGAGGTGGGTACTGCTTCCAACTTCATCAGAAACAGCACAAATAGATCTAAAGGCAAGGATGTAATTAGAAAATGTAATAATATTAACACGGGTCTCCGTGACGAAGGTGTTACGTACGCGATTCGTAATCTCGAATACCCGGGTTCGAATCATAGCGGTGCTGAGTTTTTTCGAAAAAGGTATAGGTGCCAGTCATTCAGAAAGCAATAGCAAACTACTGAACGTAAGACTGTCCCAGGAATCACGAACAGCCAAAATGCTGGGGTTGACTGCTACGTCATGTGAAGAACATGCAACTAAATTTTATTAAATTATAATAATATTAAAATACAAATCCGTCGTTGTTAGGAAGGCGGCGCAGAAGTTCAGTTCAGTTCAGTTATTAAAGGTGTAAATAAGAAAATGTGGCGCAGAGGGTGTGCAAAGTCAGGTAAGGCTATATAGGGGGAAGGAAGTCAGCAGAGTTATACAGTGGCATCTGCAACAGTATTCATTTCCGCTGGATGGATACATTGCAAAGAGTTGATTAACGGGCTTTTAATTTTAAGCCGCCTGAAGTTAATAAGCTAGCGGGGTAGGGGTATCCCTTATGAAAGGAGACAACTCTTATGAAAGGACGCCTCATTTCCTCCGTTGGTCTACGGGAGTAGTGGGTGATGCGACTTATACACGTATTTTGACATCCATTATGGCGGGTAATGGCGGGTAATAGATTTTTGTTTTTTTTGGGGACGGGTGAAATTTTTGTTTGGACGGTAAAATCCCGGGTATATTCTTTTTTGGTGGGAAAATCTGTGGGTTCTGTGAAAGTAATTAAGGTTGGCTGATCTATTTTTTTGGTGGGAATTTGTCTCTGGAACGGGGTGAAATTTTTTTGGCGGGTAAGTTTCTGTGAAAGTAATTAGTGGGAAAGTGGCGGTGTATGAATGGGTTGAAGGGAAAGTTATATATTTTGGTTACGTAGGGTATATGATCTGTTACTATGTGTGGCGAGTGATATATAAACTGGCAAGGGTGTGACGGGTCGGTACCAATTGTTTTAAATGTTCATAAACGTGTGATGGTAAACGTGGGGTGATAGTAGTGTCTTAGTGAAATTAAAGGGTGGTTTTGTTCATAGTAGCTTATTCACCGATTACAAAGGAAATCTTATAAAGTTGTAATGGGTATCATATGGTGGTAAGGGGTGGGTATTAGTGGTCAAGTAGGAGTGATCGATATAGGGGTGGTCATAAATGTAATAAGATAAGAGGTGTTATGTTCACAGTTACACACTGTTCAACCAGTGGTCAAGCAATGGTCAAGTAATGGCAAGTAGTCAAGTAAGGAAATTTTAGGGAAAAGTGATTGTAATGATATGGTGATGATTAAAGGGTGGTAAATTAGTGGTCAAGCAGTGGTCAAGTAGTGGTCAAGTGGTCAAGTGAGGAAGTTTTAGGGGAAAGTGATTGTAACGATATGGTGATGATTAAAGGGTGGTAAATTAGTGGTCAAGCAGTGGTCAAGTGGTCAAGTGAGGACATTTTAGGGAAAAGTGATTGTAACGATATGGTGATGATTAAAGGGTGATAAATTGGTGGTCAAGCAATGGTCAAGTGGTCAAGTGAGAAAATTTCAGGGAAAAGTCATTGTAATGATATGGTGGTGATTAAAGAGTGGTGAATTAGTGGTCAATCAGTGGTCAAGTAGTGGTCAAGTGGTCAAGTGAGGAAATATTAGAGAAAAGTGATTGTAACGATATGGTGATGATTAAGGGTGGTAAATTAGTGGTCAAGCAATGGTCAAGTAGGACAAGTGAGGAAATTTTAGGGGAAAGTGATTGTAACGATATGGTGATGATTAAAGGGTGGTAAATTAGTGGTCAATCAATGGTCAAGTGGTCAAGTGCGGAAACTTTAGGGAAAAGTGATTGTAATGATATGTTGATGATTAAAGGGTGGTAAATTAGTGGTCAAGTAGTGGTCAAGTGGTGGTCAAGTAGTGGTCAAGTGGTCGAGTGACCACTTAAATTGTAGAGGACGATGTGCCTAAGATTATGGTAGTGGTTAAAGTGATCGATGACGTGGTCAAGCAGTGGTCAAGCAGTGGTCAAGTAGTCGAGTGACCACTTAAATTGTAGGGGAAAGTACGTATAGTGCAATGGTGGTGGGTAAAGTGAGGAGGAATCACTAGTAGTGATAATAGTACTACCAATATTAGCGACAAGAATATTAGCTGGTGCGTTATTAGAGATACAAGTCTCTTTTTTGTGGGGTGTGTAAAAATTATACAAAGAGGGTCATACAACCACAAAGACACCCAAGTACACACATGTACACACTTGATACACACAAATACAAAGACAACCAAACACACACACATACACACATACAGATACAGACGTACAGACAAACCATACCATTACTACTGTCACAACAACAGCTATACACAAGTACTCACCCATAATCAAATACACAAACACACATACAAACACAAAGACAACCATACACAGACAACCCATACCATTACTACTGTCATCACAACTATACACACATACAGACACGTGTACACACATACAAACACACAGCCATAAACAACCACTCAAGTACAGACACACTCACCCATAATCAATTACACAAATACACACCTATTACAAACTCAAAGACACACACCCATCTCCTACCATTACTACTGTCATCACAAGTACACACAAGTACACACCCATAATCAATTACACAAATACACACCTACTACAAACTCAAAGACAACCCATACCATTACTACTGTCAGCACAAGTACACACAGACACACCCGTACCCTCTTGATACACTTGTACATACAGACCTACAAAAACAAAGACACACCCATACCATTACTACTGGTACCACAACCAGTACAGATACACTCACCCATAAACAAATCGTGTCCCTACAAGAATATCACAAACCATATACCCTTTTTGGTAAAGAACGCGGATGTCCGAGAAGCCCCTACGTCATCACCGCCATATGCAAAAGTCATTAAGTATGAGTCATCGGTGTGTAGGGAAGCAGGCGGGCGGCGTGAGAATAGCTTGTCTAACTGCCACGTCAGCTACGTCGTGTGCAGAACCAGTGTATAAAATAGACGGCGTCTCTTGTGAGCTCAGTACCAGTTCACGGGCTGACTTGGCTAGCTACAGCAGTGAAACAGGTTGATGTGAGCAGTGTTCGTGTAGTAACCAGATATTGTTCACGTAGTGACTTGGCTAGCTACATCGGTGAAACAGGTTGGTGTGAGCATTGTTCGTGTAGTAACCAGATATTGTTCACGTAGTGACTTGGCTAGCTACAGAGGTGCTTCAGGCTGGTGTGAGCATTGTTCGTGTAGTAACCAGATATTGTTCACGTACTGACTTGGGTAGCTACAGCGGTGAAACTTGGTTTGAGCCTTATTCGTGTCGTTGGCATTTGATAAAACAGTGAAACATATATTGTAAGAAAGAAAAAACAACCGAAAGTGTGACTTGTGACCAGTTTATCGATATGACCACCAGATCTACTTTCACGTGTTCAGTGTGCGACAAAGCCTATTGTGATAAGTATACCCTTAATCGTCACATTCGGACCATTCACGAGGGGAAAGACCAAATATATCCCTGTCAGTTATGTGATAAGGTGTATAATACGAACGATGGCCTACAAAAACACAAACGAATACGTCATCAGCCACGTATGAATACACCAAACACTACAATACCAGAGACGACAGCACCACCTGTCTATTTACACCAGCCTCGTAGTCTAACGCAAGTACCAGACTGCCACCACTGTATCTTCAATGATAACCTTACCCGCCATAATGGGAACATTCACAATGATTATCCCTGTCAGATACGTACCAATCTATACAATTCGAACCTACAACGGTACTTACATCACCAGACATCACGAGAAAGGATGACACCCTTAGACATCCTGGCAACACCTCCACTCATAGTAGCAGAGGATATCCAACCAAATGATAGAGACAGCTTGGCAGCCCTTAAGGCGTACTGCAAGGACCTATCGCTTATGCTACCCAATCAAGTGGTAGTATTAGAAAAAAGTGTCGACCACCGCTATCGGGTGGTTTTGGTATGATAAAAAGAAGTATTCAGATATCTTGTATGATATCTCATACATGTCTTTATTCTGGATCCGAAACAAATAAGGTATGTGTGATGACTTCGACAACAACAGTGTTTTTGATAGTCAACCAGCAGAGCCCAGAAGAATGAAGATCACTAATCCAGAACTTTTTGGTTTTTCACTAAGCATCTATGTCATTGATTGTTTCTTATATCACTAAACTGTTTTTCACTAATCATGTATGTCATTGATTGTTTCTTATATCACTAAACTGTTTTTCACTAATCATGTATGTCATTGATTGTTTCTTATATCACTAAACTGTTTTTCACTAATCATGTATGTCATTGATTGTTTCTTATATCACTAAAGTGTTTTTCACTAAGCATCTATGTCATTGATTTTTTTTCTCTTACGATATATCTCTAAACTGTTTTTCACTAATCATGTATGTCATTGATTTTTTCTTATATCACTAAAGTGTTTTGATGAATAACACACATATTTTGGTGATAAAAATATTGAAACCAAGTTTTTTGTTGATTTTCTTTATTGGTTTTGTTTTCATGACGTTGTCTTGTCGGCTCAGAGCTTACATTACCAGACATGAACAAAGTCTTAGAAGAAGTTATGGCAAATACAGAACAGTCAAATGTATAAAAACTAGGAGTTAACCAAGTATGAAAAGGCCTAAAGAGAGAAATGTCTCGGCCAAATTTATAAAAATAATCAATGGAAAAAAAAATCTTGGCCAAATACGAAAATTTGTCAACCAAATGGAAAAAAAATATTGACCAAGTAATGAAATACACCATTCAAGTTTATGAAAAGTCGGAAAATTTGTCAACCAAAAAGGGAAAGATGTCGGCCAAATACAGATATAGCTCGTCCAAATTTATAAAAACCTAGGAAAAAATAACCAAAGGCGAAAAGGCCAAAATACTAAATGTCGCGACCAAGCTTATAAGAATCTAGGAAAAAATATTACAAATAAAAGGTTGATCAAAAATTATAAATTCAAACATTATAAAAATAACCAAATATGAAAAACATCGTCCAAAGACAGAAATATTTCAACTAAACTTATAAATAAGTCACCAAAAGGGAAAAGGTCAAGTACAGAAATAGCTATGGAAAAAGTAAGTCCACAAAACTAAGAAAAAAAATGTAACTTCTGTAGTCAAATGTGTCTTATCTGAAAAGACGCTATCAATGTCACCCCTTTCCTTGTTTTACTTTACCAAAGACCTTCACCGTATCTGGTACAGAAACCCTTATACAGCACTCATCTCTCCACACTCTTGGTATCTTTCTAATACAAAGTGGTTACATCACCAAGAACTTCAAACCTCAATTGTACACGTGCTCCATTGAAACACCCATGACAGTTAACAACATGTATGGCCATGTAATCTGTGAGTCCATCGGGGATAGTTCATCCGAGTATTCGTCACCAAAGATCCATTTCCCATGGCTGACATCTTCAACTTGCTATAACACAACTTATTCTAATATACACTTTACATGAAATTTCCCAAATTTGGGATCTATTAAAGAATACGTAATGAGATACACAAAGACACCAAGAACATATCAGACAAAACAACTCACAAACTAAAAACTAATACCATATCAGATGAACCAGCCAACAACTACTACTAGAACACAAACATATAATAAGGAAACACATGACACACAGAGCTTACAGACAAATCACTTGGACTCAAACAAATTTTGCTTCTTGTACTGTAGAATTCTACCAACACTTCTTTCCTATCACCAAAACTAAACATCTACCACACAACCACTGGTCATTTGTCCAACATAATACTCATACCCTCGCCAACGACATTAAGGAAACGGCATACTTACACATTGTCAGACATTGGATTTAAATCCCATACTACTAACATATCACCGGTGTCTAATTCCCCTGTTTCACAAAAACACCCTCTTGTCAGTTGTTACTGGCCTGAAAACCATTACACCAGTCCATAATTGTTACTCCTGGAAGCTACACTCACACTGTCGTATCTGTAGTATGAGTCTGCGATCAGAGATTCTTCTATAGAATCACATTGTAATCCTAACGTTGACACTTGTTTTAAAAACGTTTTAACCTACTTGTTTAAAACTTTTTTCACCTTCCATTCATCAGGTACAATGACAGCTTTAATTGATAGACGGACATCGTGGTCAGAAGATGAGGATTGTTGTGAAGATGACAGTGTTTTGAAGGAGGATGATTCTGGCTTCTTCACACCAGCTTTATCATTAGACATTTTGTTCTGTCAGAAACCTACTCGTGGCACCCAGCCAGCTTTAGATGTACCAGAGACAACCTTTGCTTGGGGTGATGATTCGTCTTCAGATGAAGATATTGACCTTTTGGCTAGTAGTCATGCCCCAGAGCCTCTCAAGAAAATTAATGTATTGTGGAACGAAAAATATCCTACTGATGGTGTCGGAAGGTGTTCTTCTTCAACGAATAAGGTGTGTATGGGTAGTAATTAGCATAATTCACATGTGTATTTTTGTAAACATAACCAATATCGAAAGACCTAGGTGCTATACATGTTTTCTATGTACATCTCTCTATACCACAAACCATCAGTGACTATACCTTTACCCTTTCTCAAGGCGTGACCAAAAGAATGTCGACAGTCTGTTTTTATGCCTTTTACCACTTCTCATTGTGAATTTTTTACTGTTTATTTCTTTACTGAAGTAGTAGGTATTGCAGTCTTGTAAGTTTCAATGTGTTTTATTTACCTCCACAGGTTAAGTTTGCACCAGAACCTCATTTCTTGACAGTCCATACTGTTGGCAACGAAGAACGCAATGGTAACTGGCATCATGTAATCAGAGAACGTGAGAATTTTGAAAGCCGTATACTAGACTTGGAAAAAATTTTGAACCCAGTCTTGAGGGACAACCACAGAAGAAAGGTCATCGAACAAAGGACAGCAGTGAAGAAGGCAGCTGTAGTCTAATTAGCATGTATATCTCTCTGCCCTATTAAAAGAGTTATAACCAGAAATAAAACTAGTATGCGTTTCCTTAATGTCGTTGGCGAGGGTATGAGTATTATGTTGGACAAATGACCAGTAGTTGTGTGGTAGATGTTTAGTTTTGGTGATAGGAAAGAAGTGTTGGTAGAATTCTACAGTACAAGAAGCAAAATTTGTTTGAGTCCAAGTAATTTGTCTGTAAGCTCTGTGTGTCATGTGTTTCCTTATTATATGTTTGTGTTCTAGTAGTAGTTGTTGGCTGGTTCATCTGATATGGTATTAGTTCTAAGTCTGGTTTGTGAGTTGTTTTGTCTGATATGTTCTTGGTGTCTTTGTGTATCTCATTACGTATTCTTTAATAGATCCCAAATTTGGGAAATTTCATGTAAAGTGTATATTAGAATAAGTTGTGGTATAGCAAGTTGAAGATGTCAGCCATGGGAAATGGATCTTTGGTGACGAATACTCGGATGAACTATCCCCGATGGACTCACAGATTACATGGCCATACATGTTGTTAACTGTCATGGGTGTTTCAATGGAGCACGTGTACAATTGAGGTTTGAAGTTCTTGGTGATGTAACCACTTTGTATTAGAAAGATACCAAGAGTGTGGAGAGATGAGTGCTGTATAAGGGTTTCTGTACCAGATACGGTGAAGGTCTTTGGTAAAGTAAAACAAGGAAAGGGGTGACATTGATAGCGTCTTTTCAGATAAGACACATTTGACTACAGAAGTTACATTTTTTTTTCTTAGTTTTGTGGACTTACTTTTTCCATAGCTATTTCTGTACTTGACCTTTTCCCTTTTGGTGACTTATTTATAAGTTTAGTTGAAATATTTCTGTCTTTGGACGATGTTTTTCACATTTGGTTATTTTTATAATGTTTGAATTTATAATTTTTGATCAACCTTTTAGTTGTAATATTTTTTCCTAGATTTTTATAAGCTTGGTCGAGACATTTCGTATTTTGGCCTTTTCGCCTTTGGTTATTTTTTCCTAGGTTTTTATAAGTTTGGACGAGCTATATCTGTATTTGGCCGACATCTTTCCCTTTTTGGTTGACAAATTTTCCGACTTTTCATAAACTTGAATGGTGTATTTCATTACTTGGTCAATATTTTTTTTCCATTTGGTTGACACATTTTCGTATTTGGCCAAGATTTTTTTTTCCATTGATTATTTTTATAAATTTGGCCGAGACATTTCTCTCTTTAGGCCTTTTCATACTTGGTTAACTCCTAGTTTTTTTTATACATTTGACTGTTCTGTATTTGCCATAACTTCTTCTAAGACTTTGTTCATGTCTGGTAATGTAAGCTCTGAACCGACAAGACAACGTCATGAAAACAAAACCAATAAAGAAAATCAACAAAAAACTTGGTTTCAATATTTTTATCACCAAAATATGTGTGTTATTCATCAAAACACTTTAGTGATATAAGAAAAAATCAATGACATACATGATTAGTGAAAAACAGTTTAGAGATATATCGTAAGAGAAAAAAAATCAATGACATAGATGCTTAGTGAAAAACACTTTAGTGATATAAGAAAAAATCAATGACATAGATGATTAGTGAAAAACAGTTTAGTGATATAAGAAAAAATCAATGACATACATGATTAGTGAAAAACAGTTTAGTGATATAAGAAACAATCAATGACATAGATGCTTAGTGAAAAACCAAAAAGGTCTGGATTAGTGATCTTCATTCTTCTGGGCTCTGCTGGTTGACTATCAAAAACACTGTTGTTGTCGAAGTCATCACACATACCTTATTTGTTTCGGATCCAGAATAAATACATGTATGAGATATCATACAAGATATCTGAATACTTCTTTTTATCATACCAAAACCACCCGATAGCGGTGGTCGACACTTTTTTCTAATACTACCACTTGATTGGGTAGCATAAGCGATAGGTCCTTGCAGTACGCCTTAAGGGCTGCCAAGCTGTCTCTATCATTTGGTTGGATATCCTCTGCTACTATGAGTGGAGGTGTTGCCAGGGTGTCTAAGGGTGTCATCCTTTCTCGTGATGTCTGGTGATGTAAGTACCGTTGTAGGTTCGAATTGTATAGATTGGTACGTATCTGACAGGGATAATCATTGTGAATGTTCCCATTATGGCGGGTAAGGTTATCATTGAAGATACAGTGGTGGCAGTCTGGTACTTGCGTTAGACTACGAGGCTGGTGTAAATAGACAGGTGGTGCTGTCGTCTCTGGTATTGTAGTGTTTGGTGTATTCATACGTGGCTGATGACGTATTCGTTTGTGTTTTTGTAGGCCATGGTTCGTATTATACACCTTATCACATAACTGACAGGGATATATTTGGTCTTTCCCCTCGTGAATGGTCCGAATGGGACGATTAAGGGTATACTTATCACAATAGGCTTTGTCACACACTGAACACGTGAAAGTAGATCTGGTGGTCATATTGATAAACTGGTCATAAGTCACACTTTCACTTTTTACAATCACAAAGAAGTTCTGATGTATACAATATATGTTTCACTGTTTTTTCAGCTGCCGACGAAACGAATAAGGCTCACACCAACCTGTTTCACTGCTGTAGCTAGCCAAGTCAGTACGTGAACAATATCTGCTTACTACACGAACAATGCTCACACCGATCTGTTTCACTGCTGTAGCTAGCGAAGTCAGCACGTGAACAATATCTGCTTACTACACGAACAATGCTCACACCAGCCTGATTTAAAAAATACCTCTGTAGCTAACCAAGTTAGCACGTGAAGTGGTGTAGAGCGAGTGAGGAGACACCGTCTATTTTATACACTGGTTCTGCACACGACCCTACATAGCTAACGTGGTAGTTTTTGAAGACAAACTATTCTCACGTCACCCGCCTACTTCCCCACAAACTGATGACTCATACTACCACTTAATGACTTTTGCATATGGGGGTGATGACGTAGGGGCTTCTCGGACATCCGCGTTCTTTACCAAAAAGGGTATATGGTTTGTGATATTCTTGTAGGGACACGATTTGTTTATGGGTGAGTGTATCTGTACTGGTTGTGGTACCAGTAGTAATGGTATGGGTGTGTCTTTGTTTTTGTAGGTCTGTATGTACAAGTGTATCAAGTGTGTACAGGTGTGTCTGTGTGTACTTGTGCTGACAGTAGTAATGGTATGGGTTGTCTTTGAGTTTGTAGTAGGTGTGTATTTGTGTAATTGATTATGGGTGTGTACTTGTGTGTACTTGTGATGACAGTAGTAATGGTAGGAGATGGGTGTGTGTCTTTGAGTTTGTAGTAGGTGTGTATTTGTGTAATTGATTATGGGTGAGTGTGTCTGTACTTGAGTGGTTGTTTATGGCTGTGTGTGGTTGACTTTGTGTTTGTATGTGTGTACACGTGTCTGTATGTGTGTATAGTTGTGATGACAGTAGTAATGGTATGGGTTGTCTGTGTATGGTTGTCTTTGTGTTTGTATGTGTGTTTGTGTATTTGATTATGGGTGTGTACTTGTGTATAGCTGTTGTTGTGACAGTAGTAATGGTATGGTTTGTCTGTACTTCTGTATCTGTATGTGTGTATGTGTGTGTGTTTGGTTGTCTTTGTATTTGTGTGTATCAAGTGTGTACTTGGGTGTCTTTGTGGTTGTATGACCCTCTTTGTATAATTTTTACACACCCCACAAAAAAGAGACTTGTATCTCTAATAACGCACCAGCTAATATTCTTGTCGCTAATATTGGTAGTACTATTATCACTACTAGTGATTCCTCCTCACTTTACCCACCACCATTGCACTATACGTACTTTCCCCTACAATTTAAGTGGTCACTCGACTACTTGACCACTGCTTGACCACGTCATCGATCACTTTAACCACTACCATAATCTTAGGCACATCGTCCTCTACAATTTAAGTGGTCACTCGACCACTTGACCACTACTTGACCACCACTTGACCACTACTTGACCACTAATTTACCACCCTTTAATCATCAACATATCATTACAATCACTTTTCCCTAACATTTCCTCACTTGACCACTTGACCATTGCTTGACCACTACTTGACCACTAATTTACCACCGTTTAATCATCACCATATCGTTACAATCACTTTCCCCTAAAATTTCCTCACTTGACCACTTGACCACTACTTGACCACTGCTTGACCACTAATTTACCACCCTTTAATCATCACCATATAGTTACAATCACTTTTCCCTAAATTTCCTCACTTGACCACTACTTGACCACTGATTGACCACTAATTTACCACTCTTTAATCACCACCATATCATTACAATCACTTTTCCCTAAAATTTCCTCACTTTACCACTTGACCATTGCTTGACCACTGTTTGACCACTAATTTACCACCCTTTAATCATCACCATATCGTTACAATCACTTTTCTCTAAAATTTCCTCACTTGACCACTTGACCACTGCTTGACCACTAATTTACCACCGTTTAATCATCACCATATCGTTACAATCACTTTCCCCTAAAATTTCCTCACTTGACCACTTGACCACTACTTGACCACTGCTTGACCACTAATTTACCACCCTTTAATCATCACCATATCGTTACAATCACTTTTCCCTAAAATTTCCTCACTTGACCATTGCTTGACCACTGCTTGACCACTAATTTACCACCCTTTAATCATCACCATATCGTTACAATCACTTTCCCCTAAAATTTCCTCACTTGACCACTACTTGACCACTGCTTGACCACTAATTTACCACCCTTTAATCATCACCATATCGTTACAATCACTTTTCCCTAAAATGTCCTCACTTGACCACTTGACCATTGCTTGACCACTGATTGACCACTAATTTACCACTCTTTAATCACCACCATATCATTACAATCACTTTTCCCTAAAATTTCCTTACTTGACTACTTGCCATTACTTGACCATTGCTTGTCCACTGGTTGACCAGTGTGTAACTGTGAACATAACACCTCTTATCTTATTACATTTATGACCACCCCTATATCGATCACTCCTACTTGACCACTAATACCCACCCCTTACCACCATATGATACCCATTACAACTTTATAAGATTTCCTTTGTAATCGGTGAATAAGCTACTATGAACAAAACCACCCTTTAATTTCACTAAGACACTACTATCACCCCACGTTTATCATCATACGTTTATGAACATTTAAAACAATTGGTACCGACCCGTCACACCCTTGCCAGTTTATATATCACTCGCCACACATAGTAACAGATCATATACCCTACGTAACCAAAATATATAACTTTCCCTTCAACCCCTTCATACACCGCCACTTTCCCACTAATTACTTTCACAGAAACTTACCCGCCAAAAAAATTTCACCCCGTTCCAGAGACAAATTCCCACCAAAAAAATAGACCAGCCAACCTTAATTACTTTCACAGAACCCACAGATTTTCCCACCAAAAAAAAAAAAAAATAGACCCGGGATTTTACCGCCAAAAAAAAAATTTCACCCGTCCCCAAAAAAACTATCAGCCGCCATTACCCGCCATAATGGATGTCAAAATACGTGTGTAAGTCGCATCACCCACTACTTACGGGACATCCTTGAGCAAGGTACAGTACCCGTTTAGCCCACCCACACACCCGCCATCAGGGTTACATGAAGCCATGGAAGCAAGTGGTGGATGGAGTGTGAGAGCAACCGACAGATTGTTGTTGGTTATGGTCTGCACTCTGCGGCGGTAGGCAGAGGTTCTCATCAGTAAAGACAATGGCTATGGCCACCGACTAGTACAGTCACTGTCCAGAAGTAAAGAAATGGCAAACTACCTTCTGCAAAACTTGCCAAGAAACCCTAACAACCATGAAAGAAAACATAAGTTTTCCAGACGGTTGTTATGGGAGAAGGGTTCTGCAAAGAACATTCTACTGAATGAATGAATTAAGTTATGACTAATGAAGTTACTTCTCTTTATTAACAACGATTGCCTCCAAGAGGCAGATGAAAGTAGAAGATTTTTCAGTGCAATTAGTATCTAAAAACACTTGAAACGATGAAGTATTTTAAAAAGCGAATAGGAAAAGATAACGAAAGGAAAAACAACACTAACATAAACAGAAACAGAAATGAAAAATATAAACAGATATTGGGGTATATTTCAGTTTGTGACACCATTTTATTCCTCCTCCAGAACACTCATTACTATCAGTACACTATCACAGTGCTAAAGAATTCACAAATGTGAGTAACAAACATTTGTCAGGCTGGCTTTCTTAATAAATTAGAAGAGAAGTTCACGATAATAAATAACCAAACCAAATGTCTGTAGCAGACACATCTCCATAAAATCTGCCTTCAGTGTCTTTGCCTCCGTGTGTGAGGAGATTTGAATTGCTAAATAGATTTTACATTCAACTGTCAAACTTGATCGTTTTCTGTTATTCAACTAAAGCAGACATGACAGAACTATCAAATATTTGGTTAAGTCTAAATGGAAAATGTTTATTCTTCAGAAATATATTTTCACAATGATGATCTTGCTTCCTATCATTTACATTGGAAATGTAACTTGTTTTCCTGTGGCATGTCACGTGTTGTTAACTTTGAGATGGAGACAAGATTGTATTTAACCAACAAACACGGATTTGCCATAACTAGGCCAAACACCATACAAGGGAATGCATGGCTGTTATGAATGTCCTTAGAGCTATGTAGATAGTTAGTTGCATGTACTTACTGGACGTTACAATTAACCCCATCATTTTTGTCTATTTGTTTGATTTACAAGGCTATTTTATGTTCAGTAGTCTGCAATCACTTAGTGAACTACCGACGGCTCATACCATCGAAATCAGCGCAAAGCGATCTGTTTCTAAATTGCCATTGCTGATTTCGAACCCAGGATCGGTGTGTCGTGGAAATGTGATACTGTGCTCACTCACCCCTAAACCATTGGCATCAACACTATCTTCATCATCACCACCAACATTATCATCACCATCATCATCATTATCATCACCACATTGCAGTTATAGACATATTTCAGGCGAACGAAAGAAGAAGAAGAAGAAGAAGAAGAAGAAGAAGAAGAAGAGGAAGAAGAAGAAGAAGAAGAAGAAGAAGAAGAAGAAGAAGAAGAAGAAGAAGAAGAAGAAGAAGAAGAAGAAGAAGATCATCACCATCATCATCACAATAATCATCATCATCATCATCATCATCATCATCATCATAGTTAGTTAGTTAGTTAGTTAGTTAATTAGTTAGTTAGTTAGTTAGTTAGTTAGTTAGTTAGTTAGTTAGTTAGTTAGTTAGTTAGTTAGTTAGTTAGTTAGTTAGTCAGTTAGTTAGTTAGTTAGTTAGTTAGTTAGTTAGTTAGTTAGTTAGTTAGTCGACAGATCATCCTCATGGCACATTGAACCATTCAGTCCATAAGTTCTCGGATCCCCTCCTCAGCAAATCCCGCAGCGTGTAGCGGCTAACGACATTAGTTCTGTGTTGGTTTATCAATCTTCTGTGGCTTCCTGCGTAGTGTTCTTATTTGGCCACACCTATTTTAATTTGCTGTTCTCGCAGTCTGGCCATGGTTGTAGATTCGCAGTCATCACTTGGTTCTCGCAAAAGTCTTACTTCTCGTAGTGCATTCAGAATGTCAGCCTGGTCCATGGCGCGTCCGCCCTCCACATTAGCCATACCTGCGAGCTTGTCAGCCCGCTCATTTCCTTGTACTCCCGCATGCCCTGGCACGAAGATGAAACTAATCTTTGCCAGCCGAGACCGCTCCAGAGACAGCAACCACTCTCTTCGGATCCACCCCGTCTCTATCCTCTTGAGCATGCTCATTGAGTCGCTAAGGACACATGCCCTAGTGAATGTCTGTGTCTCGAGCCATGTTATTGCTTTACTTACTGCCATGACTTCCATAGTCAGGCTACTTGTGGTCTCAACAAAAGCACCAGAGTCCTCCTTCACAATTCTCCCTCCGGTCCGCGCCGTAAAGGCCCATGAGCTTCTCACATGTCGGACGACCGACCCATCTGTGTAAATGACAGCATCACCGTCTAACGAATTCTCGAAAATCAACGCTTGTACTTCCGCCTCCACAGCAGCCGGATTTTCTTGTCTGCATTTTCTGTCTAGTTGGATGCAAACTGAAAAGGACGTACAGAAATCTGTTGGCACTTGTACCCACTCCTCGCCAGGTTCTAAGTCCTCCAGTGAACACACCTGTTGAAGAATGTCTTCGGCTTGACCCATCCACGACCTTCCTCTTTTTAACCTGCTGCCCTTCACCTTCCTAATTTCACTATGCAGTGGATGTTGTGTGTTTGCGTTGACTCTGAGGTAGGCACGTGCTCTGCAAATTTGTAGTCTGTCTTCAATGGTTGGAAAATCAAGAAGGTAGCGCATAGCCCTGCATGCTGTATCTCTTGTACATCCAAGAATAATGCGCATAGCTTCGTTTTGTATCCTTTCCATCCTTTCTATCTGCCTACGGCTCAGAGTCAGGATCGCCATCGCATACTCAAAAACAGACATGACCAGCTCCTCGTATAGGAGGCATAGATGGCGCTGCTCACAGTTTGTTGCCGCCATCACCCGCATCGCAGCCAAGCCCCGCTTGGCCTTTGTTATCACCTGGTCTATGTGCTCATTATAAGCAAGGCTTCGATCAAAACGTATCCCTAGGTAATTCATTGCCTGCGTTCTTTCCACAGTCTCTGAACACAGATTAACAGTTGGTGTTGGCGTGTTGACAATATGATTATTCAAAGAGAACCATGTCACTGTTGCCTTTGTTGGGTTGACCATTGCCCCAGCTTCAGCACACCAAGTACTTATGCGTTTGAGATCGGTTTGCAGTTCCACAGCAACCTGATCTCTATCCTTACCCTGACGATACACTAAAACATTGTCGGCATATGACAATGTCCTCCCCGGTACCGTGATCTGCTCGCTAGTGATTCTCACTGTGTAGGCGTTGAACAGCACTGGAGATAATGGTGATCCCTGTGGTAGGCCAGAACATATTGTTGTTGGTTCCGACGTCCAACTGCCACATCTACAAACTACTTTTCGTTGGAAGAGGGCTGCAGCGACCCAACTAAGGAGGAACGGACTTATCTTGAGTTCAAGAAGCTGAAGCATTAGAAAATCAAATGGTACTCTATTGTACGCGTCCTCAAGATCAATCGCTGTAGCAAACGTTTCAATGCCTGAGTGAAAACCTGCATAAACATCATGGGCAAAAACTGCTGCATTGGTCCAGGTTTCTCTTTTGGGACGGTAAGCTCCCAGGGTGTGTGGAAAAACACCTTGCTTCTCTAACTGGCTGGATATTTTTTCTGGCAATTAACTTCTCCAGCAGCTTGCCTATTGTATTCTGCATGGCTATTACTCGATACCCTGAATTTTTGTGTGGCTTTTGTCAGGCTTCGGCAAGGGAGTCAGATAGCTGTGTAACCACTCCTCCTTGATGCTAGCACTCCCTATACTGTTGTTGTACATGTTTTCTAGTTTCTCTAGCTCGTTGTCGGTACACCTATTGATGTCGTCATATCTTATCTCTATGGAACGCTGAGTGAACTAAAAAGACTGTTAGATTCATACAGGAGACAACATAGCAGTTATAGATGTTAGTTAGTTAGTTAGTTAGTCGCGGTTCCAACTTCATGGCAACGGGTCGTCCCCATATTGCTCCGTTCCTGTGCCAGTGAATATCACAAAATGCTCCTCACTGCCCTATGTGAACAATGGAATAGACAGGAGTGTCGGCAAGCCAACAGCCCGCACAGGTACACTGTGCATAATGCCGCCACCAGAATGCCAACACAAAAGTCCTCCACGAAAAATACAGTTCATCGTCGATGAAAACGGCAGTCACCAGAAAGACTACATTGACCGGGGTTTTATCCCATATGGCTCGGTCTCTTTCTGCAGGGTGACCCACCGAAAGCACCACACAAAGCACAAACTCCATAGCTACAGCGACAACTCCCAGGAGTCTTCTGAAAAATGCACTCAAGAACCGAAAAGGCAAACCAGTCAATCCAGCAACAGCCGGCCGTCATCGTTCCGAACATGCAGTTCATGCGAAAAACAACTGCGGACATTTGCAAAAGCATTCCACGTGAAATTCACAGCTCACAGTGTCGCGCCACGCACTCACTCAGTAGCAGGGCGACGGAACCATAGCCTCCTTAGTCGCCTCTTACGACGTGCATAGTAGGCAACAGTGTTACTATTCTTTGCTCCCGCGTATGGGCCCCGGCAACACACGGGCGAGTTATAGATCTTATAAATAGAGTTATAGATAGATATAGATAGAGTTATAGAGTTATAGATAGAGTTATAGATGTATTTCAAGCGAACGAAAGAAGAAGAAGAAGAAGAAGAAGAAGAAGAAGAAGAAGAAGAAGAAGAAGAAGAAGAAGAAGAAGAAGAAGAAGAAGAAGAAGAAGAAGAAGAAGAAGAAGAAGAAGTCATATCTTATGCCATCTGGCACAGGAGCGCTGTTTTTTTATCGTCGAAGCACAGCCTTGATTTCTTTCACTGTCATTGTGTTTTCATCCGAAATGTTCTAGGTCTTACACCTGTCTGATGTGACCTCCTTGGCAAGATTTCGGCCTCTCATGTCTATCTGGTTGCTCTGCTCTAGGTAGCGTTCGAAGAGGATTTTGCCGTTGTTCTCGTCAGTCCTCTGCCAGGTGATGTCAGCACCTTGGAAATCAGAAATTCTCTTATTCTTGACTACCCCACTCATGCTTTTATGTAGTCGCCAGAACAATTTCAGTGACTTGTCTGTGCTAATTCTTTGATATACCTCTACCCATTTTTCACTTTTAACAACTTTTAACCAGTTTCTTGAAATTGCTTAATTCTGTGTGCATCTCTCTTTCTAAGTGCATGCAGGGATTAGGATGGACACCTCTGTTCTTCTCGGCGTTTTGCCATTTCCTTACAGCACTATGCTAATCCATCCATGCCTTCTCCACCTCAAAATTCCACAGGGTGGCTGCTGCCAGCTTTTATTCCTGCCCTGAAACTTTCTGCACTTGTCGCGCCCTATTTTACTCACCAAATGTTGCCCTGTACTGTCATACCGGAAAGTCTTGACCGTTGACTTGTGCTGCCTGGTTCTGCCTTTCTCCACCAATATGCTGCAAGGGTGGTGGTCGCTGCCATAGTACCCTAGGACACCCCATTTACACACTGTAGTGAGTGCAGGAGAAACCAGCGCCAGATCAATAGCACTGTCCTCATCATCTGGGCGGCGTGCTGTTCTGGTGATACAGCTACAGTTGATACAAACCAGGTCAATGGTTTCAAGTGTAGTCTCGAGCTCCTCCCCCTGTGTGTTGGAGGAAATTTTTCCCCATGACTTGCCTTTAGCGTTGAAATCGCCACAGAAAATAACATTTTTTCGTGACCTAATATGTCTCTTAAGTACTGCCACTTCTGGGAATTCACACTCGCGTTACGGGCATAAACATTAACCAACACGAATGGTAGACTGGATTGAACTCTGACCGCCTGTATTTGTATGTCGTCTCTGTTCCAGCTGGACATGTCTAGATCTGAAGCAACCATACTGTCACGGACGAGAATCTCCATTCTCTGACGTCGCCTGTTGTAGAAACATTTGAAGCCGGCCATTTTGAGTAGCCTATCACCCAGTCTCGTCTCCTGGAGTGCTAGAATGTCGTTCCTGTAAACCAGATTTTCGAGAATAGGACCACGTTGTTTTACGCTGGCGCAGTTCCAGTGTAGAATGCGAGTGTACCTGAGGCCCAGACGGTTACATTTAAGTCTAAAACGTCTTACCCCTCCAAGCTTGCGTCGCTTGCGGCTACCAGGTTGTCCCCGTCGCCTGTTTTGTTGAGTGCCTTCCGCAAGGAACACACAAATTGTTCACCATGTTGAAAAGACCGAACACCACATAACCACATACGTTGCGAAAATTCACCCAAGGATAGCTTCGCTCAATGCACAAAACTCTGTAGCATCGGCGCAGATCTTGAGAAGAAACTCCTGGTTTTACATCCTGCACCCAAATTAAACGTAGGAGATGAAAATATTCATCCCCTACGCGAAACAGATGACGTTCACATAAACAAAACAACCGTCTGTCGCCATCTTGACCGGAAGTCTCAATCATCGTCATCATCATCATCATCATCATCATTATCACCATCATCATCATCAGCATCATCATCATCACCATCTTCACGGACGGATGGTTGGAGCATGGACAGGCGGTAAATGTTCGCTCACATGATCACAAGTCTTGGACCTTTTCTGTATTCTTGTTCAGATTATCTGATATGACCAAGCCATCCAGTTTTTTTATCCTTTTGTCTTCCCTGTTCTCATCACGATTGCCAAGTGCTGCTAAACTTTCAAGCTGACCAACAATCCCGACTGTAGCGTCTAATTTCTCTAATGAATTTACCCTTTGTATTTGTACCTTGAAGGACTGCCTCATCTATTTTTCTGTCCACCCATGGTATTCTATTCATTATCATGAGAAACCAC
>JACEFZ010004748.1:330000-332500 GCA_014155875.1 Cepaea nemoralis
AGATGGAGTACTTTGTGACAACGGGAAAGATGTGGTACGTCATGACAAGGGGAAAAATTGACATGTCAGCCTGGAATATAAGTATTAATAGTACATATTTAAAGAAGGAAGACAAAACTCTGATATACCGACTAAAATAACAATTATCGGGCATGGCAAGAAGAAGACAAGGAAACGCAACCAAGCTCCTTTTCGGGGCGAAAAAAAACAGCCGATAGGGAAGATGACGGATAGATAAAGAACAAAACACGCACGAACGACAAACGGAAAGTTACATTTCTACCAGGAAAAAAAAAACCACCACTTTAAGATAAAGTAAAGAAATGCAGAAAAAGAAAAGTATGAATGTATCGTAAACACGTACACAATAATTCGATAAACAAGCGTAGATTGTGTTGGGCAGATATATTTCAGACAGAATTGCATACCACGTAACTCGTATAATGATTTCTGACATCGCTTATTGGAAACTCATGGGCGAGCTCATGAAATCTCGGCCAGTGATAACACATAAATTGCTGCTCTCATTTGTGACAGATACATTTTATGAAACTCCCTGTTGCTAGGACAGGAAGGCTGGCAATTTTAAGTTTGCTATGCTGGGGAATGGCTGTTAGGTATAAAATTATTTCATCACAATGCTATTTGAAAGAGAGAGACTGGAGGGAATTGAATATAATTATATTGATGAGGTGCGTGCATTTTCACAATTGTTATTATCATTCTGGTTCCCGATTAGGTTAACCCTTTCTGTCCGAGTTAGTTATTTTAACATAATACGTAGTATTCCGAGTGCAAATGGCTGGGAGAGATTAAGAAACAGCTGGGATGCAAATATTTGAAGTTGCAATGAAACCCGAACGAGTTAAAGTGAAGATGGGAAATAAATATTTGAAGCTTATACGAAAAATAAACAGACTGAAGTAACAGCCGGACCAGAAGTACACACAATAAAACTAAATCTTAAAGTTAAAAGTTAGTTGCATATCCTTTACAGGACATGGCAGTCAACCCCAGCATTTGTTGGCTGTTTGTGATTTCTTGGCAAGTTTACGTTCAGTAGTTTGCCATTGCTTTCTGCGCTCATACCATTTTATAAAAACCTAACGCAAGGCGGTCTGCTGCCAAATCTCCCCCAGCTTTGTTTCGAACGCGGTATGCGAGATTACGAAATACGTCTTTAAACCCTTCGCCACAGGTGCAAAAGTGTAAAAAAACGCAAACTTAGTGTGCTAAAGTTATACATTAAAAATAAATAAATAAAATTGAAGGTGTTACTTTTTTTTTAAAAATCTTGTTAAATTTTTAAAAAAAAAACAAAAAAAAACTAAAACATGAGGTGCTAAAGTTAAAAACTCAAATCTGTTAAATTTAAAAAAAAAAAAACATAAATAAAAAAAAAAAACATAAATAAAAAAAAAAATTAAAACGTTAGCTGCTAAAGTTAACAAAACAACACCTCAAACTTAAGATGCTAGAGCAGCGTTGTGATAAGTAGCGTTGTGGCAAAAAGCGTTGTGCAAGTAAATGTTGGCAATTAGAGTTGTACAATGAAATGAAGAAATCAGGACTAAAGTGGGGGTTACAGCTGCACTGAATTTTATTAGAAGGCAGCAAGTCAAATGGTTTGGCCATTCAAGTAGGGTACCAACTAACAGTATACCACAACAAGCAATGATGTACAGACCAGAGGGAAGCAGAGGAAGAGGCCGATCACGTAAACGATGGACGCAGGGAATAACAGAGACCATGGGAATATTGATACATGAAGCCCATAATCGGGCACTCTCACGATGTTTATATTTCACCTCGACACCGCAAGGTACAAGAGGAATATGATGAGATTAGATGATGAGAGTTGTACAAGTAGTATGTGGGATGCAGCGTTGTACTAGTAGCGTTATAACAATTAGCATTGTTCAAGTAGCGTAATTCAAGTAGCGCTGTGATAAGTAGCATTATTCAAGTAGCGTTTAAGGTACTGAAATTAAAAACACTGAAACTTAAGGTGCTAACTTTTTTTTTTAAAGGTAAAAAAATTAGGTGTTAAAGTTTAGAAACTACAGCTCAGTGTGGTATAATTAAGAAACTAAAACTTAATGTGCTAACACAATTATATATTTCAAAACTAAAAATTAAGGTGCTAAAGTAACAGCTGAGACATAAAATATATGATATAAAACTAAAACTTAAGGTGCTCAAGTTGTTAAAATAAAAACACTAAAATGTAAGGTAATAAAAGGTAAATGCTTAGATAAGAATACATGATATGAAACATTTGGGTCCTAAAGTAACAGCCTAGACAGAAATACATATTCGAGGGGGCTTCAAATGAAAACCTTAAAAGTGTGATAGAAATTACAATAACCATGCCGTTGTTTTGTAACCTCTAAATATTGTTATTAAGTATGTAGAGAGTGTCAATCACGTGACATCACGGTGAAGACGAACACGGTGACGTCATAAGAACAGTTTAAAGATGGCCGCCCCATTTTTGACA
>JACEFZ010004748.1:337500-412500 GCA_014155875.1 Cepaea nemoralis
AGAGGAATATCACTACTGTCCATAAGCTATAAGATACTATCCGCAGTATTACTAAATAGACTAAAACCATATTCAGAATACATATTAGGTGACTACCAGGCGGGTTTTAGACAAAACAGATCAACAATAGATCAGATATTTATCTTACGACAAATAGCCGAGAAACATTGGGAATATAAAAGAGATCTCCATAACATTTTTGTGGATTTTAAAAAGGCTTATGATAGTGTCCATAGGAATAGTCTATGGAATGCTATGCGGGAATTTGGAATACCAAGGAAGTTAATCAACATGACCAGACTATGCATGGAAGATACTTATAATATAGTAACATATAAAGGCAGGAAATCAGACCCTTTCCAAATAACATCTGGCTTGAAACAGGGTGATGCACTATCGCCGCTACTCTTCAATCTGGCTCTAGAGAAAGTTGTAAGGAGGGTAAAGGAGGAATGTGATATTGGAGGAACATCCAAGCTGCTTGGTTATGCAGATGATATAGATATTATAGGGGAACATGAACAAAAGACATTGGAAATATTGACTCACTTAAAGGAAAAAGCCCAACAGATGGGGCTGGTTATCAACCAAGATAAGACAGAATATATGGTAATTTCAAAAGAAGGAATGGCTAAAAGCTCTGGCCACATACAAATAGATAATATGACCATTAAAAGAACGGAAACATACAAATACCTGGGTACAATCTTTAACTGCTCCAACATCATAAGGGAAGAAATACAAACTAGAATCAATTCTGGAAATAAGATATACTATGCACTACAACATCTACTAAAATCAAAGGCGCTATCTCGTAACACCAAGATCACAATATACAAAACACTGATCAGACCAGTTGTGCTGTATGGCTCTGAAACCTGGAGTACAACGAAAGGAGACGAAGCCTTGCTACAAACCTTTGAGAACAAAGTTTTAAGACGCATCTTTGGACCCATTAGGGATACACAAAGTGGAGAGTGGAAAAGAAGAAGTAACAAAGACATGTATGATCTGTTTAAGTCCCCGCTAGTCACTGGTATCATGAAGGCTAATGAAGACTATAATGGCTGGGGCATATAGAAAGAATGGAAGATAATAGGGAAACAAAACTCGCTTACACTCAGGAAATAAATGACCGTAGACCCCGAGGTAGACCAAGAAGACGGTGGAGAGATAATATATATATATACAGACCTACAAGCACTTGGAATCAACGACTGGCAAGAGAGGGTCAACCAGAGAGACGAATGGAGACGGATTGTATCTGTAGCAAAGAACCTCAATGGCTCGGAACGCTGAAGAAGAAGAAGAAGAAGAAGAAGAAGAAGAAGAAGAAGAAGAAGAAGAAGAAGAAGAAGAAGAAGAAGAAGAAGAAGAAGAAGAAGAAGAAGAAGAAGAAGAAGAAGAAGAAGAAGAAGAAGAAGAAGAAGAAGAAGAAGAAGAAAAGAAGAAGAAGAAAAGAAGAAGAAGAAAGAAGAAAGAAGAGAAGAAGAAGAAGAAGAAGAAGAAGAAGAAGAAGAAGAGAAGAAGAAGAAGAAGAAGAAGAAAGAAGAAGAAGAAGAAGAAGAGAAGAAGAAGAAGAAGAAGAAGAAGAAAAGAAGAAGAAGAAGAAAAAAGAAGAAGAAAAAAAAGAAGAAGAAGAAGAAGAAGAAGAAGAAGAAGAAGAAGAAGAAGAAGAAGAAGAAGAAGAAGAAGAAGAAGACGTTTTTTAAATGGCTTTGATAGCGACGATAGTGAGGGAATAGGTCTATAATTACCCAAGACGCTATTATCAGTTGAGCCATTTTTAAGTAGGGAATAAACTTTAGCAACTTTAAAGGCAGATGGAAAGTAGTTTTTGGACAGGCACTGGTTATATATGAACGTTAAGAGAGAGAGAGAGAGAGAGAGAGAGAGAGAGAGAGAGAGAGAGAGAGAGAGAGAGAGAGAGAGAGAGAGAGAGAGAGAGAGAGAGAACAGTCAAACAAGCAAAGGAAAGACCGACTCTTTAGCGAACAGATAGGTACACTGATTTACAGATAGGAATTAGCCGCAATGAACATTTAACATTAATGCTATCCGACAACGAATACTATCGATACCACCGGCTGAGAAACCCTCGCACAACAAATACACCAGGATGTGGTGAGACAGTGCCGCTTGTGAAAACGTCACCTCTCCGCCAGTATCGCGGTGCCTGTTTTGTTTCTGGTTGTACCGATTCCTTAGGGGACTTTCTACCACATGTGGGCTCTGGAAAGACGGAGAATTCGACCTACATGGAGTAATCTACATGATTGTGTTCGTCTTCTAAGATGTATGTAGATGTGTCAAATTAGAAGATGTATGTAGATATTTAAGTTCAGAAGATGTATGTAGATGTTTCAAATTAGAAGATGTGTGCAGATGTTTCAAATTAGAAGATGTGTGCAGATGTTTCAAATTAGAAGATGTGTGCAGATGTTTCAAATTAGAAGATGTGTGCAGATATTTCAGTTCAGAAGATGTATGTAGATGTCTCAATTCAGAAGTTGAATGTAGATGTTTCAAACCAGAAGATGGATGTAGATGTTTAAAATCAAGAGACGTATGTAGATGTTTCAATACTTATTTTTATTTTATTATTTCATTATTATACATGTTTTGACTGTCTATTATTTTTGGGTGGATTAACACTCGGTGATATATATTCATCATTATGGAGTCCGTGTTTAGTATGATGTCTCATTGTTTGCAGGAGCTACAAATACCAAACTGTTTGTATTTTCTATGTGTGTTTAAACGTATAAAGTATTTGGTTTGGAGTAGGCATGTGTGTTCTGACATAAATTTTCCACGTCCTAGGCAGGAAGTTGTTGTTCAACCCAAACCCTACATTGATATACTAGGCAAGTTTACGTTGAGCAGTTCAGCTTTGTGAGGAGTGTCTGGTTGAGTGGGCTAATACGCCCGGCTTCCATTTGGGGGACCCAGGTTCGAATCCTCGACAAGGTAATGAAATTTGTTTTCTGTCGGAAGCAAAAAGAAAACCAAACGTCTTTGTAACTAACATCTTCAGGTAACACGATATTAGAATTGTTCTGGTAGCGATAAAATCTAATCTGGCACGTATTTAAATGGCCTAGCTACTTAGTTTACTGATACTGATATTTCCCCATACATTTTGGGAAAACTGCATGGACATTTCATGTTTCCTTAAGTAAAGTAAGTAGAGGGTCTTCATCACACATTAAGGCGAACTGGAAATAAATGTAATTTAAGGAAAGAGCACTTTTACAAACCTTTGGCGCATTCGGCATATGGCATTAGACATATTAATACTGAGTTAAGTGCACGGAGCGACACTGTAAGCTGTTGATTTCATGTGAAATGATTTTATATCTGTCCGTGGTTATTTGTGTTGTGAGGAATGCATCTCTTGGCGGTAAAAAAAACCTATGGACAATGGAGAGGTTGTCGGGCGCCTATGGGATCAGGTGGAGAAAGCGGTGGAACAGACGTAGAACCCGTATGTGGAGAGAATGATATGGCGGGTCATTGGCAAACTGAGAGGGGAGACTAGGAGAACTTTCAATCAGATAGCATTTGGAACGATTAGCAGTGTGACTCTTCGCTGACTGTTGAACGAGGGGACGAGGAGCGTGTGGGAATGTCCTGAGTGCAGTGATGTTGATTCTTCGTTCAACTTAACTCAACTTTTATTGTGAACTGCATGTTCCAAAAAATAAAAAATAAAAATAATGGCAGCAGGCCGTTTGCTGAACTAGCTGGTTTTGCATTATGCAGTAACAATGTGTGTGCAACTGATGGTATTCTAGTGATTGCCGCTTCAATAGACTATTAACTGTCATATTAGTTGTGGACAGTTGTGTTGGCATTCTGGCAACGGCCTTATACATGTATGCTTGTGCGTCATATTGGTTTGTCAGGACTGCTGTCTGTTCAACGTGTTATATAGGGTAGTGAGGAACATTTTGTGTGATATTCCCTGGTACAGGAACGAAGCATTATAGGGCGACCCTTATCGTGAAGATGTTTTTACGACTAACGACTTACTAACCAATATTATTATAGACCAATCAGCACTTTGTGGGTGGTATGGTCGGTACTACTCCGACCGCCTGTATCTCCGGAAACATTTCCTGGTACCAGTTAAGGTTGGGTCGACCTTGCAGCCCAATTTTCACCAACCGTCTAGATGTGGATTTGAACCAATGAACCCGGGCCGACAATCGAGCCTCTAGCCACTAGGCTGCCGCGGCTTCCTTTGTTTTCTTCGCCGACAGTTTAATTGTGTTGGTTTTGTTTTATTAATCTTGTCTCAAATGTTCTGATCATTTTCTTTCCACTAGTTTCTGTGTTCTTCTATTTAATGTCTTTCGTTTACATCCTTCTCTTGTGTTGCTGTTGCTGTTGTTCTCCTCCTCTTCCTCCTTCTCTCCCTCCTCCTTCTTCTACTTCTTCTTCTTTTTCTTTGTCATCATCATCATCATCATCATCATCATCATCATCATCAGATTCTTCTTCTTCTTCTTCTTCTTCTTCTTCTTCTTCTTCTTCTTCTTCTTCTTCTTCTTCTTCTTCTTCTTCTTCTTCTTCTTCTTCTTCTTCTTCTTCTTCTTCTTCTTCTTCATCTTCTACTTCTTCTTATTCTTCTTCTTCTTCTTCTGCAATTACTACTGTTGCTGCCGCTGCTGCTGCTAAAATTACTACAACAAGTGCTCTACTACCACTACTACTGATATAATTACTACTACCTCTATTACTACTGTGTACTAATACTAATACTACTGCTGCTACTACTACTACTACTACTACTACTACTACTACTACTACTACTACTACTACTACTACTGCTGCTGCTGCTGCTGCTGCTACTACTACTACTACGACTACTACGACTACTACTACTACTACTACTACTACTACTACTACTACTACTACTACTACAACTACTACTACTACTGCTGCTGCTGCTGCTGCTACTACTACGACTACTACTACTACTACTACTACTACTACTACTACTACTACTACTACTATTACTACTACTACTACTACAGTGGCTGCAATTACTATATTACTAATACTACTACTACTACTACTACTACTACTACTACTACTACTACTACTACTATAGCTTCTAATACTATCATTACTTCTACTATCACCACTACTGCTATCACTACTATTACTAATACTACTACTACTACTCCTTCTATTACTACTACTACTATTAATATTACTACATAGTTTACTACTGCTGCTGCTGCTGCTACTACTACTACTACTACTACTAGTACTACTACTACTACTACTACTACTACTACTACTACTACTACTACTACTACTACTACACACACTAATATCACTACTACTACTACTACTACTAATACTACTATATCTACTACTACTACTACTACTACTACTACTACTGCTACTACTACTACTACTACAAATAATAATATCACTACTACTACTACTACTACTACTACTACTACTACTACTACTACTACTACTACTACTACTACTATTAAAACTACTACTATCACTACGACTACTGCTACTACTACTACTACTAGTATCACTACTACTACTATCATTACTACTACTACTACTACTACTACTACTACTACTACTACTACTACTAACACTAAAACTACCTATCACTACAACTACTATCACAACGACTACTATCACTATTTCTACTACTATTACAAGAACCACTACTACTACTACCACTACTACTTAGGGGAGTCTCCGTGGCTATGTGGTCAAGCCGTTTGATTCGAGCTCCGAAGGTTGTGGGTTCGATTCCGGGCCGCGTCCTTCGGTTCATCCTTCGGTGAAATCTTTCGGTGACTCCTGTGGGTCGTCACTAGACCAACGGAGTTCGTGCTTTGTGAGACGCTTTCCGCGCTGCGGAAAGAGACCGAGCCATATGGGATAAAACCTGGTGCCATGAAGTAGTCGACAGGGTCGAATTTAAAAGCGACCTTTTTACTACTACCTCCATAACTGCTACTGTCATTACGTGTACTACTAACACTACTACTACTAGTATCACTACTACTATTATCACTACTACCACATCTATTACTACTACTACTATCACTACTCCTATTACCACTACAACTATCACCACTGCAACTACCACTACTACATTGCTACAAGTATCATTAGTACTACTACTATCACTACTACCACTACTACTAGTTCTATCACTACTACTACTATCATTACTACTAATACCAACACTACTACTAGTTCTATCACTACTACTACTATCATTACTACTAATACCAACACTACTACAAGTTCTATCACTACAACTACTATCACCACCACTACTATCACTACTGCAACTCCCTCTACATCTAGTACTATCACTGCAAATACTATCACTACTACTACTATCATTTTACTTCTCGTAACACTACTACCGGTACTACAATCATAACTACTGCTATCACTACTACTACTACTACTATAACTACTACTAATACTACCACTTCTACTACTACTACTACTACTACTACTACTACTACTACTACTACTACTACTACTACTACTACTACTACTACTGCCACTACTACTCCTACTGCTACTACTACAACTACTACTACGATCACTAGAACTACTATCACTACTACTACTATCAATAGTACTACTTTCATTACTGCTATCTCTACTATTATTACTACTACAACTACTATCACTATTGCTGCTGCTGCTGATGCTGCTACTACTACTGCTACTACTACTACTACTACTACTACTACTACTACTACTACTACTCTACTACTACTACTACTACTACTACTACTACTACTATCATTGCGACTACTATTAACACTACTACTACTATCACTACCACTACTACTCTCATTACGACTACTACTGACACTAAAACTACTATCACTACTACTACTACTACTATTACAACTACTACTACTACTACTACTACTACTACTACTACTACTACTACTACTATTACTACTACTTCTACTTCTACTACTACTACTACTACTACTACTACTACTACTACTACTGCTACTACGACTGCTACTACTACTACTACTATTACTACTACTACTACTACTAATACTGCTTCTACTACTACTACTACTACTACTACTACTACTACTATCACTATTACTATTACTACTACTATCACTACTACTACTACTATTACTACCCCTACTACTACTACTACTATTACTACTACTACTACTACTATTACTACTACTATCACTACTACTATCACTACTACTACTACTACTACTACTACTTCTACTACTCCACTACTACTATCACTACTACTACTATCACTACTACTACTATCATAACTACTACTATCATGACTACTACTACTACTACTACTACTACTACTACTACTACTACTACTACTTTTACTACTACTACTACTACTACTACTACTACTACTACTACCACTACTACTACTTTTACTACTACTATCACTACTACTACTATTACTACTACTATCACTACTATTACTACTACTTTCACTAGTACTACTATCACTACTACTACTACTATCACTACTACTACTATCACTACTATTGCGACTATCACTACTACACTCACTACTACTACTACTTTCACTACTACTACTATCACTACTACTACTACTAACACTACTAACACTACTATTACTACTATTACTACTACTACTACTAGCATTGTTACTACTACTATCACTACTATTGCGACTATCACTACTACACTCACTACTACTACTATCACTACTAATGCGACTATCACTACTACACTCACTACTACTACTACTTTCACTACTACTACTATCACTACTACTACTGCTATTACCACTATTACTACTATTACTACTATCACTACTACTACTAGCAGTTACTACTACTATCACTACTTTACCTTTTACCTTAAAGGTAAAGACTTTCCAGTATGACAGTACAGGGCAAGATGTGGTGAGTAAAATAAGATGTGACACGCGCAGAAAGCTTCAGGGCAGGGAAAAAGCTGGGAGCAGCCACCTTGGTGGAATTTCGAGGTGGAGAAGGCTTGAGTGGATAAGCGTAGTGCTGTAAGGAGATGGCAAAATGCCAAGAAGAACAGAGCTGGTCATCCTAGTCCCTGCATGCACTTAGAAAGAGAGATGCACTTAAAAGTAAGCTATTTCAAAAAACTGGTCAAGGTGGTTAAAAGCGAAAAATGAGCAGAGGTGTGTCATAGAGTAAGCACAGACAAGTCACTGAAATTGTTCTGGCGACTACATACAAGCATGAGTTTCAAGAATAAGAGCATTTCTGACTTCCAAGGTGCTAACCTCATCTGACAGAGGACTGACGAGGGCAAGGGCTCTTTGAACGCTATCTAGAGCAGAACAACCAGACAGACATGGGAGGCTGAAATCTTGCCAAGGAGGTCACCTCAGACAGGTGTAAGGCCCAGACCACTTCTGATGAAGACACACTAACAGTGAATGAAATCAAGGCTGTACTTCGACGATCAAAAAACAGCGCTCTATGGCCTGGTGGCATAAGATACGACGACATCAATAGGTGTACCGACAACGAGCTAGAGATACTAGCAGACATGTACAACAACAGTGTAGGGAGTGCTGGCATCAAGGAGGAATGGTTACACAGCTATATGATTCCCTTGCCGAAGCCTGACAAAGACCACACAAAAAATTCAGGGATATCGAATTATAACCATGCAGAATACAATAGGCAAGCTGCTGGAGAAGGTAATTGCCAGGAAAATATCAAGCCAGCTAGAGAGGCAAGGTGTTTTCCCACCTTCCCTGGGTGGGTACCGTCCAAAAAGAGAAACCTGGACCAATGCAGCAGTTTTTGTCCATGATGTCTATGAAGGTTTCCACTCAGGCATTGAAACCTTTGCTGCAGCGATTGATCTTGAGGACGCGTACAACAGAGTAGCATTGGATGTTTTAATGCTTCAGCTTCTTGAACTCAAAGTAAGTCCATTCCTCCTTAGTTGGGTCGCTGCAGCCCTCTTCCAACGGAAAGTAGTTTTTAGATGTGGCAGTTGGACTTCGGAACCAACAACAATATATCCTGGCCTACCACAGGGATCACCATTATCTCCGGTACTGTTCAACGCCTACACAGTGAGAATCACCAGTGAACAGATCACTGGACCTGGCAGGACATTGTCATATGATGTTTTAGTGTATCGTCAGGGTAAGGATAGAGAGCAGGTTGCTGTGGAAATACAAACCGAACTCAATCACATAAGTACTTGGTGTGATGAAGCTGGGGCAATGGTCAACCCAACAAAGGCAACAGTGACATGGTTCTTGTTGAATAATCATATTGTCGACACTCCAACACCAACTGTAAAGCTGTGTTCAGAGACGGTGGAAAGAACGCAAACAATTAATTACCTGGGGATGCGGTTTGATCGAAGCCTTGCTTATAATGTGCACATAGACTAGGTGATAACAAAGGCCAAGCGGGGTTTGGCTGCGATGCGGGTGATGGCGGCAGCAAACTGTGAGCAGCGCCATCTATGTCTTCTGGTCATGTTTGTTTGTGAGTATGCAATGGCAATCCTGACTCTCAGCCGTAAGCATATAGAAAGGATGGAAAGGATACAGAATGAAGCTATGCGCATTATTCTTGGATGTACAAGAGATACAGCATGCAGGGCGATGCGCTACCTTCTTGATTTTCCAACCATTGAAGAGAGAATACAAGTTTGCAGAGCACGCGCCTACCTCAGAGTTAACGCAAACACACAACATCCACTGCATAGTGAAATTATGAAGATGAAGGGCAGCAGGTTAAAAAGAGGACGGTCGTGGATGGGTCAAGCCGAAGACATTCTTCAACAGGTGTGTTCACTTGAGGACTTAGAACCTAGCGAGGAGTGGGTACAAGTGCCAACAGATTTCTGCACATCCTTTTCAGTTTGCATCCAACTAGATAGAAAATGCAGACAAGAAAATCCGGCTGCTGTGGAGGCTGAAGTACAAGCGTTGATTTTCGAGAATTCGCTAGACGGTGATGCTGTCATCTACACAGATGGGTCTGTCGTCCGACATGTGAGAAGCTCATGGGCCTTTACGGCTCGGGCCGGAGGGAGAATTGTGAAGGAGGACTCTGGTGCTTTCACTGAAACCACAAGTAGCCTGACTATGGAAGTCATGGCAGTAAGTAAAGCAATAACATGGCTCGAGACACAGACATTCACTAGGGCATGTTTCCTTAGCGACTCAATGAACATGATCAAGAGGATAGAGGAGGGGTAGATCCGAAGAGAATGGCTGCTGCCTCTGGAGCGGTCTCGGCTGGGAAAGATTAGTTTCATCTTCGTGCTAGGGCATGAGGGAGTACAAGAAAATGAGCGGGCTGACAAGCTCGCAGGTGAGGCTACGGTGGAGGGCGGACGCGCCATGGACCTGGCTGACATTCTGAATGCTCTACGAGGAGTAAGACTTTTGCGTGAACCAAGTGATGACTGTGAATCTACAACCATGGCCAGACTGCGAGAACAGCAAATTAAAAGAGGGGTGGCCAAACAAGAACACTACGCAGGAAGCCAAAGAAGATTGATAAACCAACACAGAACTGGTGTCGTTAGCCGCTACACGCTACTAACACTACTGGTAATATCGTAACTAATAAAAACACTACTACTATTATCTGTACTGTCCATTCATTCCATCGAGTACTATAACAACTACTATCACAACTACTATTATCACTGCTATTACTATCACTATTACTATTAAAAGCAAGAGGTTCGACTCCATTGCACACGGTTGTATCCCACGTGGCTCGGTCTCTAGCCACAGTGCGAACTGCCATAAGCGTTTCACGCAGCACGAACTCGGTAGCTCCAGCGACGAGCTCCACGATAAAATTGCATTTGTGAACAGAATGACGTAAGCCGGAATCGAATCCACAACCTTAAAGCGCGAGGGAGACGGTGTAAACACTTCACCACTGTGACTCTCTAGTCATGATAATTGTACTAATAGCGAAAATACTTGTAGTAGCAGTTATATTTATGGTTGTTTTAGTAGTAGTACTAGTATAAGTAGTAGTAGTACTAGTAGTAGTAGTAGTAGTAGTAGTAGTAGTAGTAGTAGTAGTAGTAGTAGTAGTAAAAGCAGCAGCAGCAGTAGTAGTAGTAGTAGTAGTAGTAGTAGTAGTAGTAGTAGTAGTAGTAGAAGTATTAGAAGTAGTAGTAGCAGCAGCAGCAGCAGCAGCAGCAGTAGTAGTAGTAGTAGTAGTAGTAGTAGTAGTAGTAGTAGTAGTAGTAGTAGTAGTAGTAGTAGTAGTAGTAGTAGTAGTAAAAGCAGCAGCAGCAGCAATAGTAGTAGTAGTAATAGTAGTAGTAGTAGTAGTAGTAGTAAAAGCAGCAGCAGCAGCAGTAGTAGTAGTAGTAGTAGTAGTAGTAGTAGTAGCAGCATCAGTAGTAGTAGTAGTAGTAGTAGTAGTAGTAGTAGTAGTAGCAGTAGTAGCAGCAGCAGTAGTAGTAGTAGTAGTAGTAGTAGCAGCAGCAGCAGTAGTAGTAGTAGTAGTAGTAGTAGTAGTAGTAGTAGTAGTAGTAGTAGTAGCAGTAGTAGTAGTAGCAGCAGTAGTAGTAGTAGCAGTAGTAGTAGTAGTAGTAGTAGTAGTAGTAGCAGCAGCAGCAGCAGTAGTAGTAGTAGTAGTAGTAGTAGTAGTAGTAGTAGTAGTAGTAGTAGTAGTAGTAGCAGCAGTAGTAGTAGTAGCAGCAGCAGCAGTAGTAGTAGTAGTAGTAGTAGTAGTAGTAGTAGTAGTAGTAGCAGTAGTAGTAGTAGCAGCAGTAGTAGTAGTAGTAGTAGCAGCAGCAGCAGCAGTAGTAGTAGTAGTAGTAGTAGTAGTAGTAGTAGTAGTAGCAGTAGTAGTAGTAGTAGTAGTAGTAGTAGTAGTAGTAGTAGTAGTAGTAGTAGTAGTAGTAGTAGTAAAAGCAGCAGCAGCAGCAGTAGTAGTAGTAGTAGTAGTAGTAGTAGTAGTAGTAGTAGTAGTAGTAGTATTAGAAGTAGTAGTAGCAGCAGCAGCAGCAGTAGTAGTAGTAGTAGTAGTAGTAGTAGTAGTAGTAGTAGTAGTAGTAAAAGCAGCAGCAGCAGCAGCAGTAGTAGTAGTAGTAGTAGTAGTAGTAGTAGTAGTAGTAGTAGTAGTAGTAGTAGTAGTAGTAGTAGTAGTAGTAGTAGTAGTAGTAGTAGTAGTAGTAAAAGCAGCAGCAGCAGCAACAGCAGCAGTAGTAGTAGTAGTAGTAGTAGTAGTAGTAGTAGTAGTAGTAGTAGTAGTAGTAGTAGTAGTAGTAGTAGTAAAAGCAGCAGCAGCAGTAGTAGTAGTAGTAGTAGTAGTAGTAGTAGTAGTAGTAGTAGTAGTAGTAGTAGTAGTAGTAGTAAAAGCAGCAGCAGCAGCAACAGCAGCAGTAGTAGTAGTTGTAGTAGTAGTAGTAGTAGTAGCAGCAGCAGTAGTAGTAGTAGTAGTAGTAGTAGCAGTAGTAGCAGCAGCAGTAGTAGTAGTAGTAGTAGTAGTAGTAGTAGCAGTAGTAGTAGTAGCAGCAGTAGTAGTAGTAGTAGTAGTAGTAGTAGTAGTAGTAGTAGTAGTAGTAGTAGTAGTAGTAGCAGTAGTAGTAGTAGTAGTAGTAGTATGTGTAAAACTAACATAGAGACATATGTACTTCAACACAATGTCGTGCGTAATATGTGTATCAAATGAAAATACCAGTGCACTTCTACACAATTGTCTATGTGTGCACCAAATACAGAGGCAAATGAACTTCAACAGAATGTCGTGTGGCTGTGCCAAATATAGTGACACGTGTTCTTCAACAGAATATTGCACGCGTGTGTGTACCAAATATATACTGTTCAAGAAAAGAAACGCAACATTATTTTAGTTTCAGTTGCAAACTTGTACCAACATTTTATTGACGATGCTGATTCTCCCACTGTAGTCAGTTCTGGAGATGCCCGCCCGTAAGAACAGGACCTCTGTAGGGTCTTCTAGCCCAAAGACCAGCGTCGTGCAGTCGGTTCCTGACCATTTGATCTGAAATGAGACGAGCTCCTGTCATTGACTGGGCTGTGGATGACGCAGAAGCAAATCGATTCCTAAGGTGACGCAGTCGTATGAAGCCATCTTCGGCACCAGTTGTGATTCTGGGTCTTCCACTGCTCGGCCGGTCTGCCACTGAGCCGGTTTCTTGAAATCGCCTCCAAAGGCTACTAATGATGCTTCTAACCACATTAAATTCTCTGGCTACTACACATTGTGACTGTCCAGCCTGTAAACGTCCAATGATGATGAGTCGTTGTTCTGTAGTGAGATGGGCAATACTTGCGCATTGAATTTTCAACTGAATTTATTTGAGGACCGTTAATCTTTTATAGACATTCAATAATATGGTCAGAGAGTTTTGTGTTCAGTAAGTTTCACGGGATTATCGTGAACCTGTCACGAATTATTGTCCAAAATGTTGTTTTGACCTTGACCTCTTTCTTGATCTCACGAATCATTAGATGAGCACAATTCAGGTAACCACGAGAAATTAATGACCAGAAGGACAAAGTCGTTAGGTTGTTTTGGGGGGAACAGTATATAGAAGCCAACCCACTTCAACACATTGCCGTGTGTTTTTACAAAATATAGAAACCAATTCACTTCAACACAATGTCGTGTGAGCGAGTGCATAAAATGTAGAGACCAATGCAATGCTTCAACACAATATCTTCAGTGCGCTGCAAACCACAGTTACATTATATATCGAACTGTTACATCGACTGTAGCTCACCCCAACAACAATAAAACAAAAACATAACACAAAGCTGTGACATCTATAATTGACAGGTGTCAGTCTACAATCGATACGTGATTTATAAGCCTTCGTACATAGAACTATGCATTAGCCAGAAAGGGAGAATGTATTTTCACACATCACAAGAGGTTATATTTTTCGTGCTTTACTCTCTGCGGGGCTTCAAGAAAAGATCAGGCAAATAAAAACGTGTTGAAACGCAATGACATTTGTAATTGGAAAATGTGAGGAAGAAAGTGCTATAAGGTGGGGTACTAAATAAAGTTTGTTGTTTGTTCTTTATAGAACGTCGCAATCAATTCAGGCAATTTATTGCATGTTTGTGATGTTCTAGGCAATATTACGTTGATCAGTTTGCTGCAGGGGAACATAATGAGAAATTAATGATAGTTCAAGGGACGAAAGGTTGTGAAGAGACAAAGCCACTTAAGTCACACAACATGTTTTATAAAAAGAAGGAGGCGGAGAAGGGTACGGATAAGGTGGGTTTACACAAACTTGGCGTTTGTAAATAAATGGCGATCGCCTCGAATATATCTTAGTGTTTTAGTTTATGTTTGTGTGACTAGTGCAGTGTGTACCTCACGAGATGCAGCGAAATATCATCATCCAGTGCCTTGCCGGCTGGCGTGGACGATCACGCCTCTCCACAAATTGCGATCTCCGACTGCATGGATCATTTCGTGTGTTGACACATTTCCGTGCCACGACACAAGACTGTCAAGAATCTTCTCACTCTGTCTTCGCCCATCTCTCTTTCCGCAAAAAAATGTTTGCTGTTGTCACAACATCTTCCACGTTTTTTGTCTTCTCATCAATCAATCAATCACGCGCCATGCCGGAAAGCGTGGGCGGTCATGACTCGCCATTTCACTCGATCATCAGAGTCGTGGATCAGCTCAGTGTTCCAGTCTCGACCATTCCATGTGGCTAAGCCATCCAGGTATTTACTTCTCGGTCTTCCCCTTCCCCTTGGTCTGTTCCCTTCGATCTTGCCAGTTGTCACCAAGTTCTCCAATCCATTTCTTCTCATAACATGTCCAAAAAAACTTTGACTGTCTACGTCTAATTTCTCTAATCAATAACAACCATGACTGTCTCTGTCTGATGTTTGTAATAAGTTGTCTTCGCGACTCAGCTTCTCTTTAAACGTCATGATTGATTGCTCATTTTACTGCCAAATTAAGTTTCAATTCTTCAATAAAAACCACATCTCCAAGGCTAGCGAAATATATAAGACTAAGCAATAATTCCTGGAGTCTATTGTTTATGTCTTCACTGTTCAAATTCACCAAGGAAAAACATTGTTAAATAGATAATTAGATAATTTATTGTCAACAGAATTAGTCTGACCGATTATTTTCCTTCTCAAAAGTAATAAGATGGGGTGATCCATTTGTCATTACCTAAGGCTGTTACATGAAGCCATGCGTGCAGGTAGTGGGTGGAGTTCAACAGCAGTCGACAGATAGTTGTAGGTTATGGTCTCAAATTTCACGGCGGTAGGCAGAAGATCTCCATGTGTGTGTGTGTGTGTGTGTGTGTGCGTGCGTGCGTGCGTGCGTGCGTGTGTGTGTGTATATATGTGTGTGTGTTTGTGTGTGTGTGTGGACAATGGCTACTGTCATCGACCAGTATGGTCACTGTTTAAAAAAAAAATGCAATAGCAAACAACTTCTTTACATATTGATGTATTTGGTTGTTTCGCGATTTGAGGTTTGAAGATTGAGTACAACCCACTACTGGCAACGTCGATCATATTCCGGTACGAACCATGGGCCTTGTCCACGTCAGATCGGAAGCACTAGACTCGAGTTTCGCTCTCGTTTGATCTCGTCAGTAGTGCATATCCCTGACTCGAGCCGGGGCCGAACTTCATGCTTCACTGGCATATGCCTAGAAAATTAAACATGACTGCTCACGCTAAACGCCACGCTAAACGGCACGCTAAACGGCATAGCACATGATAATAATGAAGGCTGTTTTAATAGTTGTCATTAGTCAGACATCTCAGGTGCATTTGTTTTACTTTATTCGCTGGTTCTTAACCCGAGTGCACTCATGCTGGACGGAATTTGCATGAGAGTTAGAATTATTTAACATGTACCCCGCCATCAGGCGGACCCACTCCAACGTCTGAGGTACTTGTAATTTACATCCCCAATTAAGCATTTAGTATACAACTAGGGTTAGAAATAAATTATAATAAAACAGAGATTATGGTCGTCTCTAAAAAGAAAGAAATACCGCAATATATTATACGGGTAAATTTGAATATTCTTAAACAAGTGAACCGGTAAAACTATATCGGAACAATCATAACATCTGATGGGAGGTATCGTGAAGAGATTAGAACAAGAATCGCTATGGCGAATGTAGCCTTTTGCAAGATGGAAAACATATTGACCAATAAAAGTATGTCAGTCGCAACAAGAAAAAAAGTGTTGAAGTGCTACATAGAGCCTGCACTTTTGTATTTATATGAAGTGTCGACAATGAGCACACAAACTGAATAACATCTCATGGCAGTGGAAATGTAGTGTTTCTGATGAAAATGATAAGAATACCATGGCCATATAGAAAAACCAAAGAGCAAGTCCTACAAGAAGCAAATTAAAGCTGTAAACTGATTAGAGAAATTAGACGTAGACAGTCACAATTTTTGTGTGTGTGACACATCATTAGAAGAAATAACCTAGTGAACTTGGTGACAATTGGCAAGATTGAAGGGGGAAAAAAGCAAAAGTGAGGCAGAGAAGTAAATATTTGATGTACTTGGCCACGGAGCTTGATCGAGACAAGAAAACAGAGCTAATCCACGAATCTGTTGATCGTGTAAGAAACATGACCGCCCACATTTATCGGTATGGCACATGAATTCAATGAAGAGAAGTTAACGTTTATGTCTAACTAACCTCCTATCTCACTCAACATTGCACTGAAAGTTTAAGAGAGAGTGCACTTGACCTTTAGACACGAAACTTCCAAGCTGAGTATTGTAAACACACAACTATTCTATTGACAACAAACGCAGATTTTTCACATCAAATTTAAGCTAACGTATATGTTTTTTGAATATAGCGTTTAGGTTATATTTTTTAAAAATCGTTTTCATTTTCTCCAAAATTACAGAGGCCGCTGAAATGGGATAATATGCTATTGACAGTTGGAATACATACGCCCTGCCGGGAGGGAACGTAATATTCCCGGCAAGCTGCGTGCGAAGAAATTACCGTGTTCGGGTGACTAGAGTTGTATTCAATAGTTTGGCAGCTCACGTTTGATTATCTGGCCTGGCAGTTCAATTTTTAACTGTGCTGTGCTGTGCCAGAACTCAGTGTGATATTTTTGTTTTGGTATATTGACCGTTTTAAATTTTCATTTCTTTTTAAGGTGGTTGGGAATCAGAAAATGCGTGTTCTTTTTATTTTTCAACCTTTGAGTGTTCTGAAAATTATGATTTTGGGAATGCGTGAGGTGAATCATAGACTAAACATAAATTTATCGTCTCTCCGTGGCGAAGCGGTTACGGACGCAGTTAGTAACCCCGCATACTCGCGTTCGAAACTCAGCTGGGGACGACACTGCAGCAGACCGCCTTTACGTTCTTGTTGTTGTTTTTGTTGTTGTTGAAATGATATGGGTGCCTGTAGTTCAGAAAGCAATGGAAAACTACTGAACGTAAACTTGCCAAGTGTTCACGATTAGCCAAAAAATGCCGGGGCCGACTGCTACTTCCTGTAAAGGATATGCAACTAACCCAATCGTTGTCTTGGGCACATGTTGGTTTTAGTCCTTGCCTACCAAAAGTGTGACATTGATTAAAGTTTGGTAACTGCAAGATATGTAACAAATTTACTACAGTTCTTTGAAAGTCAGGCTTAGACTCACCATAGCAATGTATGATTTGAAAAGGTGACGAAAACGAAGTAGAAGAATAAGAAAGAGGAGGAGGAGGAGGAGGAGGAGGAGGAGAAGGAGGAGAAAGGCAAAAGGAGCTTGCATAGCACTTAGACATGTGTCCAAATCAAAAGAAATTAACCGTAGCACCAAATATTTATCTCTAATGTTAAATAAAATTGAAATAATTTGGTAAATTGAAACGCCATGAAAGTTTGGAGAGAACAATTATGGAGAGGTATATTCCCTGGAAGAGAGGAAGATGAAAGCCAAAGAGAAGATGGGTGTAGGATGTGGCGGATGATCTCTATATGGGTGTATCGGACGCGGACATCTTGCTTATGACCGAGAAGTTGGAAATAACCAAATTCAAATGAATCAATCGGTGGAAAAAAACAAAGACTCTGGTGCTGGATATTGCAAACATTGAACGCACGAACAAAGAAACTTTGTTTTTAAAGGGTTAAAATTGGGCACGCAGGCCCGTCTGACACGAGGATAGTAGAACTAGACATCCCACTTCCCAGAGCCCACAGGGAGAACGAAATAGTGCAGAAGCTAAAAACATACAGGGTAGAGAATAAAACAGAGATGAAAAATATGTGGAGAACATGGGCGGAGCTGCAGGACCCAACAAAAGATACATCGGCTTGTCGTCAGTTGGTTAATTGCCACATCCTTATGAGGGATAAAGGCACAAAATAGATCGGTTTGGCGTGAGTTGATTACCGACCTCTGTCACAATGATGGATAAAGGCAAACGATAGATCGGCTTGGTATGTGAGTTGATTAAGCACCTGTGTCACAATGAGGAATAAAGATAAAAGAAGAAGAGGAAGTTGACCATGCATCCAAGTTCATTTGTTCATCAACGAGGTTTGTTCGTCAAGAGGAAGCAACAGGGTCCTATACTCGTGTGGTTGTGTCTGTGGCGAAGGTGTTATGGACGCAATTCGTAATCACGCATACCGCGTTTGAAACACCGCTGCAGGCGATTTGGCAGCAGACCACCTTGCGTTTGTTTTCATACAATGGCAAACTACTGAATGTAAAATTGCCAAGTCATCACACACAGCCAACAACAACAAAATGCTGGGATTGACTGCAACGTCCTGAAAAGGATATGCAACTAACTATATATTACAGTTGCTTTACTATCTAGTGTGGCCTCTGACCTATAATTCTTTCCTTTACGTCTATTTGTGACGATGATTACCTGCTTATCGATTTATTCTTGGTTAGTTAGTTAGTTAGTTAGTTAGTTAGTTGGCTGGTTGGTTGGTTGGTTGGTTGGTTGGTTGGTTGGTTGGTTGGTTGGTCGGTCAGTCAGTCAGTCAGTCAGTCAGTCAGTCGAGATTCCAACTCCACGGCAAAGGGTCGCCCAATTATTTTCCTATCCTTCCAATGAATATCACACAAATAAGAGATCAAGCATATATTCATGTATTTACAACGTACAATACAATATTATCCTCCCAACATAAATTCGCCAGATCCGAAATCGCCTTAAGCGGTTTGCACTGTTTGCAACGTTTCAAACCTTACTTGTTTCTGTTTATGTTTTGATGTTATTACATGTTCTAAGTTCATGTTTTTCTTTAAATCTGTTTGTTTTGCTCCTGATTAAAATTATTATCATCGAAACGTCGTTTCGCTGTGTCGTGGTATAACTTATTTGTATCTTATTTTCTTCTTTGTTATCATCATTGATTTGTTTTCCTGTACCTTGTACATTTTGCCGTATTGGAGTTCGTTGTAAGGTATGTACTGTGTGTCTGTGTTTATTATCTCTCACTTTCTCGCAGCTACGCGTACCTATTGTTTTTATTTTCTATTGACGATGAAGTTAGTCGACGATCCAGATTTATTTTCAATTGTCTCCACATGGCATCATATTTCTTTTAGGTAATGAACCGCCGTCCATCTTGGTCGACTGAGTAATTGTCGGTTCTTTTGATTTGATCATGGCTGCCAAATAGTTACGCATTACAAGTTGTTGTTATTTGCCAAGTCTGCCATCCTCCTGAGCTCACACATGAAAGATATTAACAGAATGACTAATCAACCTTTTTATTGCACCGTTGGTTTTATATATGTAAATTACCAACGAATGAGTTATACGACAAACAAGCAAAGACAACAGATCGTTATTCGGAAGTCTAGAATGTTACGAACGTCTATAGCTGTGACATGATTGGTTGGTTCTGTTGTGTTATACGTTATACACAGAAATATTACTTCCGGAGATATGGCGGCAACGATGTCAGTCTACTGTCTATTCCTTAATTGTCTTTAGCTGCTGGTAACAGAGAGTGAGTATGATGGCTAAAGGGCAATCCGGAGACTTTGACAAAGACGACTGATAACACACACACACACACACACACACACACACACACACACACGCACACACACTCAGTGTGTGTGTGAAGGAGAGAGAGAGAGGAAGAGGGAGAGAGAAGAGAGAGAGAGAGAGAGAGAGAGAGAGAGAGAGAGAGAGAGAGAGAGAGAGAATAGGGAACTGTGGTCTGACATTATTAAGAGTTACGTGAATATCGCTGGAGGGAAACTTTCTCTAACAACGTCCAGCGCCAGGTGGAATAATGAGATATAGAGACAGAATGTGGAACCATTAGTGAACAGAGAGATACTTTCAAGATTAGACAAATAACCCATTTTAATACCATCATCATCTAGTGACATGACATATAGAGATATAATGTAGAATCATTTATCATCATCATCATCATCATCTAGTGCCGGGAAGGCTGGCGTGGGCGATCATATCACTCCAGAGATATCGGTTTTTGGTGTTCTGGCTCATGCTTCTCCACAAATTGCGATCTCTTACGCAAAACTATCCAGCATTTTCTCACACTGTCTTTCTCTATCTCTCTTTCCACAAATCTGTCCGGTTGCCACAACACGTTCCAGTTTTTGTCTTCTCATAAAGTGGCCCCAAATGATGATTCCTTCTTTCTGATGTTTGTGATAATGTTGTCTTTGCGACATAGCTTCATTAGAATTCTTAGTGAACAGAAAGATACTGTCATGAAATGTCTTTAGAAATGTTTGGATCTCTAGCTCTGGTCATGCGGGAGTGCGGGGGAATGAATAGGCTGATAGGCTGGCAGGGAATGCACCTCTCCGTGGTAGATTATCTATGGACAAAGCAGAGGTGGTCGTGCGCTCTTGGAACCAGGTGGGGAAGGAGATGGAACAGAATCAGCACCCGTATGTGGAGAGAATGAATGTTGGTGGATCGGCAGGGGCTCTGGACGAATCTCGTAGCTGATAGGGAAGACCAAGAGAACTTTTATTAATATAGCAGCTGGAATTATTAGTAGTATGACTCTTCTCTGACTGTTGAACGAGAGGACTGAGCATGTATGAGAATGTCCTCAGTGCAATGATGTCGTTTCTTAGCTCAACTCAATTCTCTATCATAAGCCTTTGTCCTGCCACCGTTTCCGTCGTGTGTAAATTAACTTTCACTTTTTGAATCCATTAGGTCGTCATCCTCTTCTCTGTATCCCTGTACACCTGGCTGTAAAGTTTTCTCTTCCAGATATTCATGTCTTTCTACATGCCCATCTTCTTCCAGATGTATTGGTGTCCAGGTGGTTTGGTGTCCAGATGTATTGGTGTCCAGATGTATTGGTGTCCAGGTGTTTTGGTGTCCAGATGTATTGGTGTCCAGATGTATTGTTATCCAGATATATTGATGTCCAGATGTATTGGTGTCCAGATGTATTGATGTCCAGATGTATTGGTGTCCAGATGTATTGGTGTCCAGATGTATTGTGTCCAGATGTATTGGTGTCCAGATGTATTGGTGTCCAGGTGTATTGCTGTCCAGATGTACTGGTGTTGCCTGCCCTCTGGAATAAACTAGGCAGGCCAAAAGAGTGATTATTCTAGATGGGCAACACATGGTCTCTACGATTCAACCCAGGCTTTGTGTTATGGAGAGGCATAACTCCATCCGTGGATGGTTGTAGTTATTCTTCTTCTTTTTTTTTTTTTGGGAGCACGCAATGACAACCTATCGTCTGTCAAGACGGCAAGGTGCCAGTACAGTACAGTATAGTACAGTAGAGCATAATACAGTACAGTACAGCATAATACAGTACAGTGCAGTACAGTACAGCACATTACAGTACAGCATAATACAGTAAAGGATAATACAGTATAGTACAGTGCAGCATAATACAGTACAGTACAGTACCGCTTAATACAGTACAGTAGAGCATAATACAGTACAGTACACTACAGTACAGCATAACAAAGTACATTACAATACAGTACAGAATAGTACAGCATAATACAGTACAGCACAGTACAGTACAGTACAATATAGCATAATACAGTAAGTACATGCCCAGCACAAGAAGTATTTAATATCTCAACAGACAACATTGCCTTGGAGGAAAATGAGGGCCTAGGAATGCATTTGAATGGAGATGTAACATCATTTCTAAATGACATACTATACTATTGAGTGCATTCCTAATGACGTAACAAAAATATTTATTTTAAAGTGTTTTTACGTTTCCTTTACAACACGTTGCAATCAACCCTAAACGTATTGTGATATTTATGATTAACTAGGTACTTTCACGTTCTGTAAGTTGCCATGCCCTTCTGAATGACCGACATCTCTATCATCAATATCAACGAAAAGCGATCTGTTGCCAAATCGGCATCGGTTGATTACGAACCCTTGACTAGGTATGTCAGGGTATTGTAAACTGCGTTCACTATACCTTACGTCACAGACGCCAGGGAATTAAGGTGAATAATTATAGCTCTGCTAACGAAGCCAGGTAATTTAGTATGAAAAATCAAGCCACAATATATGTATAGCTCTGTCAACAATCCAGGTCATTTATAATGTAAATGTGAAGTTCATGGCACAATATATTCATATACATACACCCCCCCCCCCCCCCCCTCTTTTCCCCATCGTAGAATGAACAAAAACAAATAACAGATCCACTGGTAGAAGAAAACTTTTTAACAAAACAATTCTTAGTTTGAATAATAGGGGCACAGAAGCATTAGTAATATCAAATATATGTATCGTGCCTAAATGTAAAACTGCAGTAAATCTAGTTTGTAGTAAATACAGAAATAAATGTATCTAGACACATGGAAAGACTGGTGGAAGATGTATCATAGAGATAAAAGACCAGAATAGGACAAGCAAAAGCATATTTGCATAAAATTAAGAATATCTATAGCAATAAGGTTCTGTTATTGGAGGTTTATCATCATCAAGTGCCCTACCAGCTGGCGTAGGCGTTCATGACTCTTCAAAGATCTCGGTCTTTGGTGTTTTGGATCAACTCTCATCTCATCTCATCATGTTCCTCTTGTACCTTGCGGTGTCGAGGTGAAGTATAAACTTCGTGAGAGTGCCCGATTATGGGCTTCATATATCGATATTCCCATGGATTCTGCTATTCCCTCCGTCCAACGTTTACGTGGTCGGCCTCTTCCTCTGTTTCCATCTGGTCTGTACATCATTGCTTGTTGTGGTATGCTGTTGAATGGTAACCTACTTGCATGGCCAAACCATTTGACTTGCTGCTTTCTTATAAAATCTAGTGCTGCTTTAACCCCCACTTTAGTCCTGATTTCTTCATTTCTGATCTTATCTCTTCTTGATACGTTGAGTATTCTTCTCAGGAACCTCATTTCTGTTGTTGTGATTTTTCTTTTCTCTTTTTCTGTCATTGTCCAGGTTTGACATTGGTAGCATAGAGTTGGTAGGAAGATTGTGTTGTAAAGTGCTTTCTTAGTAGTTATTGATACATGTTTGTTCTTTAGTATTGGTGCCATTTGTCCAATGAGTTGATTTGTCTTATTGCACCTATTTCGATCTCGTCTTCTGATCTGCCATTTGATGATATTATACTTCTAGGTACTTGAAACTCTTTACTTGTTTCAAGGGATGTTCGTTAAGGTGAATTGTTGTTGTTTGTTCTTCTTTAGTTATAGTCATTACCTCTGTTTTGCTTGTGCTAATTTTCATGTTATGTTCCCTACACATTTCGTTTAGACTATTCATGTGGTCTTGTAATTCAGCTTCTGATTTTGCTATTAGTGCTTGGTCGTCCGCAAACAGGAGTTCTCTAATGGTTAGATTTGCAGATGGTTCTTCTTCTGTGTTCTCGTCATGCGGTATTCTTGCTGTCTCTGCTTGGCTGGTTTCTTTACATATGTTGTCTATATATGTTATGAACAAGAGAGGGGACAGGACACAACCTTGTCGTACTCCAGATCTTATGGTGAAGGGTTCTGAGTGTCCTCCAGTTGCTCTCACTATGCATTCACTGTTGTTGTATAAGCTTCTACATAGGTTTGTTAGATGTGTACTCACTCCATATTGTTTAAGGATTTCCCACAGCTTGTTTCTATCTACTCTATCGAATGCCTTTTCTTGGTCGACAAAGGCTAAGTAGAGTGTTTCATTGAATTCGATTGATTTTTCTATAAGTTGTCTAAGAGCAAAAATGGCATCTGTGCATCCTTTGTTTTTCCTAAATCCAAGTTGTGTTTCGCTTAGCTGGGGTTCTAAAGTAGTTCGTAATCTTTTTTCAAGAATTTTGCAAAATATTTTCCCAGTATGACTCAACAGTGAAATGCCTCTGTATTGTGTGCAGTCTCTTTTGCTGCCTTTGTTTTTCCAAATTGGGATAATTATGGCGTTTCACCAGTCTCGTGGTGTCTGTTGTTCTACCCAAACATGGTTTAATAGTCTATGTAGCCAAGCTGTTCCTACTTCTCTTGCTGCTTTAATTAGTTCATTTGGTATTTCATCCTGTCCCGGTGATTTGTTCAATGGGGCTAATCTGATGGCTTCTATAATTTCTTCTTTTAGTATGTCTGGTTCTAGTTCTTCGGTGACATCTGTGTAGGTCTCTTGAATTCCTGTGACATCTGATGGGATGTTGAGAAGTTGTTCGAAATACTGCTTCCATCTTATTAGGATTTGTTTTTGTTCACTTATTGGTTCTCCATTTTCGCTGTTAATTATTTCAGTTGGGTCAAAGGGTTCTCCTCTGGTTTGCATTGCACCTATCTTTTTGTAAAAGCTTCTAGTTGCCTCCTTGTAGTTTTTATTTAGGGTTTCTCCATACTCTTCCCAGTCTTTTTGTTTTTCCCTCTTTATTATTCTATTCACATGTCTTCTCGCTATTCTATATTCTATGTAATCACATTCCTGTTTGCTCTTCAACCACTTTTTATATTTTTCCTTTTTGTCTTTTACCGCTTTCTTTACTTCTGTGTTCCACCAACTTGTTATTTTCTTTATCCGTGTTTTGCGTTTTTTCGTGGGTCCGCACGTTATTTTTGCAGTATTTAAAATGATTGATTTGAACATCTCCCATCCTTCTTCCACTGTTTTTCTTTCTGTAGGCAATTTTACAAAGAGTTCAGTTAGTTCTTTCTCATAATTTTCCCTTACTGCCTCGTCTTTAATGTTTTTTAAGTTTACTGATTCGCATGGCATGTATTTTCCTGCTCTTTGTTTTCTTCTTCTGATGGTTCTTATTGTGGCAACGACTGCTTTATGATCTGTGTTTATACTGAAATTGGGCACTGCCCTTGCATCTAATATATTTCTCTTTCTGTTATTTCTTGTTAATATAACATCAATTTGACTTTTAGTATCTAGATCGTTCCATTTATACCAGGTGTATACTTGTGAATCTTTATATTTATAGAATGTGTTTGTTGTTGTGGATCAACTCTGATCATGATATTTCTCCATGCCACTGTCTCAGACCATCCAGCATAATTCCTCTTGGTATGCCTTCTGCCTCTCTTCTCCTTTATCCCTCCAGTTGTCACATTGTTCTCCGATGTCTCTCTTCTCATTACACAACCAAAGAAAGCTGTTTGTCTCACTGGAGGATTGAAAAATAATTCTTGCATGTTACATAGAACCATCGAAGCTGCAGCATATGGGTAGTGAGCGCGTTTCACAATTTCCCAGTCGAGGTCGGAAATCAACTGCAGACGATTTGGAAGCAGACGGACTTGCGTTGATTTCCCTGGTATTGGCGTCGGTCGTTCAGAAAGCAATGGCAAACTACTAAACATAAAAAGTGCCGAGTAAATCTCAAACAGCCATACAATGTTGGGGAGGGGGGGGGGGGTGGTTGTGATGTCCTGTTGTTGTACATGTCTGCTAGTTTCTCTAGCTCATTGTCGGTACACTTATTGATGTCGTCGTATCTTATGCCATCAGGACCTGGAGCGCTGTTTTTTGATCGTCGAAGTACAGCCTTGATTTCTTTCACTGTCACTGTGTCTTCATCCGAAGTGTTCTGGGCCTTGCATCGATCTGAGGTGACCTCCTTGGCCAGATTTCGGCCTCCCATGTCTGTCTGGTTGCTCTGCTCAAGATAGCGTTCAAAGAGGGCTTTGCCCTTGTCCTCGTCAGTCCTCTGCCAGATGAGGTCAGCACCTTGGAAGTCAGAAATGCTCTTATTCTTGACTACACCACTCATGCTTTTATGTAGTCGCCAGAACAATTTCAGTGTCTTGTCTGTGCTTACTCTTTGACACACCTCTGCCCATTTTTCGCTTCTAACCACCTTGACCAGTTTCTTGAAATAGCTTACTTTTGTGTGCATCTCTCTTTCTAAGTGCATGCAGGGACTAGGATGACCAGCTCTGTTCTTCTTGGCATTTTGCCATCTCCTTACAGCACTACGCTTATCCACCCAAGCCTTCTCCACCTCGAAATTCCACCACGGTGGCTGCTCCCAGCTTTTTTTCCTGCCCTGAAACGTTCTGCGCTTGTCACGTCTTATTTTACTCACCACATCTTGCCCTGTACTGTCATACTGGAAAGTCTTTACCTTTAGCTTGTGCTGCCTGGTTCTGCCTTTCTCCACCAATATGCTGCAAGAGTGGTGGTCGCTGCCGTGGTGTCCTAGGACACCCCTCTACACACTGTAGTGAGTGAAGGTGAAACCAGCGCCAGATCAATAGCACTGTCCTTATCGCCTGGACGGCTTGCTGACCTGGTGACACAGCCACTGTTGATACAAACCAGGTCAATGGTTTCAAGTGCAGTCTCGAGCTCCTCCGCCTGTGTATTGGAGGAAATGTTTCCCCATGATCTGCCTTTAGCGTTGAAGTCGCCACAGAAAATAACATTCCTCTCGTGGCCTAATATGCCACTTAAGCACTGCCACTTTTGGGCGTCCATGCTCGTATTGCGGGCATAAACATTAACCAACACGAATGATGTATTGGAATGAACTCTCAACGCCTGTATTTGTATATCGTCACTGTCCCAACTGGACATGTCTAGCTCTGACGCCACCATGCTGTCGCGAACGAGAATCGCCATTCCCAGATGTCGTCTGTTGTAGAAACATTTGAAGCCGGAAATTCGGAGTAGCTGATCGCCCAGTCTCGTCTCCTGGAGTGCTACAATGTCGTTCCTGTAAACTAGGGTTTCTAAAATAGAGCCCCGTTGTTTTACACTGGCACAGTTCCAATATAGAATACGGATATTCCTGAGTCCTAGACGGTGACACTTGAGTCTAAAGTGTCTCAAACCACCACGCTTACCTCGCTTCTTTCTCCCTGCGCGGCTTCCCCGCCGCTTCGTTATGTTGACTGCTGACTGCTCGAAGAACACATGTTGTTCCGCCATGTTGAAAAAACGAACCACAGAACCCACACACGCTGCTACAGATTCACTCAAGGATGGCTTCGCTCGATGCACGAACTCCGTAGCACCCGCGCAGATCTTGAGTAGAAACTCCTGGTTTTACATCCTGGCACACGAATTACACGCAAGAGATGAATAAATCCATCCCCTACGCGAATAAGTTAACGAACACAAAACAACCCGACCATCCGTCGCCATCTTCCTGCAAACGACATGCTAATACCTTACATAGAGCCAGTTTTAATCTATGGCTGTGACGTCTGCACAAACAGTAAACCAGAAAACAACGTTGCCATTTGCCCAATAGATATCGTTTAACAAACATATGCCGAAAATGAATTGCAGAGCCAAAGTGGGCAATCGAGTTGTTTAGAAAAAAATCTAAACCACAAACACAACTTATTACAACATCAGAAAGAGGTCATCACGATGTTTTGGCACGTTGTGAGAACATTAAAAAACTGGAACATGTTGTGGCAGCTAGAAAGACTTTTGGAAAGAGAGATAGATGACGTAAGAGAAAAAAAATTCTGACATCATTGCTGTCAGGAAACGGTTCAGTGCACGGAGTGGTACATGCTGTTAGAGATTGCAAGATGTGGAGAAGTTTATCGCCCCGCCAGCCGTCAAGGCACATGATAATGAATATTTCAACGCTACAAGTAAAGTTTGAAATATATACAAGACGCCTGAAGCGGTTTTTGATATTTTAGATGGAATTGCCCTGCCTTTCAAAGTGGTACGCAGTATGTTAGATGGAATTGTCCTGCCTCTCAAAGTTGTACGTAGTATGTTAGATGGAATTGTCCTGCCTCTCAAAGTGGTATACAGTCTTTTAGATGGAATTGTCCTGACTCTCAAAGTGATACGTAGTATTTTCCAGGACGTTGCGATCAACCCCAGGTTGATTATCTATGGAATTTTACGTCCAGTGCTTTCTGAAAGAGAAGTCGACGTTCATCCCCAACTGACCAGTGTAGGAAATGAACCCTATATCCCGATATCAGCGCATCGGAATTTTATGAAATAGAGCTCTCTTATCATTTCGGCGACTTAGACTGCTCTTGCGCCATACATTAACTTCAACTAGCTCTGTTTTTTAGCTTTCGCTCGCTTTGAAATCAAGCGTAGTCCATTCACGTGCTATTACTTCTATTGCACATTACTAATCTGTACATGTGAATTAGTTTTCTCTATTACCAGTGTCCCTCACGAGCAGGCGAACCCTCTTCAGCTTCAGAGATACTTCTAATGTTACGTCCCCAAGTCAAGGACGAGAAGTCACCATTTCAGTCCAACTGACCGGTTTAGGGGTTGAACCCGCTACCTCTGCATCAGCACACCGGATGTTTAACAGCTAGTATTCTTATCCAATCAGCCATGGTGAACCCCACTGCTTTGTGCTGAGACCAGGCGTATGCCACGTCGTAGCAATATCACTAAATATTGAGTCTGTCAGACACGCTGTGCCACGTCGAAACAATATCACTAAATACCGAGTCTGTCTGTCAATCACAGCTGTACCACGTCGCAACAATATCACTAAATCTTGACCCTGTCTGTCAATCACCGCTGTACCCGTCGCAACAATATCACTAAATCTTGACCCTGTCTGTCAATCACCGCTGTACCACGTCGCAACAATATCACTAAATCTTGACCCTGTCTGTCAATCACCGCTGTGCCACGTCGCAGCAATATCACTAAATCTTGACCCTGTCTGTCAATCACCGCTGTACCACGTCGCAACAATATCACTAAATCTTGACCCTGTCTGTCAATCACCGCTGTGCCACGTCGCAGCAATATCACTAAATCTTGAGCCTGTCTGTCAATCACCGCTGTACCACGTCGCAGCAATATCACTAAATCTTGACTCTGTCTGTCAATCACCGCTGTGCCACGTCGCAGCAATATCACTGAATCTTGACCCTGTCTGTCAATCACCGCTGTACCACGTCGCAGCAATATCACTAAATCTTGACTGACTCTGTCTGTCAATCACCGCTGTGCCACGTCGCAGCAATATCACTAAATCTTGAGCCTGTCTGTCAATCACCGCTGTACCACGTCGCAGCAATATCACTAAATCTTGACTCTGTCTGTCAATCACCGCTGTGCCACGTCGCAGCAATATCACTGAATCTTGAGCCTGTCTGTCAATCACCGCTGTGCCACGTAGCAGACATATCACTAAATCTTGACTCTGTCTGTCAGACAGCACTGTACCACGTTGCAGCGATAACACTAAATCTTGAGTCTGTCTGTCAGACACTACTGTACCACGTCGTTGTGATATCACTAAATTTTGAGCCTGCTTGTCAGAAACCGCTAAGCATCGTGATAGAATGTTAGCAGACAATGTTGACGAACGAGTCCGGAAATCAAGAGTTCAGATATGAGGAATGGTTTTCCTATGTTCAAATGGGGTTTTATAACTGACATTTAGCAACAAATGTGGCGGGAGTGGTTGTGTGGTGTCCTCTGTGCACTGAGAGACGTAATTATATGTGTGAAGCGTGCGTGTCCGTGTGTGTGTGTGTGTGTGTGTTTGTTTGTGTGTGTGTGTGTGGAGCGTACTATTCCATGCGTATATGTGTTTGTAAATGTGCGTATTATTGTGTGTGTATGTGTATGTGTGTGTGTGTGTGTGTGTGTGTGTGTGTGTGTGTGGAGTGTGCTATTCGTCGTGTATGTATATGTGCATGTGTGCATGTGTGTGTGAGAGAGAGAATTGTACGTTTTATTGTTTGTAAGTATAAGGGGTGTTATTCGTGTGTGAATTGTGCGTATTCCTGTGTGTGCGTGTGTGTGTGTGTATGTGTGTGTATGTGTGTGAAGTGTGCTATTTATATGAGTATGCGTGTGAATTGTGCAAGTTCGTGTTTGTGGGTGGGAGATGTAGTCAAGGATGCTTTGTTCTGTTCTCAATCATAATTGTACTCTAGACACGCCAACAGTTGCTCCAAAAATCTTCGCCGAAATAGAATATTCAGCGTGAAATAGAATATTCAGTGTGAAATATAATATTCTGCGTGAAATACAATATTCAGTGTGAAATACAATATTCTGCGTGAAATACAATATTCAGTGTGAAATACAATATTATGCGTGAAATACAATATTCTGCATGAAATACAATATTCTGCGTGAAATACAATATTCAGCTTGAAAGCTATCCATAGACGAACATGTGGTGGGAAGGTGAAGTGTTTGGACCATCGCAGTTTGTAGATCTGAGGGCGCGGAGAAACATGTGGCCAATCTTGCTCTCCCGTAGCGAACGCCGAGATCTGGCATGGAACCCTCATCTTCAACGTTCTACCGTTAACTGTACACATTGTGTTATAACTAACCAGTCTTTCCGTTTTCTAACTATGCAGCCTCTTTTCTGGCCACCCCAATCTGAAATCTTTTCTAGCTACCCCAATTTCAACTCTTTTCTGGCCACCCCAATCTCAGCACTTTTCTGGCCACCCCGATCTCAGTTCTTTTCTGGCCACCCCGATCTCAACTCTTTTCTTTCCACTCCTATCTTCAGTTCAGTCTGACTATCATCATCATCATGTGCATGTGCCGTGTAAGGTCGCGGAGGCGTTCCTAACCTTTCATACATTTCGGTGCTTGTAGTTCTCGATACATCTTATTCATAATATTCCTCCATCCGTCCCTTCAAACAATAAAGCGTAATCTTTCTCGGTCTACGTCTGCCTCTTCTACCACCTAAACAATTCAATCCTCACCATGCTCTCCAGTTCAGCTCTTCTCATTATATGATTACAGAACTATGTTTATCGGTATTTCTTCTAGTTGTGCATAATGTTCCCGTTCATTAACCTCTTCTAAGCGACAGTTATTAGTTACTCTGGTCCTGCAAAGTAATCGCAATATTCGTCTCAGGATCCACATCTCCGCTGCGTAGTGGTTCTTCCTAATGTGTTTGTTCATATTCAAAGATTAACTGCCACACAACAGAACAGGTTTAGTATAACATTTCAGCACTGTCGCCTTCTGACTATCGGCTCTGGCCGTTTTGGCAGACTATAGTTTGTAACATGGAGTTATATCTCTCCATGGAACAAAGCCGGGATGGAATTTAGAGACCATGTTTTACTCGTGGAGCATGATTCCTCTCTCGGCCTGCCTAGTTTACTCCAGAAGAAAAGTAATATGAATACGTCTAGAACTAGACAAGCAGCAGACGCTGATGGATCAGCAAAGCAATGTTCTAACTATCCACCTATCAGATCAGTTGCCGACCAAGGCTTAGGTCCTGTCTGCCTTGCCATAACATTTTGACTTTAGGTTGCATTTCCTCGTGCTATGGTAAGGCATGTATCCTCCCAAATTGCGCTCCTCTGCACGAAACCGTTGACACAATGTGGTCATCGGGTTTGAGAGCGCCTCCCAACATTCGCCGCTAACAGAAATCAGGTAATACCGTCTACTATCATAAGGTAGCTCAGTTAGATCTGACTTAGACCCGATAAAATTCTGCCTATCACTGAAAGTTAATTAATTGAAACCCTCGCTTCAGCCCAACTGTCTAGAAGCGCTGATAATAGCGACTCGGTCTATTAATGAACGCTTAGATACTGTGGTAGAACCAGCAAAACTGTCCACTGTGTGATGCGCACTCCACCCATATGTTGTGACAGGGTGACTGATACAACTCTGAGAGATGTGGAACTTTATATTGACATGCACGTGGAACCCGCAGCCATCTCACTAGTATTATCATGTGCGTATGGACAAAAATAAGCCCAGTCTTCATCCAAAATAGTTTATAAAGCATCTAACAGGAGGTCCGGAACAAAGTTAATGACATAATTAAGAGTATGTGTTAACACTGCGGAACACATTGCAAGCTTGCCCTGGACTGTCAGTTGTTTACATATTCTTAAGACATCCTTCGCAACGACGTGTCTTTTTTATGCACATCTTTAATAGATTTTTCGCAACGAAGGTCTTCTTTGTGCATGTCCTTTAGAGATAACTCGCAACGAAGTGTCTTCTTTATACATATCCTTGCAACATAGTTTGCCAATAATTGTCAGCTTTATACACATGTTACGAGAAGTTCGCCAGGGATTGTTTGATATTTACGTATCCTTGCGAAATTATTCCTTTTTGAGTACTCACAGAGTATGATGAGAAAGTTCGGGACAGGCATGCTTCGTTCAGAGTGGCAATGCTACAATTCGAAAATGAAACAAAGCAACCATCGATTGGATCGTGTCTCCAAGTCACGCTGATTTACTGGGAAACGAGCAGGCGGACAGATTGGCTAAGTCTGTACCGTTTGGTGGGTGGGATATTTATGCATGATAACGTAGATGTGGCCAGGCCCCTTTGGGATCATATAAAAAAGCATATATGTCTTAACCTTTCTCGTAGTGACTGTAAGTAGAGTCACTAGCCAGGCAGCCTAGAACTGATCTCTCTAACAATGGTCGAGTTCATCATGAGAACCTAACGATACAATCATCAAACTTGTGATATCAGGAATAAGAAGATTAGTATTAGCTCAAGAATCAATATCATTGCACTGGAATCATCCCTAAGAGCTCCAAACACCTCTTCAGTAGCCAAAGAAGCCTCACAACGCTAATCGTCCCCAAAGGAGGCCTGACTGACCATCTTCAGCACATTCTCCTACGCAGTGACTGCGTGCTGACAATCTGCTCATTCCCATTCGTATAAACTCTTCAGAGGTGCTCTGTTTGGTTGCGTTTTCCACTCCGTCCCAGAGAGCTGTCCCCATGTCAGCATTGTCGTGTAGTAGCTTACCACTCAAGGGGGCGCAGGAGCCAGTCTATCAGCCTCGCACTGGGCAGAAAATTCATAAGATGGCCATAAACTTATTCTTGTTCAGCGACGAAAGCTTCTCCACGCGGTTCATACGTGTTTCTATTTTATGTAACATTTTCTGCGAGTCAGTTACAAATAAAATGTGTCGTGTTGTTAGTTAGTTAGTTAGTTTGTTAGTTAGTTTGTTTGTTTGTTTGTTTGTTTGTAGACAGATCATCCTCATTGCACATCGAATCATTCAGTCCGTAGGTGCTCAGATCCCCTCCTCAGCACATCCTGAAAGCGTGTAGCGGTTAACGACACCAATTCTGTGTTGGTTTATTAAACTTCTTTGGCTTCCTGCATAGTGTTCTTGTTTGGCCACACCTCTTTTAACTTGCTGTTCTCGCAGTCTAACCATGAATGTAGATTCACAGTCATCACTTGATTCTCGCAAACGACTCACTTCTCGTAGATCAATCAGTATATCAGCCTGGTCCATGGCTCGTCTACCCTCCACAGTAGCCTTACTGCAAGCCTGTCAGTCTGCTCACTTCCTTTGATACCCGCATGCCCTGGAACGAAAATGAAACTAAATTGTCGGGTTGTACGACTCTCCAGCTATTGGAAAGCCTCAGCTACACCCTCCACCTCCATTGTTGAAAAGAAGAAAACCTCACTGTCCACCGAGGCATCAAAATTGTAACTAAAACATATCCCTTTAAGAATTGCCGTGGTTATCGATGTCCAGATGACGTTTAAAGCCAAACTGTGACAGACGATCCAGTAAAACACACATGGTGTTGAAATCTATAGAACTGTGTCCAGCTCAATCTTTGGAAAAATCCACGTCGTTTTCGCAAACGCCAAATCTGTGCAAACGTTTCCAGTGACAGTGATTGATTGTTCCGTGTAGTGTTGCTTCTATGTTTTTAGCGGCCATTCGTTAACTCTGTTTATCTTAGGCGGTTGTGACATTAATTCGTTCTTGCAATAGTTGTTTTAATGGGAAAATGTGTTCGGAGATTTAACTAGAATGGAACAAGATCTACTAGCGGCTAAAGCGTTCTACATGAGAACATCGGGTTTCAAGTCCAGAGGACTACCCAAAATGAGTTGGCTAGATGGAGTAAAAGAGACATTGAAGAAATCAAATATAACGTTAGCACAAGCAAACAGACAAATGAAGCATAGAAGATTACATGCGCTTCCTCTTTGCGTCGCTCCATGACCAAATCAGGACAAAAGGAGAAGCCCAAAGAAGTTCAAATATTAACATTAATCCAGCAGAAAGAGTTAAGGAAACATATCTATTTGTGTGGAATGGGTTATGGTACTAATGGCATCGTATAGATTTTTTTCAATGTTGCATATCCCTTACAGGACGTTGCAGTCAACAAAAGCATTTTTCAGCTGCTGTTGATGTACTAGGCAAGTTTTACGTTCAGTAGTTTGCCATTGCTTTCTGAACGACCAGCTCCCATACCAAGACGTTATAACACAACGCGACACGGTCTGCTGCACAAATCGTTAGCGGCTGAGTTTCGAGCGCCTGGTAAGCGGCTCATGAACCGTGTTCGCAAGCCTTTGGCCACGGAGACCGATCGTATAGAAGGAGCTCAGAATAGTATGCCGTACATGTCCTTGCCGTTGTCCTCGTTAGTTCGCTGTGTGGATATATATATATATATATATATATATATATATAAGTCAAATTGTAAAATTGCCAAGAAAGCAATTTATGCTTCTTCTGTGACACTAAACAGTCTTATGATGTAAACAATTGCTTAAATCAATGCCTTAAATTGGCAAGAATTCACAATCAGGCATTCTGCGCAATTCAATGAACATGTTCAAGAAGGTCCAGGCTAGTCCGATACGATATGGTTGGGTTGACATAATGAGCATATCACAATTAGTTATCTAACTTGCATCTATGTACCTGGGCACTAAGGCGGGACAGGCAACGAGTGAACTGATTCGCTGGCGAACATGGCGATGATCATGATAGGAAAAAGCCATGGCTGGGCATCATCAGGGCCGTAATAGACGCTGGACGAACAGATGAATTTAAGGAAACATGGTAATCTGCTCCCTTGTCCAGAGTGAGGGAGATGGAAGTGAAGCGGGAAGCCACGAGACATGAACATGGTCAAAAGAACAAGACATTTGATTAACCAACATAGAACTGGTATGATCGGTTGATATACGGTAGTGGAGAATTTAATGAGATCGGAGCACCTATGGACCCTGTGATGATGAACCTTACTACCCACTAATCAATACATGTCTTAGAAAGAACATTGATTGAAGGCATTGTTTGTAGACGAAGAGCCAGAGATGGGCGAGCAGGAAAGTGGACACGGGAATTTAAAGACACATTGGGCATGGCAATGTGTGAGACTGAGAACCTGGATTGAAGATCACGAGTTTTTCCGCGTAAAAGAGATTTACAGGCGAGATGATCTACTTCAATGCACCGGGTTTGATCATACATGGCCAGTTCTCCTTCTACAGGGCGGCCTGTCGAAAGCTTCACACAGAGCACTGACTCCGTAGCCTCAGCCACGATCCTCAAGGGTCTCCGAGAGAATTGTCTCCGAGAAAATTGCACTTATGAACCCAGTATCTGGTCCCAAAATCAAACCAGCATATAACCACTTCGCCGCGAAGTCTCCCTTTCCGTGTCATATCTATGCAGGAATTGGTTTCTGCATTATGATGATGATGATAACGATGGCGATGGTGATGACGACGACGAGGACGACGATGATAATGTTGATGATATTCAATTTACATTTAGCTACGACTCTTACTGTTCTCCATATTTCAGTTTTCCCAAAACTTCTTTATGCCCATACTTTACAGAAATGCTTTGTAATTGAATATGCCTCCTGCAGGTCAGAGATTGCATTTAAAGGGGTGTTATACTTCAGCTTCTTGTATCTATCTGCTTCTTGAGTTTCCTTCTTTAAATGCCTGTTAACTTGTTTCGTATCTGTTTCGTGCTGTTTTTGCGGATAAAGTATTTGGCAGAACTGTTTCACTCTATTCGGTACATTTATTTACTGCCTTTTTTCCCCTTGAGATTAGTTTCTGTCCCGCTGCTTCTGTAAGTTTGAAGTTTTTGCTTTCTTTCGTTGTGGATTTCAGTGCAGCACCAAAGTGCTGGGCGTGCCTGTGTCATCGGGACCCGTACACATAAAAAAGAATGCCGAATACTTAATCTAATTTCATCCCAGCATTTGGTACATTTAACTGATTCGCTATCCCCTTCATCAAGAGTCAATGAAGAGATCCTACATTGATTATTCGTTTAGCAATGCTGTTAAAAGTCCACGTGGTCTTCCCTCTACGCTTTGAATAATATCCAGACCTTCCGCTTCTGAACCAGTCTTTCCAAATACGGATAATCCGCCTGTTTAGTTGCACTCTGGTATTCAACACATGGTCATTATCGTAATGTAGTTCGTCACCCAGAAGGGCAGCAGAAGCTAGTCTATCAGCCTGTTCACTGCCCCGCAAACCTGTATCATCTGAGCAGACAATTCACGATATGTTCGCAGTCCCCGTCCTGTCGAGCGATGCTAACCACTCTAGCTAGCACATATCCAATTTTTATTTTCCGAAGCATAACTGTGACACAATCATCCTTCTACAGAAAGGACATAATCCATCCTAGCATTTTAATGCTGTTTGTGATGTCTTGGCAAGTTTATGTTCAGTAGTTTGCCAATGCTTTCTGGACGACTGGCACCCATACTATTTCGTTTTAAAAAAAAGAAATAGCACAAAGCGGTCTGCTGACAAATCGCCCGCAGCTGTGTTTCGAATGCGGTATGCGGGATTACGAACTGCGTCCGTAACGCCATCGCCACGGAGCAGATTAAATATTATAGTAGCATATGTCAAACTTCTCTTTTGTAAGCAGTGCCCTTTTGTAAGCAGTGCCCTTTTGTAAGCAGTGCCCTTTTGTAAGCAGTGCCCTTTTGTAAGCAGTGCCCCTTGTAAGCAGTGCCCTTTTGTAAGCAGTGCCCTTTTGTAAGCAGTGCCCTTTTGTAAGCAGTGCCCCTTGTAAGCAGTGCCCTTTTGTAAGCAGTGCCCCTTGTAAGCAGTGCTCTTTTGTAAGCAGTGCCCTTTTGTAAGCAGTGCCCTTTTGTAAGCAGTGCCCCTTGTAAGCAGTGCCCTTTTTTAAGCAGTGCCCCTTGTAAGCAGTGCTCTTTTGTAAGCAGTGCCCTTTTGTAAGCAGTGCCCCTTGTAAGCAGTGCCCTTTTGTAAGCAGTGCCCTATAGTAAGCAGTGCCCTTTTGTAAGCAGTGCCCTTTTGTAAGCAGTGCCCTTTTGTAAGCAGTGCCCTTGTAAGCAGTGCCCTTTTGTAAGCAGTGCCCTATAGTAAGCAGTCTTTTGTCTTGGCAACAAAACTCCTCTTTCTCATTGTAAGCTCTTACACAAACACATCAGTGTGTATGACGACATAGCCAGGTGTCTTCTATCAGCTCCTACTCGCACTCTTCTGTAACATCCACTGGTCATTCCCGACACCCTCTGCCCAATGTAACTATAACACAATGCAGTGCTTCGTTGTTAGGTAGCAGCATGATCCATTCTTCTCCTCGCGCTATCCTGCACATTCCACACACTCACTGACTTTGTTTTCAGCTTGTGCCACCCGAAAACTGCTTTTCTTCATCCTATGTCCCGTAGAATGATTTAATGCTTTATACGAGGGTTACGATATTGAGGCTGCAATCCAAAGATACGTTTTGATCTAGAGTACCTCGAAACTGAATGGTAGGGCCAATATATGTTGCATACATATAATAGATGTATCTCTTATGAAGCCAGGAAGGGATCGCTTGGCGTCATTTTGTATGCGTTCTATAGGTTGTACTTTTAATGACTGCAGTGTTTGAAATATTGCCGGTTCAAGTTTTGTATATACCCTCTGTAAAGTTCATGCAACATAACAGATAAATACAAACCTTGGACGCAATATTTTCAAACACTTCACAGTCATTAAAACTAAACCCTGAAACTTCTCCAGCTGACTGTGGGATATTTTGAGCATTCCCCAGAACACAATAATAACAATGTAACCTACCATTCATGTTCAGGAGACAACGAAGGAGGGTCGGTGTGAGGACTTCCTGTCTCAGCCCGTAGAAATCTGTAGCTACACAATCAAAGGAGACAACCTGAAAGCAATGAACTCACTGAGAGAGCTGGTGACTAGCATCAGAAGAGGACAGTCCACATTCTATGTGCATGTCATGTGAAGAGGAAAGCTGTAATGGGCCGTGAGAACGGGAGAGTTAGAAGGGAAGAAAAGCAGCTGGGGTGGGGTGGGGGGGGGGGGGAACGAGGTGACCAAGAGAGATGATGCTGGACAGTTTGACATCACGGCAAAGAGGCCCTTCGTTATCAGAAATAATTAGCAGTACAGGAGACAGGAGACAGTGGGCAGACATGATCACCGACGCCACATGGTACTGACTACTTGTATGTCACGAAGACAAAATCAAACAACACAGGAACAAGTGAGTTGGTTGTATGCCCATGTTGTATTGGGAGATGAAAGACAGAAGAATGTGCTGTGTATGGGGTCAATTGTCCTGGTTGCCCCCCCCCCCCCCCCCCCCCCATCATCTGTAGTTATGTGTTGAGACACACGGGAGCTTGGCATATGCCAGCAGACATGTGCACACTTATTCCATGATGTTTATCAATATACAAGTGTCTTCACATCACCACAGGATAAACAACAGTATTTTATCAAATAGAGAACTTTTACATGCAGCAGGTTTTTGTCATCTGAAGTTAGAACAAGAATAATTTAATGCTACATGAGACCAGTTTTAACATAGGGCTGCGAATCTTGGACATTTAGTAAGCAAAGACAAGAAATCTCTGGCAGCTTTGGAGATGTGGTTTCAGAGGGGAATGCTGAACATTCGGTGGACAGCCAAAATGAGGAATCAGGACATTTTGAGGTCGGCTAGGACGCAAAGACAACTTGTCACAAACGCACAAACATTTTTTTTTTAAAAAACATGTATAAGGCAGTTGGCAATGTGCCAACACAACAGTCCGCCTCAAGAATTACAGTCCGTCGTTGATGGAAGCAGCAGTCCTTAGAAAAAACCAGCAGCTGCACACGCATTACTCAGTCAGGCAAACACCTTAGTCTAGCAACTGGCCGCCCGCAATTTTTCTGAACATGCAGTACACAAAACAAACCACCGTGGACGGATGAAAAAGAATTCGACATGAAATTCACAGCTCACAGTGTCGCACGAAGCACCAAGTAGCTGGACGACGGTACTTCCGCTAGAAAAGCACATCAACAAAACAACACTAGATCACTTAGTTCGCCATAAACTGATAGTTGACAGCCAGTCAGGATTTCGGCCAAAATATTCTTGCCATACGGCACTAACAAACATGATAGAAAACTGGCATCAAAATATTAACAACAATACTCTATGTGGAGCGGTGTTTATAGACTTTAGGAAAGCATTCGATATGATAGATCATACTATTCTAATTAAAAAACTAGAAACAATGAAAGTAAGTTTTAATATAGTGACATTAATAAAATCATTCTTATTAGACAGAAAGCAAGTAGTATCACACAATAAAGTTTTATCTCAAGCCATTACCATTAATATTGGAGTACCTCAGGGGTCTATTCTTGGCCCTCTATTATTTGCCATTTATATAAATGATCTTCCATTAAATCTGTCGTCGTCTTGCGATCTATTTGCTGATGACTGCACAGTATATACAAACGCTGTTGATCGTAATGTGCTAGAATTATCCTTGCAACAGGAAATAAATAGTGTAGTTAACTGGAGTCATGCAAACCGCATGCAAATTAACATTGCTAAAACAAAGTCTATGTTAATAGGAACCAGGCAAAGACTTCACACTCTAAACTCGCAGAGAACTCTTCAGCTGCACATTGGCAGCACGCCTGTAGAAAGTGTCACCGAGCACAAGACACTGGGTGTTATCATAGATCAAAATCTAACTTTTAACTCACATGTTCATGCTCTAGTTAAACAAATAGCCAAAAAAGTATACCAACTTGCCAAAATTAAAAATTTCCTTGACGAAAACACAAGAAAGATATTCTATACTTCTCATATACAAACACATATTGATTACTGCTCCACAGTCTGGGATGGATGCTCCAAATCAATAACAAAACGCCTATATTCACTCCAGAAAAGGGCAGTGCGTTTAATTAATGGTGAAAAGCTTACCGACAATTCTAACCTATATAAACGTCTCCGGTTACTGCCACTCCACAAGCGCCTGCTTTTTAATAAGACCAAACTAATTCACAAAATCCTATTTCAAAATGCTCCAAGCTACCTTTGGCCACTGTTTAAATATAACGCTAGACATAGCGAACGACTAAATATACTTCATGTCCCTAAACCTAGGATAGACTTATATAAAACAAGCTTAGCATACTCTGCCGCTCAGTTGTGGAACAATCTTCCACAAGAAATCAAAGACACCACCAATCATGATACATACATTCGCAACCTGTTTGAACACTACCTTAGTACAGACTACATGCCCCCATAGCAAATAACACAAAAAAGACAATAATGGTAACTTATCTCAAACGACAACTAGCCAAAAAAACATTCCCTTATGTATGGCACGTTACACCCTCCTTAGGTATTTATAATGCCCATGTTAAACACTGCCTCAGTGAGTCATTTGTTATTGATTATTTTTCATGCGTTTTAATGTTCTTTTGTTGTCAAAAGTTGCTTCATAAGTGATGTTGAATGAAAGAATGTATGAGAGGAAATAGAGAAGAAGGGCAGAATGTCAGACGGGCCTGCGTGCCCAATTCTTAACCCTTTGAAAATAAAGACTTATTATTATTATTATTATTATTATTATTATTATACTTACTACATGAATGAGGTGTCAGCGTAGCTTATAATCGATATAAGTGTTTTGTTTCCAACTCTGGTTAAAGTTAACTGAATGTCCCGTACATGACGTCGCAATCAACCCTATTTTTGGCTGCTTGTAATTTACTATGCAATTTAACGTTTAGTAGTTCGGTATATCTTTCTGAACTGCAGACGCTCATACTACTGTTAAAAATCAACACAGGCGTTTGCTTCCAGTCACCTGCAGCTGATTTTGAACCCGGTATGTGGGATTGTAAATGCGTTCGCTGTCCCTTAATTACAGACGCCGGCTCTGGATATATTGTGTAAATGTTTTACATATAACAATATTAATACAGTTTGAAAAAGAAAATTTGAAGAAAAAAAAACATCGTGGACATAATACACTGTACACACACTGAAAGGGGCAGAAGAATCCCGAAGAAGAAAAAAAACATGGGGAAATCCAACATTCTTTCAGAGTTCATTCTTTGTTGGCTGTTTAGATTGCCGCCTTGAATGCTACACATAGCGCTCTATCTTTATTTTCTTAATGACGTCTGAGAGATTTCTGAACATTCCTACCGTTATGTTGTGTTACGTTAAGTTTTTCATCGCGCATTTACGTAAATTATGATTGGGTTCGTATTATTGTGTGTTCTCGTTATGAGGTCGACTGGGCCTAAAAGAGGTACCGGAAAATGTTCTGGAAGTTGCTTGCTTGTGTTCGCTGTCCTGTATGTCGGATGAAGACATCCTGTTGTCCTAGCATCAGTGTGATGTCATACAGAACCTGAGGTTTGCGTAAGTATCCGCTGTCCCATGTCTGGCTTATTGGTGTGCAGACTGATGGTTCCTCGCCGTGCAGACAGACACTCTCCGACTTCGGGGTATCATCGATCCTACTGACTTTAGCCAGGACCCCGAAGGGACCTGTTGCCCAGGATGCTCGGCTAGGACGCGTCAATAGGTCTTGGCCAGTATAGAACCCAGCCCAGGTGTCTTGGAAACACATCTGCGTCCCGTTCTGAAAGTAAAAGCCGTAGGTGTGATATTTGAAGACATTACCTATCCAGTGTCAATTAGTCCAGGCAAAATATTGCGTTGAAACCATTTACCCATTACATCTTAATTCGCGGAAAGGGTCCTTTATTTACGGCTGTGACGTCCACGCAGCCTCATGACATGGGTAGCAGAATGTTTTCTGAATTGGCTGGGACTTGACTGGTACGAAACGCTGAGGAAGACGTGAACTAGCCACTTCACTTTATTATGCCGTAGCCTAGATGAATGTGCAGGGTACAGGTCTTGCATGGTGCCAGGAGATGTAACTTAAGACTAAATGTCATGGCAGGGCCTACCAGACCTTAAACATTGATTGCCAATTGGTCTAAGATCTAAGCTCCGACAGGCGGACAGTTAGAGCAATGCTTTGCTGATCCGGCAGCTGCTGTAGCTGAATTTGTTCCAGATGAGATGTATTGGTGTTACCTTTCCACCTTTCCTTTGCAGTAAACTAAGCAGGCCGAGAGTGGGATTATGCTGCATGGGTAACACATGGTCTCTAAATTCAGCCCTGGCTTTGTGTTATGGAGACGTTATTATGCCCTTTTGCAAATACAATGTAACAAACTAGCATATGAAAAAACGGCAAGGCACCAGTACAGTACAGTAAAGTAGAGAATACGTGAAGACCTCATAAACCACACACTGTAACTGTCACGAACTTCTTTTATCTATTATGCAAGATTGATTCGACTGTCAAAACCGCAATGTGTGTGTGTGTGTGTGTGTGTGCGCGCGCGCGCGTGTGTGTGTGTGTGTGTGTGTGTGTGTGTGTGTGTGTGTGTGTTTAGATTCATCCTACTGCCAAAACTGCAATGTGCGTGGTATTTATATTTTTGTTATTTTCCTTGGCTCGCTTTGAACTCAAGGGCAGTGCATACACGTGCCCCTACTTCCAAGTGTTGTGAACTGTGTGCTGGGAACTGAATTTTGCGTGTGGATTAGCTTTCCCTGTTATCAGTGTCCCTCGCCATCAGGCGAACACCATCTCCGACTTCTTAGTTACTTGTAATTTACGTCTCCAAGTTAAGGACGAGAAGTCAACTTTTTAGTCCAACTGATCCGGTGTAGTCGTTGTAACCCACTACCTCGGCATCGGCACACCGGATGTTTAAGAACAAGATCTCTTATCCAGTTCGGCCAAGATGACCTGTGAAACCACAATTTTTAGGAACAGATATCGCTCCCCAAATTGAAACGAAATCCTTGCTGTTTGCTACTGACAGGCGCCGCGCATATCTTTCTAATTGCTTGACTACTAGCTGTTATGAGTTAACAATTTCCCGTAAACAAAGCACTCTAGAGATGAAACGTATTAATCAACTATGGCACGACACCAACACATAAGGTCAAATATAATTGTTGAGGTTATGCATCTTTTCCGTGACATGGATGTAAGTCATGGATAATTTTGTAATCACATCATCATCAAAATCATCATCATCATCATCATCATCATCATCATCATCATCATCATCACCAACACATAAGGTCAAATATAATTGTTGAGGCTATGCAACATCACGGCACACGGGTGTAATCCATAAGTTCTAAGTTCTACTCCTAACTCAAGCCTGAGTCCGGAGAATCTCAGCTCAGTGCACGAACTCCGTAGCACCGGCGAGGATCCTGAAATACTTTGGGTAGATGTTTAACTCGAAATGAGGCATACATTGCTAGACCTACATTGGTTTTAAACCAATCAGTGCTCAAGAGAGTGGGTGAGGGTTAGTATCGCGACGGTGGCATTGTCTTCCAAGACATTTCCTGGTGCCAACTGTAGGTTGGATCTACCTGGAAGTCCAGCCCAACATTAAAAATTCGATTCCGCTGCAGGAAGAGACTGTCGACATTTTTCATCACCTCATGTCACAAGAAATACTGAATCATTTATCAAGAAAGAGGCTGTCGACATTTTTCACCACCTAATGTCACAAAAAAATACTGAATCATTTATCAAGAAAGAGGCTGTCGACATTTTTGACCATCTCGTGTGACAAGAAATACTGGATCATGTTGTGACAACTGGAAATATTTGCGGAGAAAGATATAGCTCAAGGCAGCTAGAGAAGGTTCATGACAGCCCTTTGCCACAGCATAGAAAAGTTTCATCACACGAATTTATGCAAGGTTTTGAACACGGTAAATTGTGGCTAAACATGATCGTCTACGTCAGTCGGCCAGACACTAGATGTTACTTTATGAAGTGCAGTAACCTGTTTCTGTGCTTGCTACTGTACAATGTAATTTAATTATACTCTGCAGTACTTCATGGCTATCTAGGTTATACTTGCAAGCATCCAGAAACGGCACAGTTTGACTGACAATATTGTTTTGTAAAGATGATATTTCTGACACAGTTCACACAAGCCACTCAAAATACACACGTTACCCAAGCGAACTGCTAGGTTCTCTGTTGTCTAGACACGCGTGATATAGTCACCAGAATCAACATTATTTTATGTTGAACTCTTACGCGATAGAAATCTGTCGTGTCAGGTTGTATTAACTTACCGCTTGTTGCTGCCGAGAAATGATCAAATATTCGATAAGTTATAAAACTAAATGTACATGTTTCAAATTGATTAGTACCCACGTAAAATTTAGTTTCATGTACATGTAATGTGTAGACGTATACTTGTTTATATGCCTGTGGATAAGAAGCGCGTGTGAGTGCCCATATTATATTTAATATTGATTATAAAAATATGTGACTTTAAATTATCATCGTACATGTGTTACGTTCCGTGTTAGGCATACATAGCACATAACCCTGTCTTAAAGAATACAAAATATATAAACACAAACTACACAAAGGAAAACGTTACTGAACGGTGTCCAATATGTCCGTGTTTCAAGACGAGAGCTCGTTCTTATACATCCGTTGCGGTGATGCCGAGGTGATGCCCTACACCTGTCAGTTGGAGTGACACGTTGATTTCTCGTCTTTGACTTAGGGACGTAAATTACAAGAACCTCTGAAGTCGTACGGGGTTTGCCTAGTGGCGAGGGACAATGGTAATAGGGGAAGCTAAAGCGGTCTCCCTGGCGAAGGGTTTAACGACTTTCTCGGTAATCCTGTATATCCATGTAAAGAACACAGCTGCGAGAGATTCGACAGGGGATCGCGTCGCGTTGGTTACTAACGGGGTATGTAAACCGGTCGCTCAGAAAGAATGGCAAACTATTGAGCGTAATCTTGCCAAAAACATCAACAACAGCTGAAAAATGTTGGTGTTGACTGCAACGTCCTGTAAGGGATATGCAACCTTAAATTTTTTTTAAACATCCACACGCAAAAAAAATCAGCCCAGTGTGCTAGAGACAGTAGACATGTATGGACTACGCTTGAGTTCAAAGCGAACGTACAACAAAATTAAAAAGAAAAGATACTGGATTAGACACCTTTCAGAGAAGCATTCCTTTGTCTTTTTGATTTCCTTATATATATATATATATATTGTATTATTTGGTTTTTGTTATTCCGTTGACAAAGACTACTGTGGAAACGTTTTCACGTATCTGTTTGTGTGTCCTTTCATGCGTCGAGTTTTCCAGTCATATTTTGCGTGTTTATTCGGACTATCTTTAGCAAGTTGCTTTTTGAGGTGCATGTTCATGATATGTCTCTCCTATGACAAAAGGTTGTCAAAAATAGTCACTCTTCCTCCTCCTCCTCCTCCTCCTCTTTCTCCTCCTCCTCCTCCTCCTCTGTTGTTGCTTATGATGTTCCTGTTGTCAAACGATGGTCATTTGTTTTTTTTTTTCTCTTTTCACGATATGGCCAAAACTAAGTATTTTATCAAACGTCTCATTCATCAGAAAGAACAGTGACGGGAGGAAGTGTTCATGGAAGAGGCATTAGGGGTCGAACAGGACAAACCTGGACTCTGGACATTAATTGATTTATTGCCATGGGATGATCAATCGTCTTAAACCACTTGCCGTATGTGCCATGGGCTTATATATCGCCGAAAATGTTGTCATTGCATTTATAATACAGCATTTCTGCAACCATATTAAAAAATTTTAGGATCATATCTGTGACACACCCATGCCATAAATTTTTCGCTGTGTTTGGTCCAAATCGACATTTTGTTTGGCCCTGAATATGTTAAAGAGATGAAAATACACGAGGCATTGGTCAATGGCAGGAGATGGAGAGTCTTGCCAGGAGGCGAGGATGAAGGTGTCGATCTGCACAGGCCCTGCTGTGTGAACAAGAGTACGGGCATTTATAGAGTGACTGCAATGTGATTTACTGAGTTACTGCATTGTAGTTTACACAAGGACTGCATTGTGATTTATAGATTGTCTGCATTGTGATTTGCAGACTGATTGCATTGTGGTTTGATTGCAATGTGATTAACAGATTAGACTGTAATGTGGTTTACATATTAACTCAATGTGGTTTACAGAGTGATTGCAATGTGATTTACAGTTTGACTGCATTGTGATTTGCAGTGTAATTGCAATGTGGTTTACAGAGTGACATCATTGTTATTTTCCGGATAGATTGCATTGTGATTTACGGATTGATTGCAAAGTGGTCAGGGCGTTACGCTGACAAATACATGAGGGCCCGGTGGGGAGGTGTTGGGGGAGACTAGCACATATCCCTCTGTGGGCCCATCTTTGCACTACAACATGTTATGTTCCTAACACTTCACATACAAACAAAATATTCCTGCCACGGAATCGTTTTTTCATAGCCATATTTATACTTAATGAAACCTGGAATTGCCACTTGCGTGCCATGTACACGACGTTGCAGTCAACCTTTGCATTGTTTGTTGTTGATTGTTTATGGTTTACTAGGAAAGTTTACGTTCAGTAGTTTGCCATGGCTTTTCGAACGATCGACGATCATACCATAACATGAAAACCAGGGCAAGGCGGTCTGTTTCCAAAACGCATGCAGCTGTATTTCTAATGCGGCATACGGGATTGCCAATTAGGACGATCGCCAAAGAAAGAAAGAAACAAATAGATGAAAGGGGCTTCGCTGGAACGAAGCCATGAAAATGCAATGGAAACAGGACAAAAATGTTTCAGTGGTGGCCCGCCCAGAGATGATTGCATCAATAAGGACACATAAGTATTTATCAACAAAGAACAACAAGATGTTACTATTATAACTACATTTCCTTCTCCTCATCTTCGTCGTCCTCTTCGTCCTTCTCGTCCTCGTCCTCGTCCTCCTCCTCCTCTTCTTCTTCTTCTTCTTCTTCTTCTTCTTCTTCTTCTTCTTCTTCTTCTTCTTCTTCTTCTTCTTCTTCTTCTTCTTCTTCTTCTTCTTCTACTTCTTCTTCTCCTTCTTCTTCTTCTTCTGCAACGTCTTCTTCTTCTTCTTCTTCTTCTTCTTCTTCTTCTTCTTCTTCTTCTTCTTCTTCTTCTTCTTCTTCTTCTTCTTCTTGTTTCTCTCAGTGTTTCGAGTAGATTTTATAAACGTTTCAGAAAGGAGGCCAGTGTTTCAGATAGATATTTATAAGCGTTTGAGAAAGGAGGCCAGTGTTTCGGGTATATATTTATAAGCGTTTGTGATTGCATGCCAGTGTTTCGGGTAGATGTTTATAAGCGTTTTAGATCGGAGGCCTTCTGTCAGGTCTTCTGACACAGCTACCGTATGACAGTAGACGGTACTACTTTCTTTCTGTTAGCGCCGAATGTTGGGCGGCCCTTACCAAACGCGACATCCCACATTGTGACAACGGGTTCGGGCGGAAGAGCGCAAATGGGAGGGTACAAGCCTTATCCTGGTGCGAGGAAATACAACCTACAGACAATACGTCATGGCAGAGCAGGCCCTAAGCCTTGGTTGGCAGCTGGTCTATGATCGAAACTCCGACAGTTAGAGCATTGCCTTGCTGATCCGGCAGCTTCTGAAGCTTGTCTTGTTCCAGAAGTATTGGTGTTACCTTTCCTCTGAAGTGAAATAGGCAGGCCGAGAGAGGATCATGCTGCATGGGTAACACATGGTCTCTATATTTTAGCCCAAACTTTGTGCTATGGAGAGGTATAACTCCATCCCTGGTCTTAACCGGTCTCGGAATCGAAGCGAGAGGTAGCAGTTACAGGTTATAAGTCCTTATCAATTGGCGTAGACATGGAGCGCCACGGGGTGCCTCTGACAGTGGGAGACACCTACAGGTGTCATTGATCAACTACCCCCTCATGCTGGGCAGATCCCGGCTAATTGGGTGCTGATCCGCCACAGCCTGCCTCCTTCAGTGGGTGCTTGGGGATAGGTCAAAATCCGAATCGCAGGCTGTAAAACCAATGCACCAGGTACTACTAAAAGGAAAAATAGAAACCTCAAGCTACGGCTTGCAACCTGGAACTTTAGAACCATGTATGCAGGATTTTCCACTGACCTGAATAATATTGACGAAGTGAAAAACAAACGGCTGTGATTGATGCCGAAATCAATCGTCTTAACATTGATATTGCTGGCGTGCAGGAGACTCACCTCGCTGAGGAAGGGTCACTCAGGGAAAACAATTACACCTTTTTTGGAAGGGTAGATGGAAGGCAGTAAAAATGCAACATGGTGTGGGCTTTGCAGTAAATAATGATTGATTAAAATTCCAGCTGGAGATAATGAAAGATTATTATCCCTGCGCTTTTCAACCTCTTATCGTTTTGCAACCATTATCACTGCATATGCACCGACACTCACATCCTCTGAAAATGTGAAGGATTCGTTCTATGAGGAGTTAGACTCTGTGATCAAGGCAGTTCCAAAATCCTACTACATTTATATGCTCGGTGATTTCAATGCTCGTGTGGGCTAGGACACGAGTTCTTGGACAGTGTGCCTTGTAAAATACAACATCGGTCGCATGAATAATAATGGACAAAGTCTGTTGGAGCATTGCACCAGAAATGGCCTTTGCATTACAAACTCTTTTTTTTAAACAAAGGAGCTGCATAAGGTCACATGGAAACATCCAATATCCCGCCATTGGCATCAGCTGGACGTCATCATCACACGGAGAGAACATCTGAACCATACATCATTAACTCGAAGTTATTACAGTGCTGACTGTGATACAGATCATGTTTTGGTTGTTACAAAGGTTAGACTGAGACCAAGGTGAATCTACACAGCTAAACACAAATCTAGCCCCAAGATTAATATTATTAACACCCACGACCCTGATAAGTGCTTTGAGTTCCAACAGCAACTTGAAGATGCTTTCACTGATACATCAGAAAATTGTACATCAAGTAGGGTAAACTTAAGGAAACTCTTTATAAAATAGCGGTAGGGGTTTACGGCACTGTGAATCATAAGAGGTAGGACTGCTTTGCGGCAAACAGCCAGACATCGCAGCCCTTGATTGGTGAAAAGAAGATAATTCTCTTAAAAACAAGGAAGGAACGATGCGTAACACTCTCAGTCAAGCTAGGAAGGATGTGCAAAAGCCTGCCAGGCAGTGTGCAAATGACTATTGGATCATGTTATGTGAGTCAATTCAAAATGAAAGTGATAAGGGAAACATCAGAAGCATGTATGAAGGGGTAAAGAAAGCCTGTGGTCCAATGATCAAAAGAAGTGCACCACTGAAAACTTTGACTGGATAAATCATCACTGATAAGAAATAGCAGATGGATAGATCACTATTTGGAGCTTTACTCAAGTGAGACTAACCTAGCGGATGATGCCTTCAAAGCCATAGAGTTCCTGCCAACTCTTGACCACCTGGACACACTTCCCACCATAACATAATTTAAGTGTGCTATAAATGAACTTGCATCTGGCAAGGCTCATGGTAAGGATGGGATTCCAATATAGGTTATCAGGAGTGGGCAAGACACACTCACTCTACAGATCCACCAGCTAATAGAGCTAAGCTGGCGAGAAGGACAAGTCCCACATGATTTCAAAGACTCAAACATCATAACACTGTACAAGAACAAGGGCGATCGGAGCGACTGTAACAACTATAGGGGTATCTCACTTCTGTGAATTGTTGGTAAAGTATTTGCCAGAATTGTTTTGTGCAGACTTCAAGTCCTGGGAGATCAAGTCTACCGTCAAGAACCCGTCTACTATTGGTATGATATTCTCATTACGACAAATGCAAGAAAAATGCCGTGAACAGAATCAATCACTGTTTATTGCCTCTATCGACCTCACAGAAGAATTTGATTTGGTCAGTCGTGAGGGTCAGTTCAAGGCACTAAAGAAGATAGGCTGCCCACCAACTCTTCTGTCCATTGTGGAATCGTTCCTCACAGTCATGAAGGGTATAATCAAGTTTGATGGTGCAACTTCAGAAGAGTTTGAAATCAAGAGTGGAGTTAAATAAGATTGTATACCAGCTCCCACCCTCTTTGGAATATACTTTTCACTTCTACTTTCGTGATCCAGATGGTGGTATATACATTCACTGACGCTCAGAAGACGGACTCTACAATACTCAGAGATTGAAGGCCAAGACCATAATTAGGAGGGTACTACTGATCAGAGAGTTGCTCTTTGCAGACGATGTTCAGTTACGGCGTACTCTGAGGAAGAATTACAACGTCTTCTATCTGCATTCTCCAATGCTTGTTCTGAATTTGGTTTAACAATTAGCAAAAAGAAGACACAGATTATGTCACAAGGTGCACATGGGGTACCATCAATCTTTATTGACGACGCCGAACTGGAGATAGTAGACCATTTTACATATCTAGGATCAGAGATATATAGCAAACTATCCCTAGATCAGGAAATCAACATCCGGATTGGTAAGGCAGCAACAACAATGAACAGGTTAACAAAAAGAGTCTTGGAGACACGTATATAGTCTGTGTTCTAATCCTTCATTATGTCGAGCAGCTAACACACGTATATAATATGTGTTCTAATCCTTCATGATATGTCGAGCAGCTAACACACGTATATAATATGTGTTCTAAACCTTCATTATGTCGAGCAGCTAACATACGTATATAATGTGTGTTCTTATCCTTCATATGTCGAGCAGCTAACATACGTATATAATGTGTGTTCTTATCCTTCATATGTCGAGCAGCTAACATACGTATATAATGTGTGTTCTTATCCTTCATATGTCGAGCAGCTAACATACGTATATAATGTGTGTTCTTATCCTTCATATGTCGAGCAGCTAACATACGTATATAATGTGTGTTCTTATCCTTCATATGTCGAGCAGCTAACATACGTATATAATGTGTGTTCTTATCCTTCATATGTCGAGCAGCTAACATACGTATATAATGTGTGTTCTTATCCTTCATATGTCGAGCAGCTAACATACGTATATAATGTGTGTTCTTATCCTTCATATGTCGAGCAGCTAACATACGTATATAATGTGTGTTCTTATCCTTCATATGTCGAGCAGCTAACACAGGCATATAATTTCTGCTCTAATTCTTCATGATGTGTCGAGATGCTAACATAACAGTATAAAATGTGTGCAGGAATCCTTCAATTATGATGATACATATGCAAACTTTCTGATAGCAGCCACACAGTTAAAGGGAGATCGTGTGTCTTGATTTATTATTTATACACGTCCCAATACATCAACTACTACTGGGTTATGGTTTAACTTTTTTTTTTTTTTTTAGCATATCCTTTACAGGACATCGATGTCAACACTAGCATTTTACCGCTGTTGTTGATTTCTTGGCAAGATTACGCTCAGTAGTTCGCCATTGCTTTCTGAGCGACCGGCTCACTCATCCCGTAAGTTGCCAACGCGGCCAGGATTATTTATTTATATGCTATAAAAATCAGTATAGATATTGCCCAGCTTGGCGCCATTTGCATTTGACGTTGTAAAATTAAACACATCACATTCTGTGGCAGGGACCTACCGGTGATATGTGAAATGTTAGGACAAACACAGGTTTGCAGGCACGGAGGTATAGTTGACGCATTCTCGTAGCGAGCGTCGAGAGCTGGCACTGAATCCACGTCTGTTCGCGGTCATGCCATTGTAAAACGTAACGTACTAACCATTGCAATCTCCACGATACGTTTATGTTCTCCAATACTCTAACATGATGCCACATGTATGTTCTCCAATACTCTAACATGATGCCACGTGTATGTTCCAACTCTAACATGATGCCACATGTATGTCTCCAATACTCTAACATGATGCCACGTGTATGTTCTCCAATACTCTAACATGATGCCACGTGTATGTTCTCCAATACTCTAACATGATGCCACATGTATGTTCTCCAATACTCTAACATGATACCACGTGTATGTTCTCCAATACTCTAACATGATGTCACGTGCATGTTCTCTAATACTCTAACATGATGCCACGTGCATGTTCTCCAATACTCTAACATGATGCCTCGTGTATCTTCACGCGACTCTAACATGATGCCTCGTGTATCTTCTCTTCGCGACTCTAAAATAATGCCTCGTGTATCTTCTCTACGCGACTCTAACATTATGTCTCGTGTATCTTCACCACGCGACTCTAACATGATGCCACGTATCTTCTCCACACTACTCTAACATGATCCCTCGTGTGTCTTCTCCACACTACTCTAACATGATGCCAAATATCTTATCTATGCTACTCTAACATGATGCCAAATATCTTATCTATGCTACTCTAATATGATGCCAAATATCTTATCTATGCTACTCTAACATGATGTCACGTATCTTCTCTATGTTACTCTAACATGATGCCTCGTGTATGTTCTACATGCTACTCTAACATGATGCCTCGTGTATGTTCTCCACGCTACTCTAACATGATGCCTCGTGTATGTTCTCCACGCGACTCTATCATGATGCCACGTATCTTCTCCATGCTACTCTAACATGATGCCTCGTGTATGTTCTCCATGCTACTCTAACATGATGCCTCGTGTATGTTCTCCACGCTACTCTAACATGATGCCTTGTGTATGTTCTCCGTGCTACTCTAACATGATGCCTCGTGTATGTTCTCCACGCTACTCTAACATGATGCCTCGTGTATGTTCTCCATGCTACTCTAACATGAAGCCTCGTGTATGTTCTCCATGCTACTCAAACATGATGCCTCGTGTATGTTCTCAATGCTACTCTAACATGATGCCTCGTGTATGTTCTCCACGCGACTCTAACATGATGCCTCGTGTATGTTCTCCACGCTACTCTAACATGATGCCTCGTGTATGTTCTCCACGCTACTCTAACATGATGCCTCGTGTATGTTCTCAATGCTACTCTAACATGAAGCCTCGTGTATGTTCTCCATGCTACTCTAACATGATGCCTCGTGTATGTGCTCCACGCTACTCTAACATGATGCCTGTGTATGTTCTCCATGCTACTCAAACATGATGCCTCGTGTATGTTGTCCATGCTACTCTAACATGATGCCTCGTGTATGTTCTCTATGCTACTCTAACATGATGCCTTGTGTATGTTCTCCATGCTACTCTAACATGAAGCCTCGTGTATGTTCTCCATGCTAGTCTAACATGATGCCTCGTGTATGTTCTCCACGCTACTCTAACATGATGCCTCGTGTATGTTCTCCATGCTACTCAAACATGATGCCTCGTGTATGTTCTCCATGCTACTCTAACATGATGCCTTGTGTATGTTCTCCATGCTACTCTAACATGAAGCCTCGTGTATGTTCTCCATGCTAGTCTAACATGATGCCTCGTGTATGTTCTCCACGCTACTCTAACATGATGCCACGTGTATGTTCTCCATGCTACTCTAACATGATGCCTCGTGTATGTTCTCCATACTACTCTAACATGATGCCTTGTGTATGTTCTCCATGCTACTCTAACATGATGCCTTCTGTATGTTCTCCATGCTACTCTAACATGATGCCTCGTGTATGTTCTCCATGCTAGTCTAACATGATGCCTCGTGTATGTTCTCCACGCTACTCTAACATGATGCCACGTGTATGTTCTCCAATACTCTAACATTATGCCACATGTATGTTCTCCACGCGACTCTAACATGATGCCACGTGTATGTTCTCCATGCTACTCTAACATGATGCCTCGTGTATGTTCTCCAATACTCTAACATTATGCCACGTGTATGTTCTCCATGCTACTCTAACATGATGCCACGTGTATGTTCTCCATGCTACTCTAACATGATGCCACGTGTATGTTCTCCAATACTCTAACATTATGCCACGTGTATGTTCTCCACGCGACTCTAACATGATGCCACGTGTATGTTCTCCACGCGACTCTAACATGATGCCACGTGTATGTTCTCCAATACTCTAACATTATGCCACATGTATGTTCTCCACGCGACTCTAACATGTTGCCACGTGTATGTTCTCCACGCGACTCTAACATGATGCCACGTGTATGTTCTCCATGCTACTCTAACACGATACCACATGAACATCCTTCACATTAACCAACACACTGTTGCCATGTATACGCTGATAAGGTGGCCATGTCTAGTGCCCTAATATAGTCTTCATCTGTGTTTACTCGGGCTCACCTGAGATCAATAATCTCAACAGGCGTCCATTAACCCCATGCTTCAGAAACATTTGTTTTACACATTTACCCACAAGTGTTTTCATGTTATTTGCAGTTAGTCTTGTTATAGGTACAATTTGTCTATTGCGTTCGTGCTTAAGCTTTCTCAGCACCTTGGTGCTTTCCACACACAGTTCTTCTTCTTAAAGCAAATGGAGTTTGGCGTTGGTGATCATTTCTTTCCACAGTCTTCTGTCTGTTGTGTTGTCAATCATTTTTGATACTGATGTTCCTCCATGTCATAATGTGAAACTGTCGAGTATCTTCTCTTTTGGTCTCCACCATGGGAAACCAGTGACGTAAAATTGTTTAGGACATCTGCACTGAACAACAATTGTTCTAAACATTCTTTTCATTACATGGTCTTATTGTCTGTTTTACCAAATGTTTATCATTGCACAGACATGTTAAATATGTTGTAAACATTCATGTCATGACACTAAAGTATTATTTATTGTAATAATTCTTTTGATTAGAGACTGGTATTACCTGTTGTACTATATTGTATTCATTACACAGCCGTATTACCTGTTGTACCACATTGTATCCACTAAACAGCCGTATTATCTATTGTACTGCATTGTATTGAAAACACGGTCATATTATCTGCTGTAAAAATTCGAAATTTTGTCCTAGCAGAGCCGTTATTTCGAGTTAAGAATCTACTCAACGTATTTCAGGATCCTCGCCGGTGCTACAGAGTTCGTGCTTTGAGCTGAGATTCTCTGGACTCAGGCAGCTAACACACGCATATAATCTCTGTTCTAATCCTTCATTGTGTCGAGCAGCTAACATACGTATATAATGTGTGTTCTTATCCTTCATATGTCGAGCAGCTAACATACGTATATAATGTGTGTTCTAATCCTTCATTGTGTCGAGCAGCTAACATACGTATATAATGTGTGTTCTAATCCTTCATTGTGTCGAGCAGCTAACATACGTATATAATGTGTGTTCTAATCCTTCACGGTGTGTCGAGCAGCTAACACAGGCATATAATTTCTGCTCTAATCTTTCATGATGTGTCGAGATGCTAACATAACAGTATAAAATGTGTGCTGGAATCATTCAGTTATGATGATATATCTGCAAACTTTCTGATAGCAACCACACAGTTAAAGAGAGATCGTGTGTCTTGGTTTATTATTTATACACGTCCCAATACATCAACTACTACTGGATTATGGTTTAGCTTTATTTTTTTTCCCCGCATATCCTTTACAGGACATCGCTGTCAACACCAGCATTTTACCGCTGTTGTTGATTTCTTGGCAAGATTAGGCTCAGTAGTTTGCCATTGCTTTTTGTGCGGCCGGCTGACGTATCCCGTAAGTTAGCAACGCGGCCAGGATTATTTGATTGATTGATTAATTGATTTAGGAACCGACATCACAGCATTCGGGGCATTCCCATAAGCGCTCCATGCTACTAATCACCATGCTACATGCATGTTCTCCATGCGACTCTAACATGTTGCCACGTGTATGTTCTCCATGCTACTCTAACATGTTGCCACGTGTATGTTCTGAAATACTCTAACATGATGCCACGTGTATGTTCTCCAATAATCTAACATGTTGCCACGTGTATGTTCTCCAATACTCTAACATGTTACCACGTGTATGTTCTCCAATACTCTAACATGTTGCCACGTGTATGTTCTCCAATACTCTAACATGTTACCACGTGTATGTTCTCCAATAATCTAACATGTTACCATGTGTATGTTCTCCATGCTACTCTAACATGTTGCCACTTGTATGTTCTGAAATACTCTAACATGTTACCACGTGTATGTTCTCCAATACTCTAACATTATGCCACGTGTATGTTCTCCAATACTCTAACATTATGCCACGTGTATGTTCTCCAATACTCTAACATGTTGCCACGTGTATGTTCTCCAATACTCTAACATGTTACCACGTGTATGTTCTCCAATACTCTAACATGTTGCCACGTGTATGTTCTCCAATACTCTAACATGTTGCCACGTGTATGTTCTCCAATAATCTAACATGTTGCCACGTGTATGTTCTCCATGCTACTCTAACATGTTGCCACTTGTATGTTCTGAAATACTCTAACATGTTACTACGTGTATGTTCTCCAATACTCTAACATTATGCCACGTGGATCTTCTCAACGCTACTCTAACATGTTGCCATGTGTATGTTCTCCATGCTACTCTAACATGTTGCCACGTGTATGTTCTCCAATACTCTAACATGTTGCCACGTATATGTTCTCCAATACTCTAACATGTTGCCACGTGTATGTTCTCCATGCTACTCTAACATGTTGCCACATGTATGTTCTCCATGCTACTCTAAAATGTTGCCACGTGTATGTTCTCCAATACTCTAACATGTTGCCACGTGTATGTTCTCCATGCTACTCTAACATGTTGCCACGTGTATGTTCTCCACGCTACTCTAACATGATGCCACGAGTATGTTCTCCATGCTACTCTAACATTATGCCATCTGTATGTTCTCCACGCGACTCTAACATGTTGCCACGCGGATGTTATCCACGCGACTCTAACATTAGGCCACGTGTATGTTCTCCACGCGACTCTAACATGTTGCCACGTGTATGTTATCCATGCTACTCTAACATGTTGCCACGTGTATGTTCTCCAATACTCTAACATTATGCCACGTGTATGTTCTCCAATACTCTAACATTACGCCACGTGTATGTTCTCCACGCGACTCTGACATGATGCCACGTGTATGTTTTCCATGTTACTCTAACATTATGCCACATGTATGTTCTCCACGCGATTCTAACATGTTGCCACGTGTATGTTCTCCATGTTACTCTAACATGATACCAGTGTATGTTCTCCACGCGACTCTAACATTATGTCACGAGTATGTTCTCCAATACTCTAACATTATGCCACGTGTATATTCTCCACGCGACGCTAACATGATGTCACGAGTATGTTCTCCACGCGACTCTAACATGATGCCACGTGTATGTTCTCCACGCGACTCTAACATGATGCCACGTGTATGTTCTCCACGCGACTCTAACATGATGCCACGTGTATGTTCTCCACGCGACTCTAACATGATGCCTTGTGTATGTTCTCCATGCTAGTCTTATATGATGCCTCATGTATGTTCTACACGCTACTCTAACATGATGCCACGTGTATGTTCTCCAATACTCTAACATTATGCCACATGTATGTTCTCCACGCGACTCTAACATGATGCCACGTGTATGTTCTCCACGCGACTCTAACATGATGCCACGTGTATGTTCTCCATGCTACTCTAACACGATACCACATGAACATCCTTCACATTAACCACCACACTGTTGCCATGTATACGCTGATAAGGTGGCCATGTCTAGTGCCCTAATATAGTCTTCATCTGTGTTTACTCGGGCCCACCTTGAGATCAATAATCTCAACAGGCTTCCATTATCCCCATGCTTCGGAAACATTTGTTTTACACATTTACCCACAAGTGTTTTCATTTTATTTGCAGTTAGTCTTGTTATAAGTACAATTTGTCTATTGCGTTCGTGCTTAAGCTTTCTCAGCACCTTGGTGCATTTCACACACAGTTCTTCTTCTTAAAGCAAATGGAGTGTGGCGTTGGTGATCATTTCTTTCCACAGTCTTCTGTCTGTTGTGTTGTCAATCATTTTTGATACTGATGTTCCTCCATGTCATAATGTGAAACTGTCGAGTATCTTCTCTCTTGGTCTCCACCATGGGAAACAGTGACGTAAAATTGTTTAGGACGTCTGCACTGAACAACAATTGTTCTAAACATTCTTTTCATTACATGGTCTTATTGTCTGTTTTACCAAATGTTTATCATTGCACAGACATGTTAAATATGTTGTAAACATTCATGTCATGACACTAAAGTATTATTTATTGTAATAATTCTTTTGATTAGAGACTGGTATTATCTGTTGTACTATATTGTATTCATTACACAGCCGTATTACCTGTTGTACCATATTGTATCCACTAAACAGCCGCATTATCTATTGTACTGCATTGTATTGAAAACACGGTCATATTATCTGCTGTAAAAATTCGAAATTTTGTCCTTGCAGAGCCGTTATTTCGAGTTAAGAATCTACTCAACGTATTTCAGGATCCTCGCCGGTGCTACGGAGTTCGTGCTTTGAGCTGAGATTTTCTGGACTCAGGCTTGAGTTAGTAGAACGGAGCACTTATGGGTTACTCCCGTGTGCCGTGATGTTGATCCGTCGACTAAACTAAACTATCTGCTGTACCACATTGTATTCATTACCCTGCTGTATTATCTGTTGTACCACATTGTATTCTTTACCCTGTTGTACCACTGATTATTATTCTTTATTTTGACAGATTTCTGCTGCCTGACGAGTGATTGTCATGACGATAGGACCATTAAACTTATTTGTACTTTACATCGACTAACTGGGTCATAATGGATGCCGATACATTTCCGGATGTGACATTAGCCAGTAATTCCATCACTGAACACCACGCTTTGAATGCGCAGAATCAAAACGAGACTTTCGGTAAAGACACATTTGTTGTTCTCAAGCCAAAGCGAAAGCGATACCAAATATCTCGCAATCAGACAGTCTGTGTGTTCTTTATATCCCTTGCCATCCTTATAATTGCTGTGATCATCACGTTCATTGCAACTAAAAATACATACAACCAGTCTTCTAGCCATCAGGCCATATGCACTCCAATCGATGACGGACTTTCAAAATCTCCGAATAATTCTTCGAATGCTTCAATCACCCCATCGACAAACGAAACCTCCACAGAATACCCATGGTCAAGGATTCGACTGCCCCGTTCAGCAATTCCCACACTTTACGAAATCCGTATACAAATAGATCTAAACACTTTGGTGTACCAAGGAGCAGTCAACATCACACTCGATATAAACACGTCCACGAAATATATTCTGTTTCATAGAAATAAAATTGCCATTGACGCTGCGTCCATATCTGTGAGCTCGAGGTATGAACCTAATAAACGCATTGTGAATCAGTTTGAGGTGAAAGAAAAGAATTTCCACGTGGTCGAGGTGGATAACGAAATGGTGGCTGGACACACCTACGTGCTGGGAGTTGGAAATTATTCAGGTAAACTGGGAACGGATCTCAAAGGACTTTACTTGAGTTCTTATAAAAACCACGATGGTGAGACCAGGTGAGTGTTCAGTGTTTGCGTGTTTATATGTTTATCAAAACGTATTGTCTCTTATGGGATATAAATAGCAGGCTGGGAGCTTTCGTCCTCCAGTACCTTGCCGACTGGCGTGGGTGATCCCGCCTCTCAACAAATTACGATCTCCGGCGTCATGGATCAATTCGTGTGTTGACTCTATTCCGTGCCTTGACACAAGACTGTCAAGAATCTTCTCACGCTGTCTTCTTCTATCTCTCTTTCAATAAATCTTTCCGGTTGTCACAACATGTTCCAGTTTTTGTCTTTTCATAACGTGGTCAAATAATGATGACTGCCTCTTTCTGATGTTTGTGATAAGTTGTCTTTGCGATTCAGGTTTGCTTTGCGACTCAGCTTCTCTTTGCATCTCAGCTTCTCTGGGAGGTTTTAAAAGGTTTAAAATGGGGTTAAAAGGCAAGAGATTCAACTTTATTGCACCGAGTTTGAACTCATATTGCTCGGACTCTGTCAACAGATAGGCCCGCGAAAGCGTCGCACACAGCACGAATCTGTAGCCCCAGCAAAGACCCCTTGAAGTCTACGAGAAAACTGCATTCGTGAACCAAATAACATATCCGGAATCGATCCCACAACAGTAGGTCAGCATGGCTGAATGGAAAAGAACGCGTGTTCTTAAACTTCCGGTGTGCTGATGCCGAGGTAAAGGGTTCAACTACTACATCGGACAGTTGGACTAAAATGTTGATCTCTCCTCCTTGACTTGGGGACGTAAATTACAAGTACCTCTGAAGTCGGAGTGGGTTCGCCTGATGCCGAGGGACACTGTTAATAGGGAAAGCTAATCCATATGTAGAATTCATTCCAGCACTACTAGAAGTGGTGTGTATGGACTACGCTTGAGTTCAAAGGGAGCGAGCTCCAAAAAAAAAAAACCAACATTCGGAGCGCGAGACAGGCGACTTAAGCACTTCGCCAGGGAGACTACTAAAGGGGTTAAAAGTCAGGAGAATCGACTTCATTGCATCTGGTTTTATCCCATACAGCGCGGAATTCTCCCTCAGAGGAACTATCCGTCTGACAGTAGCGTCGCACAGAGAACAAACTCCGTAGCTCTGACGATGATCCCAGGGGTCTTCGGGGGGGGGGGGGGGGGGGAACACATTTTCTCCAGGAAACGGAATGACAGAGTTCGATTTTGGCTAGAGACAGGACGCTCGCTTCTAATTCTAGCAGTCCTGGTTCAGATCATAATGTAGAATTTAGAATCAGTCAAGTTCTGTCTCCTCATTAAAGGTTGACAGAACTGGAACTCCAATACTTCCTGAACATGGCTTTGGTTAACCACTGGCAGACAGCTGTTTACACACACAAGCTACACACAAGAGGTGGCACCATTTATCAACTGGAATATTTCGCTGCATCTCGCCAGATGCATACTGTAGAAGTAAATATCATATTTCGCTGCATCTCGCCAGATGCATACTGCAGAATTAAATATCACATTAAGTGAATAGATTACAAATATAATGCAGACAGATGTTATAGTGAATCTGAAATTACAGGGAAGATGACAAATATTTCACATTCGAACAGTGTCAGTGTGTTAGGAATCTCAGCAGAAATGTATCTATGTCTATGCACTTCATATAGCTTTAATTCTGCAGCAAGCACCGGACATGCGTGATATATTGTTGTTTTACAGAAGAATGATGACAACAGTAGACAAATAGAAAGAATAATGAAAATATCTTGAAAAAAGTTAACTCACAAAGAGAACTAATTACTTACATCTGATGAAAACAGCCCAATGCTCTGGCATGTCATCAGAACGAGAAAAGATGGAGTATGAAGTCACAACGAAAATAGAAGGGAGGAGAAGAAGGGGGAAACCAAGAGAGAATAATGCAATACTGCATGGACTACGAAAAATACACCTTGCAAGAGGAAGCGAAATATGCCAGCAACAAATTGTGCAAACTACTAGTTATGGCTTCTCTGTTTAAATTTAGTAAGGGACTACACTGTTTTAAATTTCTGAACAGACTGGAGTCTGTTGATCTCGTCATGTTATCTCCGCGCTTGTATCGCAGTCTCCCCCTGTTAGTTCTGTGTGTAAAGTTTTCCTCCAGTGTGGTTTTACGGCCTGCGTGATACTAATCACATTACCCACTGCATGCCCCACATCACCCACTGAATGCCCCACATTACCCACTAAATGCCCCAAATCACTCACTGAATGCCCAACATCAATCACTAAAGCCCCTCATCACCCACTGAATGCCCCACATCAGCCACTGAATGCCCCACATCACCCACAAAATGCACCATATCACCCACTGAATGCCCCACATCACCCACTAAATGCCCCACATCACCCACTGAATGCCCCACATCACCCACTGCATGCCCCACATCACCCACTGAATGCCCCACATCACCCACTGAATGCCCCACATCACCCACTAAATGCCCCACATCACCCACTAAATGCCCCACATCACCCACATCACCCACTGAATGCCCCATATCACCCACTACATGTCCCACATCACCCACTGAATGCCCAAAGTAACCCACTAAATGCCCCACATCACCCACTGAATGCCCCACATCACCCACTAAATGTCCACATCACCCACTACATGCCCCACATTACCCATTGAATGCCCCAGATCACACACTAAATGCCCTACATCACCCACTACATGCCCCACATCACCCATTAAATGCACCACATCACCCACTAAATGCCCCACATCACCCACTGAATGCCCAAGTAACCCACTAAATGCCCCACATCACCCAATGCATGCCCCACATCACCCACTGAATGCCCCACATCCCACACTACATGCCCCACATCACCCACTAAATGCCCAACATCAGCCACTGAATGCCCAACATCACCCACTAAATGCCCCACAACACCCACTAAATGCCCCACATTACCCACTAAATGCCCCACATCACCCACTAAATGCCCCACATCACCCACTGAATTGCCCCAAGTAACCCACTAAATGCCCCACATCACCCACTGCATGCCCCACATCACCCACTGAATGCCCCACATCGCACACTAAATGCCCCACATCACCCACTAAATGCCCAACATCACCCACTGAATGCCCAACATCACCCACTACATGCCCCACATCACCCACTAAATGCCCCACATCACCCACTACATGCCCCACATCACCCACTGAATGCCCCACATCACCCACTGAATGCCCCACATAACACACTAAATGCCCCACATCACCCACTACATGCCCCACATCAGCCACTGAATGCCCCAGATCACACACTAAATGCCCCACATCACCCACTATATTCCCCACATCACCAACTACATGCCCCACATCACCCACTACATGCCCCACATCACCCACATCACCCACTGAATGCCCCATATCACCAACTACATGTCCCACATCACCCACTGAATGCCCAAAGTAACCCACTAAATGCCGCACATCACCCACTGAATGCCCCACATCACCCACTAAAGCCCACATCACCCACTACATGCCCCACATTACCCATTGAATGCCCCAGATCACACACTAAATGCCCTACATCACCCACTACATGCCCCACATCACCCATTAAATGCACCACATCACCCACTGAATGCCCCAGATAACACACTAAATGCCCCACATCACCCACTACATGCCCAACATCACCCACTGAATGCCCCAAGTAACCCACTAAATGCCCCACAATACCCACTAAATGCCACACATCACCCACTAAATGCCCCACATCACCCACTAATGCCCACATCAACCCACTAAATGCCCACATCACCCACTAAATGACCCACATCACCCACTAAATGCCCCACATCACCCACTAAATGCCCCACATCACCCACTTAATGCGCCACATCACCCACTAAATGCCCCACATCACCCATTAAATGCCCCACATCACCCACTAAAATGCCCCTCATCACCCACATCACCCACTGAATGTCACATATCACCCACTACATGTCCCACATCACCCACTGAATGCCCAAAGTAACCCACTAAATGCCTCACATCACCCACTGAATGCCCCACATCACCAACTAAATGCACACATCACCCCACTACATGCCCCACATTACCATTGAATGCCCCAGATCACACACTAAATGCCCTACATCACCCACTACATGCCCCACATTACCCATTAAATGCTGCAGATCACACACTAAATGCCCCACATCAGCCACTACATGCCCCACATCACCCACTGACATGCCCCAAGTAACCCACTAAATGCCCCACATCAACCACTAATATGCCCACATAACCCACTAAATGCCCCACATCACCCACTAAATGCCCCACATCACCCACTAAATGCCCCACATCACCCACTAAATGCCCCACATCACCCACTAAATGCCCCACATCACCCACTAAATGCCCGACATCACCCACTAAATGCCCCACATCACCCACTAAATGCCCCACATCACCCACATCACCCAATGAATGCCCCATATCACCCACTACATGTCCCACATCACCCACTGAATGTCCAAAGTAACCCACTAAATGCCCCACATCACCAACTGAATGCCCCACATAACCCACTAAATGCCCACATCACCCACTACATGCCCCACATTACCCATTGAATGCCCCAGATCACACACGAAATGCCCTACATCACCCACTACATGCCCCACATCACGCATTAAATGCACCACATCACCCACTGAATGCCCCAGATCACACACTAAATGCCCCACATCACCCACTACATGCCCCACAACACCCACTGAATCCCCCAAGTAACCCACTAAATGCCCCACATCACCACTAAATGCCCACATCCACCCACTAAATGCCCCACATCAACCACTAAATGCCCCACATCACCCACTAAATGCCCCACATCACCCACTAAATGCCCCACATCACCAACTGAATGCCCCACATCACCCACTAAATGCCCACATCACCCACTACATGCCCCACATTACCCATTGAATGCCCCAGATCACACATGAAATGACTACATCACCCACTACATGCCCCACATCACGCATTAAATGACACCACATCACCCACTGAATGCCCCAGATCACACACTAAATGCCCCACATCACCCACTACATGCCCCACAACACCACTGAATCCCCCAAGTAACCCACTAAATGCCCCAATTCACCCACTAAATGCCCACATCACCCACTAAATGCCCCCACATCAACCACTAAATGCCCCCACATCCACCCACTAAATGCCCCACATCACCACTAAATGCCCCCACATCACCCACTGAATGCCCACATCACCCACTGAATGCCCCACATCACCCACTAAATGCCTACATCACCCACTACATGCCCCACATTACCCATTGAATGCCCAGATCACACACTAAATGCCCTACATCACCCACTACATGCCCCACATACACCCATTAAATGCACCACATCACCCACTGAATGCCCCAGATCACACACTAAATGCCCCACATCACCCACTACATGCCCCACATCACCCACTGAATGCCCCAAGTAACCCACTAAATGCCCCACATCACCCACTAAATGCATCACATCACCCACTAAATGCCCCACATCACCCACTAAATGCCCCACATCACCCACTAAATGCCACACATCACCCACTAAATGCCCCACATCACCCACTACATGCCCCACATCACCCACATCACCCACTGAATGCCCCATATCACCCACTACATGTCCCACATCACCCACTGAATGCCCAAAGTAACCCACTAAATGCCGCACATCACCCACTGAATGCCCCACATCACCCACTAAAAGCCCCACATCACCCACTACATGCCCCACATTACCCATTGAATTGCCCCAGATCACACACTAAAATGCCCTACATCACCCACTACATGCCCCACATCACCCATTAAATGCACCACATCACCCACTGAATGCCCCAGATAACACACTAAATGCCCCCACATCACCCACATACATGCCCAACATCACCCACTGAATGCCCCAAGTAACCCACCTAAATGCCCCACATCACCCACTAAATGCCACACATCACCCACTAAATGCCCCACATCACCCCACTAAATGCCCCACATCACCCACTAAATGCCCCACATCACCCACTAATGCCCCACATCACCCATTAAATGCCCCACATCACCCACTAAATGCCCCTCATCACCCACATCACCCACTGAATGTCCCATATCACCCACTACATGTCCCACATCACCCCACTGAATGCCCAAAGTAACCCCACTAAATGCCTCACATCACCCACTGAATGCCCCACATCACCAACTAAATGCACACATCACCCACTACATGCCCCACATTACCCATTGAATGCCCCAGATCACACACTAAATGCCCTACATCACCCACTACATGCCCCACATTACCCATTAAATGCTGCAGATCACACACTAAATGCCCCACATCATCCACTACATGCCCCACATCACCCACTGAATGCCCCAAGTAACCCACTAAATGCCCCACATCACCCACTAAATGCCCCACATAACCCACTAAATGCCCCACATAACCCACTAAATGCCCCACATCACCCACTAAATGCCCCACATCACCCACTGAATGCCCCACATCACCCACTAAATGCCCCACATCACCCACTAAATGCCCCACATCACCCACTAAATGCCCCACATCACCCACTAAATGCCCCACATCACCCACATCACCCAATGAATGCCCCATATCACCCACTACATGTCCCACATCACCCACTGAATGTCCAAAGTAACCCACTAAATGCCCCACATCACCAACTGAATGCCCCACATCACCCACTAAATGCCCACATCACCCACTACATGCCCCACATTACCCATTGAATGCCCCAGATCACACACTAAATGCCCTACATCACCCACTACATGCCCCACATCACGCATTAAATGCACCACATCACCCACTGAATGCCCCAGATCACACACTAAATGCCCCACATCACCCACTACATGCCCCACAACACCCACTGAATCCCCCAAGTAACCCACTAAATGCCCCACATCACCCACTAAATGCCCCACATCACCCACTAAATGCCCCACATCACCCACTAAATGCCCCACATCACCCACTAAATGCCACACATCACCCACTAAATGCCCCACATCACCCACTAAATGCCCCACATCACCCACTGAATGCCCCACATCACCCACTGAATGCCCCACATCACCACTAAATGCCCACATCACCCACTATATGATCCACATTACCCATTGAATGCCCCAGATCACACACTAAATGCCCTACATCACCCACTACATGCCCCACATCACCCACATCACCCACTGAATGTCCCATATCACCCACTACATGTCTCACATCACCCACTGAATGCCCAAAGTAACCCACTAAATGCCTCACATCACCCACTGAATGCCCCACATCACCAACTAAATGCACACATCACCCACTACATGCCCCACATTACCCATTGAATGCCCCAGATCACACACTAAATGCACACATCACCCACTACATGCCCCACATTACCCATTGAATGCCCCAGATCACACACTAAATGCCCCACATCAGCCACTACATGCCCCACATCACCCACTGAATGCCCCAAGTAACCCACTAAATGCCCCACATCACCCACTAAATGCCCCACATAACCCACTAAATGCCCCACATCACCCACTAAATGCCCCACATCACCCACTAAATGCCCCACATCACCCACTAAATGCCCCACATCACCCACATCACCCACTGAATGCCCCATATCACCCACTACATGTCCCACATCACCCACTGAATGCCCAAAGTAACCCACTAAATGCCGCACATCACCCACTGAATGCCCCACATCACCCACTAAAAGCCCACATCACCCACTACATGCCCCACATTACCCATTGAATGCCCCAGATCACACACTAAATGCCCTACATCACCCACTACATGCCCCACATCACCCATTAAATGCACCACATCACCCACTGAATGCCCCAGATAACACACTAAATGCCCCACATCACCCACTACATGCCCAACATCACCCACTGAATGCCCCAAGTAACCCACTAAATGCCCCACATCACCCACTAAATGCCACACATCACCCACTAAATGCCCCACATCACCCACTAAATGCCCCACATCACCCACTAAATGCCCCACATCACCCACTAAATGCCCCACATCACCCACTAAATGCCCCACATCACCCACTAAATGCCCCACATCACCCATTAAATGCCCCACATCACCCACTAAATGCCCCTCATCACCCACATCACCCACTGAATGTCCCATATCACCCACTACATGTCCCACATCACCCACTGAATGCCCAAAGTAACCCACTAAATGCCTCACATCACCCACTGAATGCCCCACATCACCAACTAAATGCACACATCACCCACTACATGCCCCACATTGCCCATTGAATGCCCCAGATCACACACTAAATGCCCTACATCACCCACTACATGCCCCACATTACCCATTAAATGCTGCAGATCACACACTAAATGCCCCACATCATCCACTACATGCCCCACATCACCCACTGAATGCCCCAAGTAACCCACTAAATGCCCCACATCACCCACTAAATGCCCCACATAACCCACTAAATGCCCCACATCACCCACTAAATGCCCCACATCACCCACTAAATGCCCCACATCACCCACTAAATGCCCCACATCACCCACTAAATGCCCCACATCACCCACTAAATGCCCCACATCACCCACTAAATGCCCCACATCACCCACATCACCCAATGAATGCCTCATATCACCCACTACATGTCCCACATCACCCACTGAATGTCCAAAGTAACCCACTAAATGCCCCACATCACCAACTGAATGCCCCACATCACCCACTAAATGCCCTACATCACCCACTACATGCCCCACATCACGCATTAAATGCACCACATCACCCACTGAATGCCCCAGATCACACACTAAATGCCCCACATCACCCTCTACATGCCCCACAACACCCACTGAATCCCCCAAGTAACCCACTAAATGCCCCACATCACCCACTAAATGCCCCACATCACCCACTAAATGCCCCACATCACCCACTAAATGCCCCACATCACCCACTAAATGCCACACATCACCCACTAAATGCCCCACATCACCCACTAAATGCCCCACATCACCCACTGAATGCCCCACATCACCCACTGAATGCCCCACATCACCCACTAAATGCCCACATCACCCACTATATGCCCCACATTACCCATTGAATGCCCCAGATCACACACTAAATGCCCTACATCACCCACTACATGCCCCACATCACCCACATCACCCACTGAATGTCCCATATCACCCACTACATGTCTCACATCACCCACTGAATGCCCAAAGTAACCCACTAAATGCCTCACATCACCCACTGAATGCCCCACATCACCAACTAAATGCACACATCACCCACTACATGCCCCACATTACCCATTGAATGCCCCAGATCACACACTAAATGCCCTACATCACCCACTACATGCCCCACATTACCCATTAAATGCTGCAGATCACACACTAAATGCCCCACATCAGCCACTACATGCCCCACATCACCCACTGAATGCCCCAAGTAACCCACTAAATGCCCCACATCACCCACTAAATGCCCCACATTACCCACTAAATGCCCCACATCACCCACTAAATGACCCACATCACCCACTAAATGCCCCACATCACCCACTAAATGCCCCACATCACCCACTAAATGCCCCACATCACCCACTAAATGCCCCACATCACCCACTAAATGCCCCTCATCACCCACTAAATGCCCCACATCACCCACATCACCCAATGAATGCCCCATATCACCCACTACATGTCCCACATCACCCACTGAATGTCCAAAGTAACCCACTAAATGCCCCACATCACCAACTGAATGCCCCACATTACCCACTAAATGCCCACATCACCCACTACATGCCCCACATTACCCATTGAATGCCCCAGATCACACACTAAATGCCCTACATCACCCACTACATGCCCCACAACACCCACTGAATCCCCCAAGTAACCCACTAAATGCCCCACATCACCCACTAAATGCCCCACATCACCCACTAAATGCCCCACATCACCCACTAAATGCCCCACATCACCCACTAAATGCCACACATCACCCACTAAATGCCCACATCACCCACTAAATGCCCCACATCACCCACTGAATGCCCCACATCACCCACTGAATGCCCCACATCACCCACTAAATGCCCACATCACCCACTACATGCCCCACATTACCCATTGAATGCACCACATCACCCACTGAATGCCCCAGATCACACACTAAATGCCCCACATCACCCACTACATGCCCCACATCACCCACTGAATGCCCCAAGTAACCCACTAAATGCCCCACATCACCCACTAAATGCCTCACATCACCCACTAAATGCCCCACATCACCCACTAAATGCACCACATCACCCACTAAATGCCACACATCACCCACTAATTGCCCCACATCACCCACTAAATGCCCCACATCACCCACTGAATGCCCCAAGTAACCCACTAAATGCCCCACATCACCCACTAAATGCCCCACATCACTCACTAAATGCCCCACATCACCCACTAAATGCCCCACATCACCCACTAAATGCCCCACATCACCCACTAAATGCATCACATCACCAACTAAATGCCCCACATCACCCAATAAATGCCCCACATCACCCACTAAATGCCCCACATCACCCACTAAATGCCTCACATCACCCACTAAATGCCCCACATCACCCAATAAATTCCCCACATCACCCACTAAATGCCCAACATCACCCACTAAATGCCCCTCATCACCCACTAAATGCCCCACATCACCCACTAAATGCCCCACGTCACCCAGTAAATGCCCCACATCACCCACTAAATGCCCCACATCACCCACTAAATGCCTCACATCACCCAATAAATGCCCCACGTCACCCAATAAATGCCCCACATCACCCAATAAATGCCCCACATCACCCACTAAATGCCCCACATCACCCACTAAATGCCACACATCACCCACTAAATGCCACACATCACCCACTAAATGCCTCACATCACCCACTAAATGCCCCACATCACCCACTAAATGCCCCACATCACCCACTAAATGCCCCACATCACCCACTAAATGCCCCACGTCACCCACTAAATGCCTCACATCACCCACTTAATGCCCCACATCACCCAATAAATGCCCCACATCACCCACTAAATGCCCCACATCACCCACTAAATGCCACACATCACCCACTAAATGCCACACATCACCCACTAAATGCCTCACATCACCCACTAAATGCCACACATTACCCACTAAATGCCCCACATCACCCACTAAATGCCCCACATCAGCCACTGAATGCCCCAAGTAACCCACTAAATGCCCCACATCACCCACTAAATGCCCCACATCACCCACTAAATGCCACACATCACCCACTAAATGCCCCACATCACCCACTAAATGCATCACATCACCCACTAAATGCCCCACATCACCCAATAAATGCCCCACATCACCCACTAAATGCCCCACATCACCCACTAAATGCCTCACATCACCCACTAAATGCCCCACATCACCCAATAAATGCCCCACATCACCCACTAAATGCCAAACATCACCCACTAAATGCCCCTCATCACCCACTAAATGCCCCACATCACCCACTAAATGCCCCACATCACCCAATAAATGCCCCACATCACCCACTAAATGCCCCACATCACCCACTAAATGCCTCACATCACCCAATAAATGCCCCACATCACCCAATAAATGCCCCACATCACCCAATAAATGCCCCACATCACCCACTAAATGCCCCACATCACCCACTAAATGCCACACATCACCCACTAAATGCCACACATCACCCACTAAATGCCACACATCACCCACTAAATGCCCCACATCACCCACTAAATGCCCCACATCACCCACTAAATGCCCCACATCACCCACTGAATGCCCCAAGTAACCCACTAAATGCCCCACATCACCCACTAAATGCTTCACATCACCCACTTAATGCCCCACATCACCCAATAAATGCCCCACATCACCCACTAAATGCCCCACATCACCCACTAAATGCCACACATCACCCACTAAATGCCACACATCACCCACTAAATGCCTCACATCACCCACTAAATGCCACACATTACCCACTAAATGCCCCACATCACCCACTAAATGCCCCACATCACCCACTGAATGCCCCAAATAACCCATTAAATGCCCCACATCACCCACTAAATGCCCCATATCACCCACTAAATGCCACACATCACCCACTAAATGCCCCACATCACCCACTAAATGCCACACATCACCCACTAAATGTCAATTGTTGTATATAAACATGGGTCTAACACCATTTGTCTAACGGACCCAAGGCGTGTAACATCGGCCCTTATCTGTTGCGGTTCTTAAAGATGTAGTAGTGGCTTGAAGCTCATCTGCCGGCCCAGTGCTCATGTATTTGAATACCCATCGACGAGGAATATTTAAAACGACATGGACTTCCTATTTGACTCAGCCTAACATTGGGGGATTGGGGGGGGGGGGGGGGGGGGTGGGGGGAAGATGATCCCTATCAAAGGATAAGTAACGTACCTCCTCCCTCTCGCTAGCCTACCAGACATCCTTGGGTAAGGTAGAGAACCCGTTTATTCTCCCCCTCCCCCACCTCCTCCCCTAATCAAGGTTATGTAAAGCCCTGGGTGCAGGTGGTATATGAAGTTGGAGAGCAGCAGATAGGATGTTCTAGGTTATGGTCTCCAGTTTCACGACGGTAGGCAGAGGATTTCATGGGGGGGGGGGGGGGGGGAGAGAATTGGCTACGGTCATCGACCAGTATGACCACTGTTAAGAAGGAAAGCTATGGCAAATACAGGTTGTATTTTTAATGACTTTGCAGAGTTTGAAAATATTGCCGGTCCAAGTTTTGTGTTTACCTATTATGTATTATTACCAGTGGGTGAATACAATTAAGCAAGTGAATCGATACAGTTATCTCGGAACAGTCATAACATCTGATGGGAGATGCCTTGAACAGATTAAAACAAGAATTGCCATTGCGAAGGTAGCCTTTTGCAAGATGAAAAACATTCTGACTAATAAAATGCTATCAATTGAAACGAGAAAAAGAGTCCATGTCGTTTTAAATGTTCCTCGTCGATGGGTATTCAAATACATGAGCACTGGGCCGGCAGGTGAGCTTCTAGCCACTACTACATCTTTGAGAACCGCAACAGATAAGGGCCGATGTTACACGCCTTGGGTGCGTTAGACATTTGGCGTTAGACCCATGTTTATATACAACAATTGGCATTTAGTGGGTGATGTGTGGCATTTAGAGAAAAAGAGAGTTGAATTGCTACATAGAACCTGTACTTTTGTATGGATATGAAGCGTGGACAGTGAGCTATCAAGCTGAAAAACATCTGATGGCTGTGGAAATGTGGTTTCTGAGGAAAATGCAACAATACCATGGGCAGACAGAAAAACCAATGAACAGGTGCTTCAAGAAACAAATGATGATCGTAAACTGATTAGAGTAATTAGTCGTAGACAGTCAAAATATGTTGGGCATGTTGTGAGAAGAAGTGACTTGGAGAACTTGGTGACGACTGGCAAGATTGAGGAGAAGAGACCAAGGGGAAGACCGAGAAGTACATACCTGGATGGCTTGGCCACGTGGCATGATCGAGACAGGAACATCGAGCTGATCCATGACTCTGGTGATCGCGTGAGATGGCAGAACATGACCGCCCACGCTTATCGACATGGCACATGATGTATGGATGGAATACAAAACTTTGACCGGCAATATTATTAAACACTGCACTGTCATTAAAAATACACCCAATACCTTCTTTACAGATGCAAATACAATCATGTTTCGTAATTTAATAGAGAATGATAGAAACGGCGTAAAAGGGTCACGCCCGGAAGGAGGGTGTATTGTACATAAGTTGACTCCAGTGCTATAGAGAAACAATATTTAAAACGGGAACGCGGAACGTCCGAACTATTAATGGGGATGGCAAATTAGATAATAACAAGAAAGAAATAAGAATACTAAATATTAACATGTTAGGTATATGCGAGATCAGGTGGAAAGTACATCTGTGGAATATAACATGATAATTATGGTGAAGCGAAAATACGGTAAGAGGTAGCACTTATAATGGATATCAAGAGATCAAAATCGATGAGAGGATATTTGACCGTGTCAGACAGAATATTACTGGTAACGATAAATGTCAGACCTTTTGATCTCAACATTATACACGTTTATGCACCAACAACAGACAGCAGTGATGACAGCATCAATGAATTGTGTACTGATTTTTTATAAATCTTCAAGAAATGGAAATATTCAGAATTAAATATCGTAATGGGTGACTTAAACGCTAAAGTTAGACATGAAGATGGTGGGATTTAATAAATGGAAGACGGAAGACATTTTACCACGAACAAAAATAAGAAGAAATAAAAAAGAATTACCATGATAAACATGAAGAGATTCACAGGAAGATTAGAAAATTGTGCAATGAGTCAACAGAGGAATGTAGTTGGCTTGGGGAAAGTTGCAGGGATATTGAAAACCAATAAGAAAAAAAACACATCAGCGGGTTGCCTAAAAACCAAAGAGGGAAAGGTCCTAATAGAAAAAGATCAAAGTTTAAATGCATGATCAAATTATGTAAACGACCTTTCTAATTACACAAGAGAGAAACATTATATTATGAACAACGATGAAGAACCACCAAATTTTGAAGATGGAAGTTCAGAATGCTCTTAACTATGTTCACTCATCGTCATCAACGTGTTTTGTGTCCTGCTCCGAACGTTCTCCATTATCTCTTTTACTACTCTAGTTTTATAAGCATATGTGAAGAAGGTAGTCCGCCATTGCTTTCCTCTTCGGCCGGTGACTGTGGTAATTGTCTCTACAGAAAGTACTTCTGTGTGTATAAAGTCCAAGTAACATCAGACCAGATACCAACAACCATTTGTAGTCTTCTCTCTAGATCAAAACAACATTTCCTCCCATTTAAAAAAAAAGGGGG